>OY856411.1:831124868-831682368 GCA_963693085.1 Alisma plantago-aquatica | reverse complement strand
TCTCAGTGATTATGAATAAAGACCATCTTTTATTTTAGATAGTTTACTAGTTAGCATTGTAATTATTTGTTCCCTTTAAATGATATCGGATCCTAACCCTAATTATTAAGGGTTAGGTCATGAACCTATTCCTTAATTGGCACCAACGCAAGAAATCCCCCTTCATCAGCATGTCGAGTACAACCTCCTCTGCTTATAACCAATTCTTCTCCCAACACATCATGTGTCCCATCAACCACACTCCGACTGTCAAACTAATACGCCACACCCTGTACACCTTACCTACCCAAAACCTGCCCCTGTATCAACCAAATTCCGCACCACCCCTCTCTCTCCCGCAAATTGCCCACAAATTCCCTCTCTATTTCCCCTCCAAGCTGCTAACTAGTGCACTTCCTCAGCTAGCCACAACATGATGCCACTCCACTACTGTTTCTGCCATGATAGATGCTCAACGAAGTTGATTTGCAAACATGAAAGTTGAAAGTTTAGCCAAGTGTTATTGACAAGGTGTCCAACACAACACAAATAGCCTCAGTATACCTCCCATCCTCTTTTGAGATGAAATGATAACCAAGTAAAGTGAGCGCTATGACCCTATCCATCAATTCAACTTTTATCTAATTTGATGAATCTCAACCAGGGATCCATGTAAGCCCAAGAATACATGGAGAAATTTGAAGAGGCAAAAAACTGACGACTTAGACTGGCATTTGGATTCTCATTTTGTGAGTCTTATGAAACATGATATTAGATGCAAACTTGAATTACAGTAGTATGATTCCTTAGATGATGCTTTTCACCACACTAGAAGATTGAGACATATCTTTCACCCACATCCTGTGGCTCATCCTTCTTTCATTTTGGGCAACACATTTGTTCCACTAGAAGCCCTTTTCCAACCCATTTTTCCTACACTTTACTACAACCTCCATCGGTTTCTCAACCAGGTACTTCCTCTTTTGGAAATGGAAAGGAGTTAGTGAGCATCGCTTCCTATCCCCCCTCATGATCGTATAAGCTTCGACTACCACGTCACGTCTCATTTGGCTGCCCATTGCCCGCACTGTGCTCTCCTTGTGTCATCCAACTCTTCTGACCCCACTCTAGAGGATGACATAGATTATGAGGATTCTTTACTTGCCTCATACCTTTCTGATGCAATGATAACCAAAAATATTACTTGCACGTTTTGTGTGTGCTTTCTGCCCCCTCTAATGGCGATGAATGAAAGCAAACCACCCCTTTTTAGACTGTCTTTAAATGTGCAAGCATGAGATGTAAAATTTTGATTGACAGTGGAAGCTCAAAAAACATCATTCGCTTCAAAGACTTCAACACCAGAATCTAAATGTAGAGCCCCATGATTAACCTTACAAAGTTCACTGGGTGAATCACATGAATCTACCTATCACCTAGAGCTACTTGGTGCCTCTTACTTTGAGTACCTTCTCTGATCATATTTGGTGTGACACTATACTCATGAATGTGGGACACACCATTTTGGGAAACCTTTGGATTTTTGATATGGATGGTCACAATGAGGGTCACTACAACATTCACATCTTTCAACATAAGGGAAAAAATATTCGGCTTTCACCGACACGTTTCATTCCCACATCCCCAAAAGTAAAACCCCATGCACCACCTTCTCCTACACCACATCATTCTCTACATCTTGGTCACTGTAGAGAAGTAGAGGATGTCATTCTTGAGTCTGTTAGCATATATTTTATATATATATCAAAAAGGTTGACACTTGTCTAGATATTCTTCCTCCCCCACTGAAGCTTGTCCAACTATTGGATGAATTTAGAGTCATGAATCTTGAGGAACTTCTTGATGATCCCTCGCCATCACTTGACATTCAAAACAAAATTGATCTAATTATGGGGTCCTCCCTTTCCAATCTCCTACATTACTGAATGAACCCAACCGAATATGCGAAATGGAAATGCCCAATTAATATCCTTCTTATCAAATGATTCATTCGTGAGAGCAAGAGCCCTTGTATAGTCCCAATTCTCCTTGCTCCCAAAAAAGATGGAAGTTGGAGAATGTGCCTTGATTGTCGCCCTATCAATAATCACCTTAAACACCGCTTATCATTCCTAGACTTGACGACATGGATTTTTTGATGGAATCACAATGGTTCTCTAAGATTGACTTACGTAGAGGATACCATCAAATCCATATCAAGCTGATGCATGAAAGAAAGACAACTTTGAAGACTCTTGAAGGATATACTAATGGTTAGTCATGCACTTCATTTGTCCAATGCACCAAATTCTTTCATGAGGGTCATGAACCATCTCCTGCGACCATTCATTGGGAATTTTTTGGTGGTTTACATTGATGACATGTTTCTCTTTAGCAAGAACAAGGAAGAACATCATATACACCTTTGCCTTGTATTTGACACACTTCATTCAGAGAACTTGTACATTGATTTATAGAAGTGTTCCTCCCTTAAAAAGAAGGTGGTCTTTGTTGGATTCATTACTTGTTGATGGCATTGTTGTAGACCCAAAAAAAATAGAGCCATCATGAAGTGGCATGAGCCTAAGACAATTCTAAGTTTCATTGTGTCCATAGGCTCACCACCTTCTATCATCACTTTATTTGAGGTTTCGACACAATCATAACTCCACCATTGAAACATGACAAATTGATGTGGTCAACATCTTCTACATGGGCCTTTAAAGAAATAAAAAAGAAAATGACGGAAGGCCCTTTTCTTCACATTCTGAACTTTTCTACCTTTTTTGAGGTTTCCCGTGATGCTTCACATGTTGGCATTGGTGGTGTGTTGAGTTAGGAAGGCCACCAATTTGCCTTCTTCCATGAGAAACTAAATGATGCTAAACGCAAGTATTCCACATACGATAAGTAATTTTATGCAGTCGTACAATCTTTGTGTCATTGGTGGAATTATCGGTTGCACTAGGAATTCATTATGTGTCTGATCATCAAGCTCTACGCTTCTCGAACTCCTAGAAGAGTTGGAAGTTCTGCGACACCAACTGGTGTGAGTTCCTCTAGGGTACTCCCTCATTGCTAATGATTTGGGTCATTGTATGAGAATGCTTCATTCTATTGAGTGTTGTAATTGTCAGATTTGACCGCCTCAAGGACCAATATCCATTGTCTTCTGACTTTGGCATAATCTATTTTGAGCTTCTTGTGAACCCGCCCTTTCCTTCTTATGATTCCATGCTCTGAGATGGGTTTCTTTTTCGTGCTAGCCAAACACCTCTGTTCGTGACTTCTTTGTGTGGGAATTTGATTCTGGTGATCTTGCAGGTCATTTTGGTAGGGATAAGACCATTACTCTAGTTTCACAGATTTTATTGGCCTTGCGTCGAGAGGTGACACACATTGTATCCCAACGTCGTACTTGTCTTTTAACAAAAGTCAAGAAATAAAATACATGTCTTTACACTCCCCTTCCAATTGCCCATCAACCTTAAAAAGATATGAATATGGAGGTCATTCTTGGACTCCCTCGCACATCACGTAGACTAGGTCAAAAAAGATAGAATCTGATTATCATTAGGTATCGTAGGATATAAAGACCTTTGGAGTATGTGATAGCTTGAACTGGAAGTAGACAAACTACTTTTGACAATCTATATGGAGTACTGACACACCATGTAACTTTGATGATCAAAGGTGACATGCTCCCAACAACATGACATGTGGAGATACTAACACTATGTGTAGGATGTTGGAGGCGTGAAACAAATTTCTACCAACACGCCGTGTTGGAAGATGACACGCCATGTAAGATTGTTGGAGGCGTAAACAGATATCTATCAACACGCCGTGTTGGAAGATGACACACCTTGTATGCGTGAAACTGACTTCCATCAACATGTTATGTTGGAAGATGACACGGCATGTAAGTTGCGATCTGAATGAAACCTTGCACCGTCAGGATGATTCCAGAATGTGGCACACCATTTCAGTTGGACAACCTACTGTGTCGGAAACTGCTGATGTACGATTTGGACGAGAATTACTGTCGTCCAGAAGAACAAAACCTTGGGAAGACACACCGAAGGGTGACATGAATTCGCACTGTCACTTGTGACCATGGATCATGCAGATCTGAGGCAGCAACAACCCCTTGCTAGACTAAGGATAGATCTGGACGGGAATTAGTGTCGTCCAAAGAAGACGTCTAGGAAATTAGTGGACGCT
Organism: Alisma plantago-aquatica; assembly: GCA_963693085.1. Lineage (NCBI taxonomy): Eukaryota > Viridiplantae > Streptophyta > Magnoliopsida > Alismatales > Alismataceae > Alisma > Alisma plantago-aquatica. The sequence goes on along the minus strand of OY856411.1, from coordinate 831,678,165 downwards.
TCGAGGATGACAATGGCCACAGGGGGATGACGACGACTTCCTTGATAGACCACAAACAAATCTAGACAGGAAATAGCGTCGTCCAAAGTCAAGAAGATCAAAGGGAGAACTAGGTGACCCTCCTGCTGTTATGTCTTTCTTTATTGCTTCAATGGCGGGGAAGATTGATAGGCTAAAGGTAGCGGCGTGGTAGGCGATGTTTGATGATTTTTGGGACGAATGATGCCTGCAGATGACCGAGAGGACAACCTTGGGGAAGAAACAGCGAATAGATCTGGATGGGAATTAGCGTCGTTTGAAGACTCGGGAAAGCGTAGATGTTCGGGAAGGATGGTGTCGGCATGTAGATGAATATCTATTTGAAAGAAAAAAAGAAACCACTATGGAGTCCGGTAGGTTGCCCAGGGGGAGGCCGACCTAAGCCATGAAGAGATGGTGGTCGCCCACAGGCGGAGGCTCTCTCTCTGTTGCTCTATCTAGGAGAGAGAGGTGGTGGCTAGGGTGGTAACAAGCGTGGATAGGAGAAGGAAGAAGACCTGATGGTTAGGGTTAAGTCCCCAGGGCACACTCTGATTTCATGTTGAGAAGTGTGAGGAAAACTAACTTGGGTTGTGTTATATTAGATGGCACAACCCTGTCCTATATATAGGAGAAAGGGTGGATACATTACAGATTTGGGAGTTAAGACGGGCTATATGAGCCAAGACACTTAAGCCCATTAACTAATGAACCTATTAACTAAATAGGCTAATAGCACTTTATAACAGGGGATTTGGCAGCACCCACCTACATCTTTTTGAAAGTCCATTTATGTGTATTACTATTGACTTTAGACTGTTCTTGTCAAGTGAACACTGAGCACACTGGTAATTCAATAGAATCAAAACATTCTCTTTTACCATCCATGTTGGATTATATATACAAGGCTCATTTGAGCATGACTGCTTTTCTTAAGTTGTCTATTTCTGAGACACTTCTCCTCAGCTACTTCATCTTCAGTTCTGTTAGTCACTCCTGATGGTGCTTTCCTCAGGCTTTCATGTTGCAGGCGTTTTGGCGGGATGCTTATGTGGTAAGAGAGAAAATGATCATGAGATATAAAAGCTATGCATTTGGCGAAGTTTTCAGTTGGAGCTTCAAATTCTGAACCAAAATCCCTCACTGGGGGATTTGGCTTCAGCAAAGAATTAGCAGTAGGCAGTTCATTCTAACTGCTCTGAGTCATATAGCAAAACATATCTGCCACAGGCCTGGTGTCTGGGACAGCACCTACTTAGCTTATTCATGACTGCTCATCCTGTTTCACATGTCCACATGCCGTACCAATTACCACCTTACTGTACAATGTGCTTTCTTACTGATGATGGCATAACCTTATATCATGCTACCATCTTCCATAGGGTTGTAACCGTTTCACATACTCTGGTCCTATTTCCCAATAACCTACGTTCTTCATTGATATTCTCATTGTATCTCGTGAAACATGCTTAGACACTTGGCTTTTTAATCTGGTGTCCAAGTAGGATGCAACAATAGAGTCGATAGACCAACCTCTTGAAAACATTTCAACCTCTTATTGCACGTTGACAGAACAAATTTGATAGACCAACCGTCTTTATAGTATAATCATCCCATTATAGAAAAAATGAACTGATAGACCAACCTCTTGGTAAACAGTCCAATCTCGTATAGCGTATGGTATATCCGCTTAATGAAATTCTTTTGTTGACTTCCTTATACATATATGCAGTTACTATTTGTTCTAAATTATTGTTCAATTAAGTGAAGAAAAGCCGGAGACAACCATTGCAGAACAGAAACATTATATCTCATTCACACAATGGAAAAATCATAAATGGCTCCGTACCTGATTGGTGCATCGTGCTCATCAGTATAGGTATAGGGAGAGTAGCCATGAAAGACAGTAAAGTGTTCCATAAAAAAAATTGTGGATCTTGGATCTATATTTGCGTCGATCTAGGTATTTCAGCACCTTTCCGCCATCCATATTAAGAGTACGAATGAGGTGCATATATCATGTTTATAATATGCGCTCTATATTATGTTTATAATATGCGCTCTTCGGAAGCTGAATAAACCATTCACGTCAGGGATCGTAAAGTAGAAAGTAATTAGATATTAGATATTCTTACTTGCATGCGTGGCTAAAGGGTCCTCCCCCTACACATTCAAGAGGCTCAGTGATAAAAAAATATCAGACTACATTCTGTGTAACATATAAGCTTGTAGTGGAATATAATATCAAAGTTGTCGCAAAATCCCAATTTGAAGGCAAAGTTTCTATGAATATACTGCTATATGGTATGTGCCTACGATCCCTGTATTAGATTGACTGAGCCGCCTGTATCACTTTCTCGGTGTACTGTGATGACATTCCTGTATTATTAGATCAACTGAGCTGCCTGTATCACTTTCTTGTTGTACAACGATGAGGTACTTCATCTATTCTGTTTGTGCAGTACATACTTGTCATTATCACGGAGTATATACTAATTTATATTACTAACAAAGGCTTGAATTTATGATTCAAATTATGATATGCATTCTAGCAGAAGAGTGAAACCAGAGCTATACTTTCTCAACCAATTAGGCTACCAGAACCAACAATTACGCGTGCTGTGTGTGTGTGTGTGTGAAACAGAGAGAGAGAGGGGTCGGTTATAGGAACTAAGATCTATACTGTGTTATAATCGTCAGTTACAACATGATTCATATTATTGCAGCAATAGCTGCAGACACATACTGTTCTGATGACACTAATAAAAATAAAATGCAAAAAAGAAAGATAAAGGAAGTAAGAGCACACGTATATATTAGCTTCCTGCCACACTTAAGAGTTTGATCTTTGGGTTGGCACTGGAAAGCTAAGACTGCCAAAGGATCAAATTGCCCTATAATAGACGACATGGAGGACGATACACCACGCACCGTAGTCACATGATAGAGTCCACTCCCTCTTTCACATTGTTGCTTCAGGGTTTTTGCTTCTGTTGTCCTGGCTAGAGGATGAATCGTCCCTCCCCTCATTCCAGCAACTTCTTCTTCCCTACCTGCCCTGTCACAATAGAGGTGGAGATGGTGGTGGCATGTTGAAAGAGGGGGAACAAAAGCAGGTCACAGCTGGACTAGTTATAGGTGTAGGCGAGGTGTCTGTTATTTTCCCGCAGTGCTGAGATCAACAGGAAGAGAGGTCCAGTTGTGACTGCTGGTAGGCACCAAGGATCTTGCCAAGAATATGCTGTAAGCAGAAGCATGTTCGACGACATCATCAGTTCTCCTTTAGGCACACATTACAGCCACCTGGTACTTTTACTTCGAAGAACCAGCTGCAGGGAAAAGGAGAATATTTGGATATGCTCGCGGCGGTACTTTGCAGCGATGGACCGTTGCTCTTGTTGGTGATTGGTAATGCATCTTCTGGAATTCCTTGTCTCACATGTTAATGTCATATTCTGCAGACGGCTTTTAGGTTATTGGCTGGAATCGGGTGTTCTTTTACATTGTTTAACCTGAACCTGAACTGAAAACGACTTAACAGTAACATCGGATTACATAAGAGCAGAGCACGTGATGCAGTTGGTCCTAATTAATGGAAAAAGATTAAATGTCATAATTCAGCACTATATCACTCTGACAGAGCATCTCTTCTTGTTTTAGGTGGCCCATGCTAATTTTTGGAACATGATGGAAGCAAGGCTGAGGTCCAACACGAAGGAAGCAAGCTAACGTGATTTTAGAAATCTAGACAATTATACGTGCGTATGCAACAACTCCGAAGCATGAATGACGTACCCATTTGTGGGTTGCCGTGTCAGCATAAAATGTGTATGACAATTAAAGTAATTCTTTTTGGAAATAACAACTTGGAGTGCCTCCTGCTATCACGATAAAGGCATAAACCTGTGAACGTGTGGCGGAGATAAATCAATAATGATTTCCGAATTTTAAAATTGAGTCACTCGTTAAGCTAAAGTATCTTCAAAACCTGTTTAAGTAGAGCATCCATCCTTAATTAGCAGAAGGGTTTATGCAGAATTGAATCGGGGAGGCTGGACATGAAACGCAGAAAAAATGAAAATGGAACTTGTATTCCATGTGACTATGCTTTGAATGTGTCCATAATGTCTCAGGTTGGTGTTGCCGTGTTGGAGATCAATACTGACAGAAGTAACGTAAGACTCCACTTGTGAGCATCGTTCCATCGCTCCTTTTTATAAAACAATAGTATGAAAAAAGGTGTAAAAAATATAGACGTTGCCGATTTTCCTCGGGCATATGCCATAGAATTATACTTTTTTCTCTCACTGTAGAGCATGATGGAAACAATGCTTGGTCTTGGCGGTTTATGCGCTTACATAAATATATATGTGGCCGAAAGGCGGGAGAAACTCCACTACTGCAGTGACGCAGAGGTACTCCCACTTAAAATATAATATACACAGCGATCCGAAAATGAGTATATGGTCATGATTCCTCACGATCTCCTCGTAATAGATCAACAGTTTGAAGCCTCGAAGGTTGTTGCCGGAGAATCGAATACACTCTGCCTTAGTTTTAACGTGGGTACCACATTACGGTGACTACAAATGATATTAGAGTAGTCTGCGAACCGTAGGTAATGCTGCAAGCTATTGCACAATGGAAGCTAAATATGGATATCAAGGCTGGACTGTATAGATTGAAAGCGATAAAAAACTGTGGCCTTTTATGGATATCCGATCCATTTACAGCTTACAACATTTTTTTTTTAATATATACCAGTATACAGCGATGCGACTGTTGGTTGCTGCTTCAATTTTTAACTTGGATGGTTGAAAATTAGTTTCCTTGCATGGAGCATCCACCCTTAGGTGTGAGATTTGGATCTCCTAGGATGAATATTGCTCACGGACGATATTCTCTTTGAACACTTTCGTCGTGTCAACTCAATGGAGCCAAGAGTAATATGACTTAGGAGCATATGCATCATCAAATACAGCTTTGCTTGAGCTTTCTACTAGTGTTATGTGTAAGATATATGACTGCTACAACGATATATATAGCATGAATTATGCCCAATGTAGTGCAGCTAGTACATCTGAGAGAGGTAGTTTTATCTCTAGTGCAAATGGCAAAGAAGTTTTATCCCATATTGCTCACTCTTAAAATTTTTGTGGTCCTTATATGTAGGATCACATTGAAGACTAGTGTCCAAGGGTCCTAGGAGGAGGGTATGCTCACATCTTTGGTGGGTATGGTGACCACAACACACACTCACGTGCACACGCCACTCCTCGCCTGCCCTGGCCGGGCATGGGCTTGGGCTTGTGGATTGTGGTCTTTTTGTACTAGGATACAACTATGTTATTAGTTATTTGTTTAATTAATTGTTTCTTTTCTATTCAGATTTATTAATCCTAACTGGAAAGTGTCTCTTTTGTAGAATATTCCTCAATGTGTACAAGAGCAAATGAGTGGTCGCGTCTTAACATGAATAAAATTATTGGGGTGTGTAAGGCTATAAATATGCCCCCGGTCATTAGAATTAAACACATATTTTGAACGCATAACCGTCACTCGTTCGAGTACGTGTTTGTGAACCCTAAAGCCGGAGCCATATTGTCGTCGTCGCTTCTGTGATGCTACGTGGAGATTTCTCCTGGACATAGCAAGTTCGTCCATCCTTCCCTTCCAAGACGCAACCTATCAAGCGGTGGTTCTTGCGGTTGTTGAGCTACACTGGTGGTATACTGATTCATCTACAACGTTCGTCGTCAACACGAGTGAGACATCTCTTCTTCAGGTTCATACCGGGTCGACTGGGAGAATGACGCCTATCCAGAAGGGTTACAAGGCGTTGATTTCTTTAAGTATATCATGTTCGTTTCTCAACTAATGACCTGGTTTGATCCTAACTTTATTTACTTTTATTCCCCTGCATTGGTTTATTCTATATTTTCTTATCTGGATCGGCCTAAACTGTTAACTTAATTGTACTTGTCACTGTTGTATGTAACGACGTAATTCAAAATCAACAGTCTTAAAGAAATCATTATCTATGGTTATCTAACTATGGCTAGTTTTGGCATGAAAATTGATACATCTAGTATGTCTAAAAAATTTACTGGAACTTATTTTGCTCGTTGGCAAAGTAGGATGTAAATCTGGCTTAACATGGTAGGGTATGATCAATATTTAGAAGAAGACAAACCCAAAGTAGATGAAACGGTTCCTGATAATGCTAATATAATTGCAACCTGGAAGAAGGGTGACAAGACGTGCTGAGAGTTGATTCTGTTTGTGTTAAACAACAAACTGTATGACTCATACTCTAAGCCGCATGTTACTACATCTAAGGATCTGTGGAAAGCATTAGAAAAGAAATACAATATTGAGAATCAGGGAACTGAAAAATATTGTGTTTCAAAATTTCTTAAGTTTCATATGTTTGAGGAAAAGTCTGCTTCTGATCAAACACAGAATTGTCAACTCTTAGTGCAAGAGCTCACTGATGCGGACATGACACTTCCTGAAAAAATTGTTGCTATGTCAATCATTGAGAAATTCTCAAACTCTTAGGAGTCGTTTGGCATGACTCTTAAGCACCGCAAAGGAGACATGTCAATGAACGATCTCATGATGGATATCAATATTCAGGAAGAGAATTTAAAAGAGAAGATTATCAAACTACCAACTAATGTTAATACGACTATTAATTTTACTACTGTTAAGAATAAAGATAAGAAATCTAAGAATTCACTTAAATCTAAGGCCAAGATCCAAAAGAAATTGAAGAACAAACCTTGTTGGACTTGTGGACAGGTGGGCCATTGAAACAAAGATTGTCCTTTAAATAAGGCCGAGAAACCTACAACATCTGTAATTGAGGAGGCTGTGGTCAATATGATGACTGCATCCTTGAACCTCAATGATGGGTATGTATCTATAAAACCTGAAGTTCTTTCTATTTTTGAACCATTATATTAGATTATAGACACTGGGGCTAATGTGCATGTGTGTACTGACAAGTCTCTATTTGTGTCTTATCAGGCTTCTAAAGGTCAATCAGTGACCTTAGGCGATTCCAGCGTTGTAGAAGTCAAAGGCGAAGGACATGTGGACTTGAAGTTTCCTTCGGGAAAGGTTCTGACGCTTCATAGAGTCAGACATGTTCCATCAATACGACACAATATTATTAGTGTCGTAATTTTAGTTAGAGATAGTTTTAGAATAGATTGTAAATGCAATAAAGCTATTATTACTCGCCTTTAAGATTCTTTATTTTTTGACAAGGGGTATCTTTGTAATATGGATAAATTGTTTAAGATTCTTGTATAATCTGTTTCCAATTCTATTTTATATATGAATGATAAAAGTTCTTTATGCATGAATCTTGTATCATCTGATGTTTGGTATGCGTGTTTGGGACATGTGAATGTGGACTCAATGAAACAAATTATGAATCTGAATTTATTCTCTAAATATGAAATTAGTAATAATAAATGTGAAATCAGTGTGCAAGCTAAATTACCTAGGAAACTTTTTCATTCTATGAATAGGAATTCAGAAATATTATATTTAGTGCATACAAATATTTGTGAATTTAATGGTATTTCTACAAGGGATCAAAAACGTTATTTTATAACTTCTATTGACGGTGCTAGTAGATACTGTTCTGTCTTTTTGCTTAGAAGTAAAGATGAGGCATTGGATAAATTTAAAATATATAAGAAAGAAGCTGAAACTCAAACCGGAGAAGTACTTCAACGATTAAGGTCTGGTAGGGGAGGAGAGTATACCTCAAATTTGTTTTTGGAATTTTACCAATTACATGGTATAGTTCATGAGGTTACTGCTCCGTATTCACCACAATTTAATGTGATAGTTGAACGTAAAAATCGAACCCTAATAGATATGGTGAATTCTTTACTCCAAACCTCAAGTCTATACAACTTCATGTCGGGGAAATCTTTGAATACAGATTGTCATATTCTGAATAGAGTTCCCCCACAAGCATGTAGATAGTAGTTTGTTTGAGTTATGGAGAGGAAGAAAATTGAGTCTCAAATACCTTTGAGTGTGGGGGTGCCTTGTTAAGGCAATTGGGACCGAAAATGGTTGATGCCATATTCTTGGGGTATGTAGAGACAAATTATGCCTACAAATTCTTGATTGTAAGATCTGATATCTCAGGCATTGAGGTCAATACAATTGTGGAATTATGTGATGCTACATTCTTTGAAGATGTGGTTTCATGAAATTTAGTGTTCCCAATGAAGTATGTCAAGAGGATTCATTCACCACATGTTCCATTCCTGAGCATGTGGAAAGGATGACAAATGTGGGGGGTGACTCAGAACAAGCTATCTCTGAATTTGATGATTCTGAAGAAATAGTTGAAACAAGGAGAAGTAAACAGTCTAGGACATCCAAGGACTTTGAAAGTGAGCTTTTCACTTACAATGTTGAGGATGATCTGGTAACTTCCAAACAAGCTATGGAATATCCAGAAGCTAACTTTTGAAAAGAAATCGTTAATGATGAAATCCAATCAATTCCCTCGAATGGAACTTGGGAATTGGTGGGTTTGCATCCTGGTTGTTTTGTAGTTGGTTGCAAATAGATCTTTAAGAAGAAACGTAATGCAGACGGGACAATCAACAAGTATAAGGTTAGGTTAGTTGCTAAGGGTTACACATAGAGGGAAGGAATAGATTATTATAGCATTGGCTTCCATTTATAATATTTGTATCCATCAGATGGATGTGAAGACCACATTCTTACACAGTGATCTTCAGGAAGAGATATATATGGAACAACCTGAGGGATTTGTGGGTCGTGGGAATGAGTCCAAAGTGTGTAAACTTGTTAAGTCATTATATGGCTTGAAACAAGCCCCTAAGAAATGGCATGATAAGTTTGATTGTGTGATATCATCGTTTGACTTTGTTTCTAATGAATTTGATAAGTGTCACTACTGTAAAATCATCAATGATGGATTCATTTTATTATGCCTTTATGTCGATGAGTCCTACTTTTTGGTTCCGATATGAAAGTAGTAAATGAGATAAAGACAGTCTTGTGTAGTAAGTTTGAGATGAATGATATGGGAGTCAGTGATGTGGTTTTAGGGCTTAAAATCATAAGTTCTACTGATGGTATAACTCTCTCTCAGTCTCACTATGTTGAGAAGATACTGGAGAGGTTTGAGTACACATCACGTAAACCTGTTAAGACTCCATATGATTCATCCAAGGCCTTGTTCAAGAATGAGACTGGGGTTCCAGTGTCTCAGTTATAATACTCTCGGATTATCAGAAGTTTGATGTATCTTATGAACTGCACATGTCCAAACATTGTGTTTGTCATAAGCAAGTTAAGTAGATACACCAATTGTCCTAACAAGACCCATTGAAAAGATCTTGATAGAGTTTTGAGGTATATCAGGAGAACTTGTTCTCTTGGGCTGCATTATGACAAATATCCTTCTATATTTGAAGGATATAGTGATGCAAGCTGGATTGCTATCAACTCTGAGAGTAATGTTGTCTCTGGATATGTATTCCTATTGGGAGGAGGAGCTATTTCCTAGAGGTCTAAGAAATAGACCATATTGTCTCAGTCTACTTTTGAGGCAGAGTTGTGTGCTTTAGATGAAACTAGATTGGAAGTTGAATGTCTACATGGACTTATGTCCAATTTACCTATGGTAAAGAAGTCGCTTCTTGCAATTTTAGTTCAGTGTGACAACACTACAACTATTGTAAAGAAAAAGAGTTACAAGTACAATCAAAAATAGTCTGGACACATTCAACTCTATAAGGGAGTTAGTGTCTAATGGGGTCGTGGTTGTGGACTACGTCGGTACTAAAGAAAATATAGTTGGTTCTTTTACTAAAGGTCTTACGCTAGCTTTAGTGAAAAAATCCAGGTTGGGAATGGGACTAAAATCCCTCATTACTCATAGGAAGTAGCAACCCAACTCAACAGATTGGAGATCCCACAAATTGGGTTCAATGTGGCAACAACAAGTTGTCAGGTGAAATGGATGACACTATGTAATTACTTTGATGATTCATGCATATGTGTGTCTATCCCCTAGGAAACCTATTGGTGTCATGACTGCAAGTTAGTAAGAGATGAGTCTATGAATGGTGTCAAGTATTAGGATAGGATGTTAGTAGTACATCCTTGGAGACTCCAACTAAATGATTGATGTTGTGTCAGCCACAATAGGAGAATTGGATTGTTCTCTGTTATCAATCATGCCATAAAATTTTGTATGCATGGCCTTAATGCATTGTTTTCTTTTCTACCATGTATTTATTGTGTTGTTACCAACCTATACTCTTGTACCCAAGGTTCAGGTTCAAGACTTTTATTCACCTAATTCCTACGGGGGTCACAGTTGGATAACTCAGGTAGATATAAACCAAAAGGTATATGCTGAAAGCACAATATGGAGGACTGAATGGTAGAGTACACTACACATTGGATTTTGTGGAGGATTTTTAGATATATGGCCGCTACAGCCACGTATATAGCATGGGTTAAGCCCAATGTAGTGCAGCTAGTAAATGTGAGAGAGGTAGTTTTGTCTCTAGTACAAATGACAAAGAAGTTTTATCCCATATTACTCACTCCTAAAACTTTTGTGGTCCTTATATGTAGGATCACATGGGACACTAGTGTCTAAGGGTCCTAGGAGGAGGGTATGATCACCTCCTTGGTGGGTATGGTGAGAACAACACACACGCCTAGCCTGGCCTGGCCGGGCTGAGCTCGGGCTCGGGCTTGTGGCTTGTGGATTGTGCATTGTCGATTGTAGATTGTGAAGAATGTCTTATGTCTTCTTTTTGTACTAGGATACAATTACATTTTAATTAATTGTTTCTTTCCTTTTCAGATTTATTAATCCTAACTGGAAAATGTCTCTTTTATAGAATATTTCACAATGTATACAAGAGAAACTGAGTGGTCGCGTCTTAACATGAATAGGATTACTGAGGTGTGTAAGGCTATAAATATGCCTCCACTCATAAGGGCTAAACACATCTTTCGAACACATAGCCGTCAGTCATTCAAATGCATGTTTGCAAACCCTAAAGTCAGAGTATTTCTACCACTGTCGCTTCTGTAGTGCTACGTGGAGATTTTCTCCTGGACATAGTAAGTTTATCCATCCTTCCCTTCCAAGATGCAACTTGTCAGGAAGTGGTTCCTGTGGTTGCTGAGCTACGTTGGTGGTACACTGGTTCGTCTGCAACGTTCGTCGTCAACACGAGCGGGACGTCTCTTCTTCAGGTTTGTACCGGGTTGACTGGAAGAACGATGAATATCTAGAAAGGTTGTAAGGCATTGTTTTCTTTAAGTATATCACGCTCGTTTCTCAACGAATGACCTGGTTTGATCCTAACTTTATTTACTTTTATTCTCCTGCATTGGTTTATTTTATATTTTCTTATCTGGATCGGACTAAACTATTAACTTAATTGCACCTGTCACGGTTGCATGTAATGACGTAAATCAAAGTTAACAACATTATGGGCATTAAAGCAACATGATCTGCTACAAGTTTTTTAGCCTATCGATGGTTGTTCCTTTATTTGTCTTCTGTTCATAATTACAAATTCAAATTTTGGGTTTCACTTAGCGATGTTGAGAAATTCGGCATTCAGTAATCATACGGATAATTCAGATAAAATTGACAAAGATTCATTAAAAGTTCGTTCAAATATTCTATAAAAATGGATGAAATTCGGATAATACAATAAGTGTGTATATATACATACTAATATTAAATATACATATACAAAAAAGTACATCAATATATAATTATATACATGTACATTATGATTTGCTAATTGATTCTCTATTCCCAAATGTAAAATTGTATAATTTGTTTTTATTCCATTAACAAACAACTTGTGAAGTTTGGGTACAATTCATGAAATTTGGGAGAATTCGTAAACTGTGCGTACAATTGGTGGAATTCCTTTAAAGACCAAATTTCTTGCAAAATTCGGACATATCATTCCTCACATGAAAATTTTATGAATAATATGTGAATAATTAGAATATTTGGAGAATATTATGACTAGACTTTGGATGATAGTACAACAAATTGAAATATTGATATATGACAGTCAAATTGATATATTGCATTTTATTTTCTTAAGGAGAAAGTGGACTTGACCAAGCAAAGTTAGCTTCCAGCAAGGACGGGGCCCTACAAGGAATGTGGTAGGTAAGCAACTATTTGTTTGCATTTTATTGATTCAAACAAGTTGTAGCATAAATGATATCGTGAGCCGATCATTTAACATGTGAAAAATTAATTGATTTAACAGATTAGTAGGTCCCCCATGTCTTCTAACAAAATATTTGTTGATCATTTTCCTTTGTTCTTTGAAGTGATGCCATTGATTGTAGGCTTTTTGTATCACTTTCAAGAATCCCTTCTAACACCTAGGGGGTGTGCTGTTTTCAATCCCAATGTTGAGGTGGTTGCTTCTGTAGTGTTTTCTATCCATTCACCTAGATTTTTTTGTTCCTTTTGATTGTCTATTATCATCACCGGTGAAAATGGTTGCATCTCTATTTTTCTTCAACCATCCTCACTTGGATTGATACCATTGACATTGATAAGTCAGGTTTTGTTTGGGAGACTTTGCTTGCAAAATTTCTTTACTCCTAACCATCCAAGTGAAGTTGATTAGAGAATTATTTATGTTGTCTTTTACATTGAAACAAAATTAAATTATCATGAGTCATAACTACTTAGGCTCTCACAATCAAGTATGCATTCTAACACCTTAGATTTTGGAAAGTGTGAAGTGGGAAGCTAGCATCATTTCATCTTGAACGCTTAAGTATGAAGCGGGTGATTAAGCAACCACTCTTTGGAAAATAGACAACTTATAAAAGAATGTAGAGAGATATTTTTGAAATTTACTATCATATAATTTAGTAAAATATCGCAACTAAACTAAGTGTTGTGAATGATATAAGTATTGGTAAAAGAGTTTCATACACCTTTTATGTTATTTGTCCTCATTACAAAATCAACACAAACAAATTAAGAGACAATCAATCATGTATGAATATCCATGTTCCTCACCATAACACCCACTCAGCTAGTAGTGTCATTGCCTAGATTCATTTCTAAATCCTTAAAATCTTTATTAAAATCCATGTAAGTATCCACCATCAGAAATAGCATAATCATACTCATATTTGACTCTCCTATTTACCACACTTGTACTATTTTGGTTTATGATGCTTATGCTTCCCACTAGTTTCTACAACTACTCCTCAAGTTATTCCAACATCTGGATATATTTCTTCTTCATTTGGATCCATGTATGCCTTCTAGTCTTTATCGTCATCCTTATTATGAGACTCTATGTGATCTTCAACCTTTTTGTCTCTTTTCTTCCGCTCATGGAGCTTTTTTATTGAACTGGATGAGCGTAAACCATTCAAGCTTCTTTACATCCAACTTATATGTCCTTTTAGTATAATCTGGGAACAAGATAACAAAAACATAATGTCATCATATCCAGAAAATTGGAATATATTATGTAATAACTACTAAGTTCTCTCTTGACATACCATGTCAAATGAACTTTCATTTATCTCATATCTATATAATTAGAAATTAAAATCCAAAATGACCATTTTCATTATTTGCTGACATACCATCTCAAACGAACTCCAATGATTGTCACACCTCTATGGTGAGCAAGTCAAACTTAAAATTCCTATTGCCATTCTTTGCAAAAAGGTGTAGCTGACCCATAGTTAATCCACCATTGCATTGTGTATATAAGGAAATGAAGTTGTATATCCTTTTAAATATTCTTCTAATTACATGATGTTGTACCTAATACCTAGATTCATGTCAGTTAAATTTCATTATTTAACTGCAGTGGTCTTCTAAAGGACTCTAGACCATTTATGTACACATATAGCTCGTTCATTATGATATAATCTTAGATGCTTGGCTCATGATAGAATGTCTCAATGCACTCCTTAAGACCATTCATTATGCAGATTGTGATGTTGTTGTTAGTGGCTTTCCAATGTAAGGATAGTGAACCAATATTGTGCATATTGTCAAATTGATTAAGTTCTAGATTCTATTTGTTTCCAAGATAGGAATGGCTCAAACATGTCACAATGTTAGTTACTTTCTACATGGAAGGGGAAATGACCTTTCTGTCCCACTTATTTATCACTATGTGGAGCACATGCTTACAAAGTGAATCATCATCATTAAATCTTATCAATCTCATCTAGTGCATATTGCAAACCTAATTGTATGAAACCCATAGTAGTTGCTTTATTACATTAGCCACCAATGTTTTTGAATATCTTTAACACCAATTAAACTCCCTTTGAAATTTGTAATTCACTTATCGTGTGTGCAATTATTGTAAGGAAATATGGCATCAGGTAAGGCAGCAGAAGAAAAAAATTCACTTGTCATGTTTCCTAAATACAGTAGACCGCGTCAACAACTATGAGATGGGAAGGATGTTTTGAGGTTATACCTAGTCCTAGAGAAAGTCTATTGACAATTCTATCCTAGTAGCATGCATCTTTCTCCAAGTTGCACTTGGACGTCTTTCATCATCTACCTCCTGGTCTGACACCACAAACCGCGGTTGACATTGTCCTCCTAGCGGCAGGAAATGCCCCCCTTGCCTCTAGAGTAGTCTACACAGACCACCAGGAACTCATTTCATTCTCATGGAACGGACAAGAAGGATTTGTTTATTCTATTCAATGTGCTAGCGTCGACTTACTCTCCCAATTGTATCTCCCTTGTTGTTCCTCCATTTGTTAGGTAGAACTTACTCGAGTCCTCTTGGTTATAACAACTAGAGAATACATCAATCGTCAAAGCTTATTGTAGTGTCTGTGAAGCCCCCAGTACCCGTCTATTTATAGAAGGACTAGGGTCGGGGTTCCAGATTCATCTGGAGGCAAAGAGATGGTTTTTCATGAATTTTCTACATCCTACGAATGGTGAACCGATCGATTCACTCACCAACCGGTTGGTTCATGAATGAAGCAGTCAGTTCGTGACTTGAACCGGTCAGTTTGTGCATGTTTCCTTTTCTGAATCACATTGGTATTTAATGCATGATTAATGCAGATCATGACATCGGCATCAATCGTTAATCCAATTTAATTGATCATTGAACTGAGCAGTTCATAACATAAACCGGGCATTTGGGACCATGAACAAGTCGATTCATGCCCTGGTTCTGGCATTGTTCAACCAATGTTGTTTCCAATTGACATAACACTCCAACCAATCGGTTCAACACTTGAACTGGTCGGCCCTGAGTCCATTTAGTCAGTTTTCACCCAATATTGTTTAAATTGAACTCAAAATCATATATTGATTCACATGTGCATGGACATGATTTTCTCATTCTCGCTTATCAAGTGGCCAGGATATCAAACTCATATAGGAGGGACAAATCCCATCTACATCTTTAATAATCATCCACATGTGTCACAGTGCACCTGAGCACCACCTTTATGTCAACCCTTATTCAAGATCATGGTGGATGATGTCAAAGCACACCAAATGGCATGTGATGAGTGTAGTAATCTTAGGTCTAAGAACCACAATCACCACCATCACTACAAGAGATTATTTTGACTACCATTTAATCGTTCAATGCATCACTCTCAAGGTGGGTTTGTCTAATACATTGTTCTCTAACAAGTATTTATATGGTTGGTTTGATGTCACATATCATGAATTAATGAGATTCTGTCATCAACCAACACACACTCTAGTCTTATGTGTTATTGTTATCTATTAGCCTTACATAATAACAACCAACTAGGGACATAACAATAATGGATATACTCTTAACATCTGTATGATATCATTGTTCAGGTCCTCAACCCAAGACATACGTAATTGAGTAGTATCATTATTTAGACATTTACTATGTTACATCATTATATCATAACTGAATAAAATAGAATAAATTGGAAGATTGTCTTTATTATTAATCAAATCATTTACAAGTTATGTCATTACAATCATCATATGATTGGCGCTATGGGTATACATACCAACAATTATAATGTCCTATGATGTCATGTAGAACTCATAATTAACCCAATGATTGGAGACAAACATCTTGCTAAACTCTCCTATGTTCTCTATGAGACTTTTCAAGATAGGACATGATCTGTAAAATATAGTGACACCTAGCATGACCAAGTTGTTTCCTACAAAGATTCACCTTATACTTGAAGTCAAATGGTGGTTGTATATGAAAACCACAAATGCCATTTCCTTTTTGATAACATTCTACTTCCTGATCAGCTTTTATATGCCCTTGAACATCAAGTCAATGCAATGGGATGTACAATGGAGTCTAGATTATTTTTTTTCACTTCTTCATCAAATGAAAATCTACTACAAGATTTGTAGGAGCATGGTCATTTAGTACTTGCACAATGTTTTTTTCTCTCTATGTTTTCATGCATCTTATGCAAATGTAGTCAGTCCTAAGTTTGAGTAAAGGAGAAGGGATGGAGGTAGGTTGACAATCAACCATAAAACTTTGTCATTCTTTTTATGACATTGATCCTCACAAAATTTTGTTGGAGGGTCCCTACCTAGAGACACACTGCATCGGCCCCCATGTATATTGATAATATACAAGGGATTTCAACATAACAAAATCTAATTTTAGTGAAAGAAAAGTAAGGATTTTTCATTCCTTGGATGGGTGTGGGTAAAGAAGCTAGTCCCGATGCATCATTGCCTATATGTAGTGAAAAATGTATAAAGGTAACATTTTTTACTAAGACATGTATAAAAGTAAGTTCAACAAAAACAAATAGAGTGGGATATTAGGATATTGGCTCTTTAATAGGAAATTCTTTAGAGATAGTATTTACCCTGGATTAAAGGAAAAGTTGACATTTTTTGTTTGCAGGAAATCAAGTGGACAAGGGAATGATGCAGAGAGATTGAAGACACGTGATATAAAATTTGGTATACATGTATTGACAAACATAGAAATGTTGGTGAAATTATTGTTGATAAGATGTTAAAGGATGATATTGTCAAGATCACACACATGAGTGATAGAATCCTAGAAATCAAGGTTGTTTGTGGGGGATATTTTTAATATTATTAGCGCTTATGCCATCAAATTGGTCTTAATCATAAGGCTAAGAAGGATTTTTAGGATATCATGAATGAACTAATGTAAGGAATACCAATAGGGGAGAATATTATTATTGGGAGTGACTAAAATGACCATGAGGATGTTGGATATCAGAGAGTTCATGGAGGTTTTGGATATGGAATAAAAAATGAAGAGATGATATTAGATTTTAAAATTGCTTATGATATGAATTTGGAAAATACACTTTTCAAGAAAAGAGATCCTCATATGATTACTTTCAAAAGTGAGTGAAATTGTAGCCCAATTGATTACTTCCTTGCAAGATGGCTGAATCAAAAAGTATGCAAGGATTGTAAAGTGAACTCTAAAAGAGAACTCACCCTTCAACACAGGATGGTGATTTTCGATGTTAGCATAAAGATAAACAAAGGTAAGCATAATAAAAACCAAGATATAAGGATAATGTGGTGAAATCTTAAGGAGAAAAAAATCAAATTTTTTTGAAAAATGTATCAAGGAGAGAACTTGTAATGTATAGTCTAATGTTATCTCTACGTGGTAAAGTATGAGCTCTTGCATCACAAAAATTGCCAAAGAGGTTGCAGGAAAGCCCAAAGGGTGTAGGCCTCCACGAAAAGAGACTTTATGGTGGAATGATGAAGTATAGAAGGCTATTAAACTCAAAAGGGCGAACTATAGGAGCTTGTCAAAATATACACATGATGCAACTTCTTAGAGATATAACCATGCAAAGAAAAATGCTATTAAGGTACTTCAAGTGGCAAGGTCCAGATAATTTGATGAAATATATAAGAAGTTGAACATTAGAAAAGAGGGAATATATATATATATATATGGGCCCATCTTTATTGCCCGCGCGGGTAGCTACCTGCCCCCCATTTCGGTTACTTTTTTTCAAGTTGGTTACTTTTGACATGTAGAGGGTTACTTTACCTTGCAAATTACTAAGTTTGGTGCATAGATAGTTACGTTTGCAACAGCAGATTTTAAAACATGGGTACATATATATCTGCTGTGTATTTTGTACGGTATTACTTTTTTAGTCGCATAGTTACTTTTTGATCAATATAGTTACTTTTGTTGATAGCAGGGTTACTTTTCTGACCAAAATAGTTACTTTTTTGGCTGCCGGGTAGCGAAATTCAGGCTACCCGCGTGGGCAATGAATGAACGGCCTATATATATATATATATATATATATATATATATATATATATATATATATATATATATATATATATATATATATATATATATATATATATATGAATCATATAAAAGAAAATAATGGAAGAGACTTGAGTCAAGTTGTCATTCCTAAAACTCTACTAGAGCCTTAGGCAGAGGGCACGGGCGTTACATTTCTCCCTTAGTTCTTTATATCATCATCCTTAAAAAGGCCGATCTATAGGAGCTTGCCAAAATATACACATGATGCAACTTCTTAGAGATATAAACAAGAAAAGAAAGATGCTATGAAGGTACTTCAAGAGATAAGGTCCAGATAATTTGATGAGATATATAAGAAGTTGGACATTAGAGAAGGGGGAATACACACACACACACATATATATATGTGTGTGTATATATGTATATATATATATATATATATATATATATATATATATATATATATATATATATAATGAATCATATAAGAGAAAGGAACGAAAGAGACTTGAGTCAAGTAAAGTGCATGAAGAATGAATATAGTAGCATGTTGGTGAACGATGATGATATAAAGAACTAATTAGGGAGAAATGTAACACCCATTCCTACTACCTAAGACTCTAGTAGAGTTTCAAGAATGATGACTGGCCCCACAAATCACTAGTCTTAACTATGGAGTTGTTTAGTGATGGGCTCCCTGAAAAGAGGTGCATCTTGGTGATATGGGTAGTCCAATCATTCCTTTTAAGATCATTTTATCTAAGGCCTCAAATCTTGGGACGTTACAAGAAACTAATTTCATAAGCTCTTCAGAGGAGATATTATCAATAATGTAAGAGACTCGTGTGATACTAATGCAAGAGACATTACTTACATATGACAAGTTTCACTATATTAGATCAATAATGCTACAAAAAAGATGAAAATGAAAAGGCATGCCATCCACACGACATTCCCATTGATGTATAGAAGAATACGGTGGATGAATCATAGTTATCCAAGCTCCCTCCTAGACATTCCTAGGCCCTTTAGGCTCTAGTTGGGCCACTTTAAACTGGGCTCCTAGGCTTTCAAATACCCAAAACACATGCCTAAGGTCTTTAGGCCCAAATTAAGAGACTCAAAGACCAAATTTTCATGGATTAGGTCTGAATTGGGCCAAATTAGATAAGTTTAGTTGTTTTAGGGAAGAACTAGATCTCATTTAGGCCAAATCGGATCTTATTTGGGCATATTAGGTTTGATTTGAGGGAAATAGGTTTTATATGGGGAAAACATGTCTTATTTTGAGGAATTATGGCTCATTTAAGTCAATGTAGGACAAACTAAGGGAAGTTACGTTTAATTAGGTCATGTTATGCTAAAATAGATCTGATCAAGGCCAAATTAGGGAAGACTAATTTAAATTAAATTAAATTTAAATCATTTCAGGTCAAATTAAGGGTGAATAGGTCTATCTTAGCTCATGACATGTGTTGTCTAGGTGAACTTATGATTGATTAAGCTTAGTGATAATCATTAAAAATGTATATAGTGATATATATATATATATATATATATATATATGAATATAGCTAAATCTATACAGATAATAAATGTAAAATTTGAACAAACATAAAGAATAGTTGGATACACATAGGCTCCCTCATAGGCTTCACTTCGGTGGGAAGGACCGCCTAGTCGCCTAGATAAGTATGAGATGAAGGAGTTGAATTTTGAAGAAATGCATTGGAATATAACAAATTCATGATCAGTAGAAGCAAAAGCAAATATATACACTGCAATTCTGGCCAATCTAGAATTTTGAATGGTGGGGTCAAGTTGGATGGAATGGATGTATTAGTATGTCATATGTTTCATTACTTGGGTTCAATTATTGGAACAGAGGGTGATGTTTAAGATGTTGTTTATAACAAGATCACATTGGTATGGTTGAAATGGAGGAGTGCAACTAGATTAGTATGTGACCGGAAGATTCCCCTCAAATTAAAAAGAAACTTTTATAGAACAACTATTGTGCCATCTATTCTATATGGGAGTGAGTGTTGGGTAGTGAAGAAACAAGGTCTCAACAAGATGAATGTGGCCAAAATATGTATCATGAGATGGATGTGTAGGAAGACTAGAAAAGATCATTTGAGTAATTACTATATTAGGAAAAAAGTGGGGGTAGTGAGCATTGAGGACAAGTTACGTGAGGGTCATCTAAGATGATATGGACATGTGAAACATGGACTATTTGAAGAAAGATCATTGAGTCAAGCACCACTATAACAAGAGGATTAACTTGGGACATACTATAAAGAGAGATTTTGAATCTTTAGATCTTGATCACAGTATAACACATAACAACGTGGATTGGAAAATAAGGATCCATGTAGATGACCCCAACATATTTGGGATTGAGCTTAGATGATTTTGATGATGATGATGATGACCTTATGAGTTATTGAGTCAGTGAGTCTCAATATATACTATGTGTTGTGCACTTGACTTGAACGTTCAACGCCTTCAAAAAAATATGCTTGAATCAATCATTAACACTTTTGTGATGCTTCTATTGTACTTGTTCAAGAATTTGTCAGCAATGAGTGTGCACTCCATTTTCACTATTCCCTATGTTGCATAAGCACTTTGTTGCTTCAACCTCCTACTTTATTAAGGGTTCCCTCAATTCATAATAATACAATCCATTCAATTCAATCCATATTGGCCTATAAGTTCCATCATTACCTTGTAGTGTTCATTGAGATTCTTGTTGTCATAGAATGTAATGGACAATACCAGACATGAGTTTAATCATTAGTCATAAAACAAAAAGAAGCATATTAGAAGTTATCTCAACATCTTTGTAAATCTACCATGCTATGGAACGTCTTGATGCTTCATTCCTTTCCAATGTTATCTTTTATAATTTATTTCTTTGAAAAAAATCCTTTCATTTTTAGTACACTCTGGATTTCTTATTGTACATCAATTCAGGTGAACATTGACTTATCCTTTTATTTTTCTTTAGCATTTATATCAATCATGTCAAATGACTGATCACATTTGTTGATGTGTTCCTTTGCCTATAGATCCTTTAATTCCTATCTGCTCTTTCTCTTCTTCTTTGAAAACTTATCCATGCTATCATTAATTCCTGCTTCACTTTGTGTGCAACCCCATTGCATGCATCAACATGCCACACTTTTAGGTACATTTGTTTGAAAATATATATTCCATCAATTGATAGATGATTGAATCAATTAAATTTCATCCTTCCCTCTCGGATCGATCTGGATGTGTAGTACTTCAACCTAGGGTCACCTAACTTGATTACACTTTAATCACTACCTTATTCCTTCTCACCTCTACCAACAATGCTCGATCGGGATGCAACCACACGATATATCATATCATTATATTTAATAATACTTGCATTATAAATATTTCTTAAAGATTACATCAAAGTATGAATTAGTATGTAAGAATACTCTGGTGTTATTTTTATTAATGAATACTTAAATAATAAGTTTAGTATGACTAATTAGTACTACTAAAGAAAAATATTTAGTTAATTGTTAATAAGGCTTATTTGTGAAGTTTAAAAAGAAATCACAAAACTAAAACACACAATAATGACTTATAGATGCATTAATTTTAGAAATTAAACAAACAAATGTATTAAACACAAAAAATGTGTTGTGTATAGTAAACTCATTATTATAAAAATTTAGTACTATAAAGATTCAAAATATCTCTTTTTATTCATTTGGAATGTGATGTTTATTATTAATATTTGTCACAAGATCACAACAAGATGCTTAGAATGGAGCATTGCAACTAGAGTAGTATGTATATAAAAATATTCCTCTTAGATTGTAAAGTAAGTTTTATAGAATAACTATACGTGGAGTAAACATTGTGTGTTGAAGACATAAGGTTTCAATAAGATGAATGTGGCCGAAGTGTGCATGTTGAGATAGATGTTTGGGAAGAGAAAAGATCGCTTGATAAATGATAAATGATTATATCAATAAAAAGAGTGGGTGGCAAGTATTGGGGACATGTTGTATGAGCATCACCTAAGATGGTATGGACATGTGCAATGCAAGCCTAAAAAATGCACATGTTCAGAACATGATATTGGTCCATGCATATTTGAAGAAGAAGTAGCATGCCTAAATTAACTTGGGAAGAGCTTATAGGGAGAGATTTTGACTCTTTATATCTTGAACGAAAGTTGTGGAAAAGAGGGATCCATGTATGAAATTCCATCATGCTCGGAATTGAGGCTTAGATGATGGTTAATTGGTTACTAACAAGCATATATAAGAAAATTTGATGAAAATTAAACATTCACGACAAATAATTTGTAATTCACTTTGATTGTGAATATGAATAAAATTTTCACACTGCCATAGTGAATTTCATATATGTAGAAACACATACCCGGTTAAATACACCAAAGTATTAGGAAGAGAAACCTCATGGGAAGTCTTTCTCATGTGTGTTTTAGCAGACCCATTATACATACCACATAAAGACACACGGGCACCTTTGTATGTTTTGTGTCCACTAACTAAAACACATGATAAAGAATTTTCAAAGGGTTTCTCTTCCTCGTACTTTGGTGTTTTTTATTCAAGTATGTATATATGAAAATATACAATTTACTATATTGGTATTGAAACTTTCATCTAAATTCTAAACCAATTCAACATTTATTGTTTTTTCATACATATTCAACTTTCATCTGCCTTTTTCATATCTGCTTGTTTGTATTTATTACTAAATATCTATTATAAATTTGCTCAGTATATTATAGTAGTTTTACTATACACATTGTATTATGTATGCTTGATACATATGTTTGTTTAACGTTCAACACACACATTAATTTGTTTAATTTTGAATCCCTACTTGTTTAATTTTAAACGTCATACATCTGTAAACCATTAAGTTTTATTTTGGTCTTGTGATTTTTTAATTACAGTTTGTTGTTAATTTTTTTAGTAATTAACTAAATCTTTTTTATTGGATAGTACTAACTATTCTATAGTAGCATTACTATTTAAGCTTAATTATTATCTAAATTTTAATACCAAAGTATTCTTATAAATTAATTCATATTCACTACACTCTACAAGTAATAGTATAAGACAAATATTAGTACATGTAATAATAGGCTATTTCATGTGGTTTCATCCCAACAAAGCATGATTTATGGGGGGTGAGAAGCAACAAGGTAGTGATCAAAGTGTGATCAAGTTAGGTGATACTGGTTGGAAGTATTGAACACTCCCATACAATCAATTCATTGTAGGTTTAAGGAGTTCCTCAATGATGTTATTTAACATGGTATTTCGTGAAAAAACATGCGGTGCAAAGTCATGTTTTATGTAGAGATACATGTATAACATTCAAGGAAATGTTGTTATTTATCTCAAAACTGGTTTACTAGCTTGTTTCTATAGGGAAATCTAGAACTATGTTTTACATATATATGCAACTTCATATAAATTAGTAAAAATATTGACTTCTTGGCTTAAAATAATTATATAAATCTTCATAAACTTCTTGATTTTCCATTTTTGAGCCACTTATAATAAAGCAATCATGCCTAAGAAGATCTCCATCTTTTCTTAAATTTCTTTTCCTTCCATATTGCCTCTTTTCACATAAATTAGATCTCTCTATTGCCTAGGTAATGCAAGGAGAAAGCCTTTTTTGTCTCTCTAAATGATTCTTTTTCATGTGTCTACCTTTTTGCAACTTTTTTCTCTATGCCAAATAGATTTCTTTGAAGTTACATAACTATAAATAAGATAGCAAGATTCTATATCTTAGTAGCACTAATAATAATTCAAGTTTATACTTTATGTCCCATTTAAGCCACTCATATGTACATATTTCTATCTAGTTAAGATTATCTTCGTTATCTTGATCTCCCCCATGAAGTGGTGTTTTGGTTGAGAGTATAGTTGACACTCCTACATTTCTCCACCAAATTCTTATCCTTTGTATATCACTACTTACGCATGCCCCTTTTGTGAAGCCACATAATTGTTTCTCACTTTTTCTAAACTCTACATTTTGTCAATTTTAATGAGGAAAATAATAATTGGATCTCCCACCAACACCTCAACTGAAGAGATTTTCTTGTTGAGGTCCCTCCAACACCTAAATTGAAGAGTTTTTCTTGTTGAGGTTTCTAGTACCCCTATAGGCCTAAGTGGATGTCCAAAATTTGAACATTCAATTCACATTAACATTCAAAATTTATAAAATGTTATCTACATCTACATGTTGAATTAAATTAAATAAGTTGGATTAGATATGATATAGTATTGTATCTGATTCAAAAAATCCAATCTGACAACTATATACATATATTAGAGAAATATAATGATATGTAAAAATATAAAAGAATTATATTTTCTTGTGTATATTTAATATAATAACTAGATTATCTATATAATATGTTTGCATACATTAAATGTATTATTTCTTGTCCAGTTCAAACAATTATGTGAATTTGGATAGCATCATTTTGGATCAGATTTGGATTCTCCCCCATGATATCCTACAAATTTATAGATCAAATCTGATCAGATTGACTTTCGAATAACACACTATTCCATTCAAACGTGTCCTAACCCCTATAGTCTCAACTTAAGATCTTTATTTATCTTTGTAGTGTTAGTTGTGTTCTATAACTTATGGGTGGTTGTCATCGCATATCATTGCTTTAGTTCCACTTTAGTCTTCTATTTTTATCCTAGTACATCTTTAAGTGTAATGTGAATCCATTCATCAACCATTTTCCTTTTGTCATTGGTGATTGCTTCATGATGTTATTGGAAAATACATAACCCCCTCTACCATTTTAATTTCCATTGTATTTTTCTCCTTCCTAATCCTTCCCATTTAGACCAACACTAAATGGCCAATATTCAGTCATTGTGTTTTCCTACTGTTCAAAAATTCTCTCCTTAGCATCAAATTTAGACTGGAATCCTTATATTTTGGTTCACATGAAACATTTTTTCTATCCTTTTTATAATCATGATCTAGGTCTTTGTAATAAGTATATCATGCAGTTCGCTAACCTTGACTACTGATTATTTTGTCTAAATTTTTTCTTCTATTATTGGTTTTCATCTATTTGCTTTGATTGTCAATATTTATATTTATTCCTTTTATTTTATATGAAATTTCAAACCTTATTTGTATAGGTCATCTTTTACCAATTTCTCTCAGATAGCTTGTCTACATTTTTATGGGAATGACCTATATATCCATGCATCAAATTTCTTATGTTCATGATTCACCTTCATCCATTGAGAAATTTTTCTTTATATGCCCCATCTTGACACAACCATATAGAAAAGTGTTAGTTTTTCATATTGACTTCACTTCACTAATAGATCCTTTTATAATACTTTATGATTTCTTTTAATGGTACATTCAATGTGGCTTTCAATCTTGATGCTTTATCCCATCCCACTCAAGGATGTAGTGTTCTGATACATGACATCTCCTATCCTTCCTACCATAAGCCCCTTGACCTAATTTAGTGCCTAATTGTGTTTGATATGCTTAATAAGATACTTGAAATCTTAAATTAATCTCTTTATAAGTCTTAATAACATATGACAAGTTTATGTTTTCAGTTTAATCCTATTTGGTTGATGTTTGAGCTAGTTATGCTTGTTTTGGACCAAGTTGCAATTTACCCATGTTGAGGGTTTAACTTGCAATTTGTCAAATGTAGGTTGTTTCCTTTGTGCCTTGGCATCATGAGAGAGATAATGATGCCTTGGGGCACCTTGTTGGACCTTGGTTGGTGAGGTGCCATCATGAGATGATGTTAGGGTTTGCATGGCTTTGCATGGATGCTTGAGTTTGGTGGTGTATCGACCTTGTATGATTGTTTTTGAGGCATTGAGACCACAATACTCTCTTAGTGGATGTTTGTTGCGACCTAAATGTATTGTTCCTTGTGATGGTCACTAGGTTTTCTCAGGTGGAGGAGGGTTACAACCTTGGGTGGTGTTGTGACCTACCTATGCATTTTGCTTCGACCCTGGGGTGTAGTAGACCTTAGTGGTCACTACACTACATTTTTTGTATCACCCTTTCTTGCATGCAAGTCTAGATTTCTTGAATGGCTGATCCTTTGGTGGACCAGTGTCCTTTTAGTTCTCTTATGTCTTGACACCTCACATCTTCACCTCCCTCCTAACCCTTGAGTATATAAGCTCTTTCTTTTACATGCAAGTAATACTTTTAGCCCTCTCTTCTCCTTTCTCTTTCTTGTATATACCTTAAAGCTTTATGGTTCTAGAGAAGGGATGATTGTGGAGATTTTGTGTCCAATTATCTTTTCATGTGGTTGATCTTGAGCTTGATCATCTTCTTTGTGGTGATCCTTGGTGATCTTCCTTCTTGGTGAGTGGTTCTCTACCTTTGATCTCGATTTATTTTGGAACCCTGCCTCTTTTCCCCATTTTGTCCATGAGACTATGGATCACCATGGTGGCTATCTTGAGGATCTTCTTTTCATAAAGGTCAGAGACTATGGTTTGACCATGGTAGTACCTAAGTGAGATGAAGCTTCCTCCTTTCTCCTTTCTTCCTTCTTCTCTCTTGTTTGGCCTAGGGTTTGAGTTTCTTCATATTGAGATTTCCTTTGAACTTGGTATGTTTTCTTCAGCTTCAGGTGCTGATCCAAATTTGGAGCTTCCTCTTCACTCTTGGAGCTTGATCTTCTTCTTGAGGCAGGTTATATAATTTCCCCTCTATTATTATTGCACCATTATCTTGCTTGCATGCTACTGTTTTCATCCCTAATATGTGATCCTAAGATGTTATATAATGTTATCATGATCTAGGGAATGATATTATGAAGTATTCTTATATGGATTACTCTTTCTCCTAAACCCTAAATTCATTCATCCAATTTCTAAGAGAGAAAGGAGTTGTTGTTCCTACAAGCATCATGACCCTTGGTTCTATCACCATGTTATTCTTCGGCCATCATGTGATGTTGGAGGTTTTGATCTTTACTTTACATTATTTGGATATGTTTTTTCTCCTATTATCATGGTTTTCCATGTTTATCTTGTGGCATTGGTTTTAGGGTTTTGATGATCATCTTTGCATGAAGTTTTTCTCCTTGATGATGTTGAAGTTTTCTTGATTTTAATATCTGTTTTGATCGAGTTTTTATGATGTTTTGGAGTTGGTTATGTGTTGTTTGGTGTGGCTTGACCTTTGGGTCGCTACACATCACCTTAGTGCTTGAGGTCACTACATGGTTTTGGGTTGTTGCGGGAGCAACAAACCCTAACCCTAGGGGTGGTCTCTACAGTTTCTTAATCCTGGTTTGGTCGCTACAAGGGTCGCTACCCATGGTTCTCTTGTAGTTGCAACACATGATTTAGTTGGTTTAGTCGATGCCCTAGTTGATTATTGGTTTGGTCGCAACATGAGTCTCTTGCGGTCACAACACATGCTTTGGTTGATACACATGCATGAGTGCATGGTTTCTATAGTGTGTACCCATGTTGATCGCAACACATGCAGTATGAAGGTTGGTCGCTACACTTGTTTCCTTGTGTGGTTGAGTTGAAACATAGTGCTGCTTGGAATGATCGAAAAATCATGATAAGTATGATGCTTAACCCTAATGTTCTCCAAGAATATTGGAAATGATATATCTAGGGTTTGATGTGGAGTATTCAAATGCAAACCCTAATGTTCTCCAAGAATATTGGAAATGATATATCTAGGGTTTGATGTGGAGTATTCAAATGCAAACCCTAATCGGCTATATACAGAACCTTAACCCTAATTCCCAAGTGTATGATGTACTTATTGAGTTTTCTTGAATAAATAGCTTGTCATTATGTTGTCTATATCCTACTTGTGTAATCCTATCCTAGCAAGTGGAATGAGTATCATAGGTAGTGATTTCTATGGTGTGTTTGTCATGGCACAAGGCAATGATTGTGAGCCTCTATGAGGCATGATGAGATAGTGATGATGTGCAGGAACTATATGATTTGGGTCTTATGACCTAGCAGCGGGTTTATGCCAAATGTGAGGTGATGTCCTTAAGTGATGAAATGTGGTACTATTATCTCCTAGCGATGTGATAATGTTGATGGACTTGTATGGTAGAGATATCAAGAGATGATGTGACAAGTTTATACCTCATACATTTTATATATTATGGAGTTGTACCTATACCCCTATTTTGTAGATTTTTTAGCGCTTGTATGTTGTAACTTGATTGATGCTAAAAGGATACTCATTGGCTTTAATACTTAAGTGAAACCCTAATCATGTAGTTGTGATGTTCCATAGATCCATCTTCAATGTTAGTACTTGCTGGATGGTGAAACTGGTTCTCCCTCAGTGGAAGCTCGGAGTCGTATACTGTCAAGTATATGCATTTCACGAGATTGGTTACGATCATACTCTAGTAGGAGGACGGTCGAGGCCGTATCTCATTAATGTGATTCAATATATATATATATATATATATATATATATATATATATATATATATATATATATATATATATATATATATATATATATATATATATATATATATATATGAATTGAGAATGGATATACCTTAGAAGGAGAGAGGTTTTGGTCATAACTTAGTTTTCAATAATGATCTTCCTATATACCAAGACGGACTAGGTTGTTTTGCAGTTGGATTCTATATGTCACTATGGCAGACTCAAATTGACCGAGGGCGTGGGAGATCATAGGAGTCTGGATCCTCCTAGATCTTGTATGGAACTAATTTTGACTTAGCAGTGGTTAGTTGGAGCATGAGTGGTATGCCTAATTCCTCAAGGAATAATAAAGATGTTAAACAACCGCATAGTATATTTGCATAGGGTCAAACATGATTCACATGGGATGGCCCTTTGTCTTATCTCTTGTACTGTTTAGTTGATTTATATAGCGGTAAGAGAAATCAACTGTTATACATGTTCTTTATATTCCTTCTAAAAGTATAAGATGTTCTACTGCCCAACAGTAGATGCCTAAATTTCTTAAACAATGCTATTTGTTTTACTCATATCATTTAGATGAATCTGCTCATCCGAGTAATAATGCTATCTTGCTTATTTAATTTTCTCGTGCTTATAACCATTGTTGGTCGAGATATATATCTCTCCCTGGGATGTTGGTATCACCTTGTGGGTTTCTACATCTTTTAGGTGGCCATGCATGACAAGGTAGAGATCATGTGGTTGAGGCTGAGCAGCAAAAGGAGCAGTAGATGTTAAAGGTTGGATACGTTGCTAGTGTTTTGTAGTATAGTCCTATGTGTCATACCTATACTCTCAGGTCCTTGGGAGTGTTTGTAGACATTATACATTGATATGGGGTTTTTTTGGTAGTATGCCATGGTTATACAAATATGGTTTGTACATTTGTGAACATGATATCATATGTAACATGTTGTGGCAAGTTAGCTAGGTGAACAGTAATATGTATCATTTTGTAGCATGATATGTAATACATGTGGCTTCATGTGGACTCAGATGTAATATGTTTTTGTTTCTGTGGCTATATAAAATCAATTTTAATTTACCGTATTTTATGGTAATCTTGGATGTTAGTATTAGTTCTGCACTTTGTTTTAAGTAATCTCGCTATGTGTGGTGATGGGAGTCACAGTTTGAGTTGGTATCAGAGCTTTAGGTTTGATGAGTCTACATGGACATAGGACTAGGGTTTGTGTCTGCTCTCCTACATCCGACATATTTAATGGTCATTTATGTTTATGTAGAAGAAGAATAAGAATAAGAAGAAGAGAAGAAAAAATATGTCTAGTGAACATGAAGAACATGCTGAGAACAGTGTTTCTACACCATGAGGTGGTGCCAGGAGGTAGCAAGGGTTGATGGAGTGCCTGAAGTACCTCAATTTGAACCAACAACTATGGCCAATTCCACTTTTCAGTCCATGTTTGGGAAGTTCATGGCCATGATGACGCATATGGCGGATAGGATACCCATACCCCAAGTATAGTAAATGTTCTCAATGCAAAATCCCAAGGTTCTGGGAAGACCTTTGAGAGGTTAAGGCATGTGGGGGCATTGGAGTATGTAGGAATGGAGGATGCAGTGGATGCTAACATGTGGCCGATCGAGTTTGAGAATCCCTGAAGACCTCAATATCCCCAAAGAGGATAAGGTGAAGCATGCGGTGTACCTATTGAAGGGTAATGTTGGCCATCTGTGGGCTATCGAGGAGGAGAAAAGGACATGTGTTGTAATCAATTGGGAAGACTTTTGATGGTAGTTTGTGAGCCGATACTTCCCTAAGACCTATCTGTATGAGAAGATCACGTAGTTTGAGAAGATTTGGTAGGGATATATGACGATCAACGAGTACGAAGCCAAGTTCATGGAGCTTTTGAGGTTTTGTCTGTATATGGATCCTATAGATAAGGAGAGGATCAAACATTTTGAGAAGGTTTTGATCTCTGAGTTAACGACGCCAATGTCAGCTTCAGAGAATATAGATTAGTTTGCCACGTTTGTTGAGTCACTCAGGAGGATAGAGCGGTCAATTATGGAGAAACAAGAGGCAAATGCCAAGAAGAGACCTACACAATGTCAAGGATAGTCGTATGGAGGCTTCAAGAAGCCTAGGTTTTCAACACCTCAATCATAGAATAGGTCGGTGGTATAGTCTCAGTGGTGGCCAAGAAAAGGCAGAGGTCATACCTTGTTGTTGGTAGGAGCTCATAGTGCAGTATCAGAGCTAGTGATGGGCAATCTAGGCCACAGTACAAGACCAGGACTTGCCACAAGTGTGGGTAAGTAGGACATGTAAGGTGGGCATGTCCTGTAAAGGATGAAGAGGTAATGCAACAACCAAGATAGAGTTAGCAAGGGTAACAACAGTGAAAGTTCAACAATGGTGGAGGCTGAGGATGCGGTCAGGCATCACATGCTGGTTTGTCTGAATAAAATAGTAGAGGATGGGGGCGACAACAGGAAATGATTTGATTCGATGCTATGAGTCAGCTGGAAGGAGTAGTCAACCCGAGGGTCATGGAAGGTCTAATGGAGTTATTTCATTTTGATTTGTTTTCTTCCTATTTTATATCTATTTTGGTTGACCCAGGTGAGACACAATCTTTTGTCACTAGAGAAGTGATTGCTAGTTTTTCCTTGCATGTTAGTCGTAGATGTGATAGTCTTCACTTAGAAACCCCTTTGGTTGGTTCCACTGAGTTGCAGGAGGTGTTTCCATCCTGCGTACTTTCATTCTCAGGACACATCATTCAAGTGGATCTTATACCACTTGACATGCATGGATTTGATGTGATCCTTGGAATGGACATCTTGAAGAAGTATAGGGTGGTCTTGGATTGTAGTACCAAGGTGGAGACATTTTGTGAAGGTGATGTTTTGTGGATCTTCCAAGGAGATAGGAAGATTTTCTGACATATTTGTTGTCAGCCTTGACAACATAGAAGTTGATGAGGTAGGGTTGTGAAGCGTTTATGGCACATGTGATAGATACCAAGGTGAGGAGTCCTAGTATTTAGGACGTGTCAATTGTCTGTGAGTTTGAAGATGTGTTTCCTAATGAGTTCCCAGGTGTTCCCCCACCTAGAGAGATTGATTTTGAGATCAATCTAGTTCTCAATACAAAACCAATAAGACAGACATCGTATAGGATGGCACCAGTTGAGAGTGCAAGAGCTAAAGAGGTAGTTGCAGGAGATGCTTGAGAAAGAATTTATCAGACCGAGCACGTCCCCTTAGGGTGCTCCAGTGTTCTTTGTTAAGAAGAAAGATGGATCCATGAGGTTGTACATCGATTACTGATAGTTGAACAAGTTGACAATCATGAACAAGTACCATTTGCAGTGGATAGATGATCTGTTTGATCCGTTGAGGGGTGTTGCAGTATTCTTGAAGATAGATCTAAGATCGGGATACCATCAGTTGCGGATCAAGGTTAATGACATACCCAAGTCAACTTTTAGGACTCGGCATGGTTACTATGAGTTTGTGGTTATGCTATTTGGGCTTAACCAATGCACCAACAATGTTCACATACCTGATGAACAGGGTGTTCAAACCTTATATTGGCTAGATTGTGGTTGTATTTATCACTAACATCTTGCTCTAATCTAGATATAGACAACATCATGAGCAACCTCTGTGGCAGGAGTTGACCTTGTTAAGACAACACAAGCTATACACTAAGTTATGCAAGTGTGAGTTTGACTGTAGGAGGTATCTTTTCTAGGACATGATATATCTGCTAAAGGTGTAAGTGTGGATCCCAACAAGGTTTAGTCTGTGTTAGAGTGCGAGCATCCAAAGACACTGAAAGAGGTTCATAGTTTCCTTAGATTGGTAGGCTACTATAGGAGGTTCATCAAGAACTTTAGTGTAGTGGCATTACCCCTAACAAAGTTGACAAGGAAAGACATGTTGTTTGTCTCGGATGACAAGTGCATGCGTTCTTTTCATCTTTTAAAGGAAAAGTTGACTAGTGCACCAATATTGGTTCAACTAGAACAAGGGAAATGTTATATAGTATTATGTGATGCGTGGAAGAATGGTTTGGGTTGCATGTTGATGCAATATAAGAACATGATTTCTTTCACTTTGCGATAGCTTAAGACACACGAGGAGATCTACCCAATGCATGATCTGGATCTTGCAGTGGTGGTCCATGCCTTGAAGATATAGAGGCACAACTTTATGCAGAGAAGTGTCAAATCTTCACCGACCATAGGAACCTTAAGTACATTTTTTCACAGTAGGGTTAAACATGAAGAAGAGACGCTGGATGGAGCTAATCAAGGATTATGATTGCACCATAGATTACCATCCAAGAAAGGTGAACATGGTGGCAGATGCTTTGAACAGGAAGTATTCTTCATCATCATCTATGAGTAAGGCGTAATTGTGTTCTTTGGTGTGCCATAAAAGAGACATGTTGGTCTCCTTGTGTCAAATGAATGTAAAGTTTGAGGTATCCTTGTTAGCATGATTGTTGGCATGGTTACAATTGAAGACTACATCGAGGCAGCAGATTAGAGATGCCCAACATGATGATATCGTGATTCAGTAGATCCAAGCAGAGTTTGGCAACAAGAAGTGAGATGGATTCCATGAGTTAGAGGATGGGGCAGTATGTTGCCATGGTACAATAGTGGTTCTTGATGTTGTTGTGCATCCAGATGTGCGTTGTGCATCCAGGTATCACCAAGATGTACCACAATCTGAAAGATTTGTATTGGTAGCCCAGTATGAAGCAAGACGTAGTTGAGTTTGTGGCTAAGTACACAGTGTGTCC
This sequence comes from Alisma plantago-aquatica, assembly GCA_963693085.1. Lineage (NCBI taxonomy): Eukaryota > Viridiplantae > Streptophyta > Magnoliopsida > Alismatales > Alismataceae > Alisma > Alisma plantago-aquatica. Next base: position 831,644,449 of record OY856411.1, on the reverse strand, counting down.
GTAGGTTAAGGTAGAACATCTGAGACCTATAGGTACTTTGCAATTGTTGCCTACACCACAGTGGAAATGGGATCATATCATGATGGACTTTGTGGTTGGACTTCCTAGGACAACCAAAGGCCATTATTCCATATGGGTGATTGTTGATAGGTTGACTAAGTTAGTGCATTTCTTTCATGTGAAGACAATGCATACCTTTGAAAAGTTGGCACATGTTTATGTTGATGAGATCGTTTGTATGCATGGTATCCCAGCTACCATTATGTCAGATAGAGGTCCTTTGTTTACCAGTCGCTTTTGGGAGCGTCTGCACACAACCATGGGTAGGTAGTTTTGGTTTAGTACAACATTTCACCCACAGACAGATGGATAGTCCGAGAGGACTATTCAAACTTCAAAAGATCTGTTGATAGCTTGTGTCTTGTAATTTTTGGGCAGTTGGGATATACACCTCAGTTTGATAGAGTTTGCCTACAATAACAACTATTAGATAAATATTGATATGGCATCGTATGAGGCTTTATATGAGAGATGACGTTGATCTCTATTGTGTTGGTATGAGACTGGTAAATATCATCTTGTAGGTCCTGAGCTTGTACATCAAACCACAGAAAACATTAAGATGATACATGAACATTTGAAAGCAGTCTAGGACATGTAGAAGTCTTATGCTAGTAATCATCACATGCCTTTAGAGTTCCAAGTGGGAGACAAGGTGTATCTCAAGGTCTCTTCCTAGAAAGGCATGTTGAGGTTTGGAAGAACGGTAAGTTGTCTCGTAGGAATGTGGGACCTTACCCTATGGTGGCACATGTTGCGAAGGTGGATTATAAGCTGGAGTTGCCACCTTAGTTGTGCAGGTTGCATCCAGTGTTTCATGTTTCATGTTGAAAAAGTGTGACCCCGACACTGAGTTGGTTTTGCAACTAGTGGAGGTTGAGCTAGATAAGGACATGTCGTGTGTGGATGGTCATGTGTTGATCCTTGATAGGAGGATCAAGAAGCTAAAGAAGAAGGATATCATTTTGGTTAAGGTTTTTGGCATCACCATGGTGTGGGTGAATCCACGTGGGAGCTTGAGGAAGATATGTGTAGGAAGTACCCATCTCTTTTCGCATAGGATTTTAGGGGCAAAATCCTTATCAGGGGTTTATGGTTGTAAGGCCCCTAACCTAGCTTAGTGCTTGATTGTGCTTTCTTTACTTAATAAGATGCTTAAATCTTAATTTAATCTCTTGATATGCCTTAATAACATGTGACAAGTTTATTCTTTCAGTTTGGTCATATTTGGTTGATGTTTGAGCTAGTTATGCTTGTTTTGGACAAAGTTGCAATTTACCCATGTTGAGGGTCTAACTTGCAATTTGTCACATGTAGGTTGTCTCATTTGTGTCTTGGCTCATGAGAGAGATAATAATGCCTTAGGGTTCCTTTTTGGACCTTAGTTGATGAGGTGGCATCATGAGATGATGTTAGGGTTTGCATGGCTTTGCATGGATGCTTGAGTTTGATGGTGTACCTTGTGTGATGGGTTTTGAGGCATTGCGACCACAACACTCTCTTAGTGGATGTTTTTTGCAACCTTTATACTTTGTTCCTTGTGATGGTTTCTAGGGTTTCTCATGTGGAGGAGTGTTGCGACCTTGGGTGGTGTTTTGGCCTACGTATGTGTTTTGTTTTGACCTTGGGGTGTTGTGGGCCTTAGTGGTTGCTACACTACCTTATTTTTATCACCCTTTCTTGAATGCAAGACTAGAGTGGTTGCATGGACAATCCTTTGATGGACAAGTTTCCTTTTGGTTCTCTTATGTCTTGAAACCTCATATCTTCACCTCCTCCTAACCCTTGAGTATATAATCTCTTTCTTTTACATGCAATCAATCCTTTTAGCCCTCTCTTCTCCTTTCTCTTGCTTGTGCTAACCTTGGATCTTGGTGGTGCTAGAGAAGGGCTGATCTTGGAGCTTTGGTGGCTAATCATCTTTGCATGTGGTTCATCTTGATCTTGATCATCTTCTTTGTGGTGATCCTTGGTGATCTTCCTTCTTGGTAAGTGGTTCTCTACCATTGATCTCGTTTTCTTTTGGAACCCTACCTCTTCTTTTCTTGTTTATGGACATGTGACTATGGATCACCATGGTGGCTATCTTGAGGGTCTTCTCTTCACAAAGGTCGGAGACTGTGATTTGACAATGGTAGTACCTAAGTGAGATGAAACTTCCTCCTTTCTCCTTTCTTCCTTCTTCTCGAGCATGGCTTGCGACAACCGCCTATACTTCGACGGAAGGAGAAGGGGATTCACAGAAAGTGTTGAACTCGATTTTTAGTTTAACAAAAAATGGGTTCAACATCCGCTTTTCCTTTTACCTTGGTATGTGTTCTTCTTCTTTAGGTGACCTTGTGGATGAGGAGTTGATCCAAGTTTGGATCTTCCTCTTCTCTCTTGGAGCTTGATCTTCTTCTTAAGTAAAGCAACTATGAAGGACAATTAACATCAAAGTAGGAGAAAGTGGGCAACAAGATACACTGCTAGCCCTTTTTGGATGGCAAAACCAATCCTTGGAAACACTACGTCCATACACTTGGGAACCATAACATTACTATTCATAACTTTTTGGACCCTCTTCAGAAGTTCCACACTTTTTGGTGCTAATAATTCAAAAATATTAAATCCAAAAGGGTTGAAGGCATGTTCATTCTCAATACATGCTTTCTCATGCTTAACTACTTTGGCTGAAGCATCTTTAATAGTAGCATGTCCCACTATAAAAGCGCTAGTTCTCAATCCCACTATTGGAGAAACTCCTGTTAGATCTACGCATACATGTTTCCCTTCGGCCCATCTAAAAATCAAAACATCGATAGGTCTAAGTGTCGATCTCCCCTCTTGCAGATTAGTTAAAAAGTTCATCGACGCCTCTTTCTTACCAACAACACTTGTACATCTGAGTACATCAAAGAGTAAATCTTTAACAAGATCATGCATGTACTTAAAACCTGGAAGATCCCTGCAATGAATGCATGCTCTCCAAAGGTGTCCAAACACACCTTATGACAAACTTGACATATATCATTGGTTGGAAATAAAGGAATCATGAGACAATATCTGAGGAAACTACAGTAATCCATTGGTGAGGGAATCATGACACTGAGACAATCTAGGGCATAACCAAAGTCAGAGTCCATATTGAGAATCTCGCTATCTCACAAGATATGACCCTAAATCACCCAAGATTGGGCCCTACATATCCTAATATCAGCCTCATTCTTCTTAAGGCGAGTTATATAACTTTCCCCTCTACTATTATTGCATCATTATCTTGCTTGCATGATACTATTTTCATCCCTAATATGTGATCCTAAGATGTTAGATGATGTTATCATGATCTAGCATTTGACATTATGAAGTATTCTTATATGGATTACACTTTCTCCTAAACCCTAAATTCATGCACCTGATTTCTAAGAGATAGAGGAGTTGTTGTTCTCACAAGCATCTTGACCCTTGGTTCTATAAGCATGTTATGCTTCAGCCATCATGTGATGTTGGAGGTTTTAATATTTAGTTTACATGAGTTGGACGCATGGTTTTTCTCCTATTATCATGGTTTTCCATGTTTATATTGTAGTATTGCTTTTAGGGTTTTGATGATCATCTTTGCATGAAGTTTTCCTCCTTGATGATGCTTAAGTTTTCTTGATGTTTATCATATGTTTTAATCGAGGTTTTATGTTGTTTTAGAGTTGGTTATGTGTTGTTTGGTGTGGCTTGATCTTTGGGTCATTACACATCACCTTGGTGCTTGATGTCGCTACATGGTTGTGGGTTGTTGCGGGCGCAACAAACCCTAACCCTAGGGGGTGGTCACTACAGTTGCTTGATCTTGGTTTGGCCACTACAAGGGTCGCTACCCATGGTTCTCTTGCAGTTGAAACACATGATTTCGTTGGTTTAGTCGATTCCCTAGTTGATTCCTGGTTTGGTCGCAACATGAGTCTCTTGCAGTCGTAACGCATGCTTTGGTGGTTTGGTCGATAGACCTGCATAAGTGTATGGTCGCTCCTGTGTGTACCCACGTTGGTCACAACACATGCACTATGAAGGTTGGTCACTACACTTGTTTCCTTATGTGGTCGAAACATAATGCTGCTTGGGATGATTGACTAATAATGACAAGTATGATGCTTAACCCTAATGTTCTCCAAGAATATTAGAAATGATATATCTAGGGTTTGATGTGGAGTATTGAAATGGAAACCCTAATCGTCTATATAAGCAACCCTAACCCTGATTCCCAAGTGTATGATGTACTTGTTGAGCTTGAATGAATAGATTGTAATTATGTTCTCTCTCCTACTTGTGTAATCCTAAACTTGTAGGTGGAAACAATATCATAGCTAGTGATTTATATGGTGTGTTTGACATGACATAGGGTAATGATTGTGAGCCTTTATGAGGTATGATGAGACAGTGATGGTGTGTAGGAACTATGTGATTTGGGTCTTATGACCTGGTAGAGGCTTTATGCCTAATGTGAGGTGATATCCTCTAGTGATGAAATGAGGGATTGTAATTCCCTAGCGATGGGATATTGTTGATGGTCTTGTATGGCAGAGATATTAAGAGATGATGTGGTAAGTTTATACCTCATATGTTTTATATCTTCTGGATTTGTGCCCTTACACCTATTTTGGAGAATTTGTTTTGGGCCTATATGTTGTAACTTGATTGATGCTAAAAGGATACTCAATTGGCTTAAATAATCAAGTAAAACCTTAATCATGTAGTTTCTGTATGCCATAGATCCATCTTCAATGTCAGTACTTGCTAGATGGTGAAACATGTTCTCCCTGAGTTGAAGATGGGAGTTGTATATTGTTGAGTATATCCATTTCACAGGATTGGTTGCGGTCATTTGAACTTTTTATATCACTATGGCAGTGTTACACCCCGATCTCACAATTTCCACTAATCATGAGATTAGGGCATAAATTGAGGATTTAGTGTAATACAAAGATCACCCTTAACTTTTTCTTCTCTTTCAAAACTCTTTATTTTCTCGCATTGAACCACATAAATCAACTTTATAAGGGAATCTAAACATGAATTTCTCTAATATGATTTCAGCAGTAAAAATGCATGTATGAACATTCATTATGTTCCTCATACTTTGAAGCACATAAGACTTGATGATTCACACATATTGCTAAAAGAGGAATAATGTTATACATCATCATTTACAACTCTCTCTTATTTCTTTACAAGGACCTAGAGTGACAAGGATTGACTGAACTTAACTATACTCAGACTTAACTCTTGTGGCAGATCTACTCTGATGCAATGATATCTTCTTCAAGTCCATGTGATTTCCTTAAAAATTGTGAATAGAGGGGTGAGCCTACTCTCTCAGTGAATGAGTACTTCAAAGAAACCGTCTAAAGCAGTGATATAATTACAGATATACTTTTGAGCAATTAATATCAATTATAACAGCAGTAAGCTTTAAAGAGTCTAATAATTGACAATCATAAATATGGCAGGATACTCTAAATATCTATAAGACTGAATCAATATATGAAATGCTTATTTGATCATAAAGAGAACTAATAATTTAGAAACATACAAAGAATAATTGAATAACTGTATACACTTATTTGACCTCTCATTCATTTTATTATGCCCGGATCATATGCAGTGTACTCTACATATGAAGACTCGTAGAGAACTATGATCTCACTGTACAAGATTTAGCTTAAAACTCAGGAAGCTAAGCCTAGAATTGAATCCAGGTCTGCTTGACTCAAACCGTCACGTCTGACTAAGGCGGCTAAACACCTGGCCTTTAACTGGACCTCTCCTTCTACACTGAGTACACAGGCGGAGGGTCTAAGATGCTCTGTGGGCCTCATCTTGGTATGCTCTGTGGGTACCTCAGGGTTACCAGTGGGATCTCCGGTTTGTGTTGGGTAACCTATCTTCTCTTAGGAGACTTCCTCAAGGGCTTCGTCTCCCCACACGCTCTGTGGGTGCGATCTGATCCCTATATACTGGTCACTGCCAGGGTGGATCGTTTCCTCCCTACAGTGCAAAAATTTGTAGGGAATCTACGGTGTTTAGGGCACCTATGTCTATTATTTTATTATTCTTGAAAAGCTTTTACTATATTGTATCTTTTCCTTACTTATACATGACTCAGGTATCTCTATGGTACCGTGTCTATTTATTGAAAGTTTATAATATAACATGTATATCATTCTAAACTTGGCAGAGCAGTATATTCAAAACACTTTAATATTCTGAGTAATCATCATATTGTACATACAGACAATATAAAATTCTTAAATAAACAAAATACATGTCAACTTGGCACATTATACACTAGAATCATGATGCAATTGAACTGTTAAGCATCACCACATCTCATACTGAGAACATTTATATCACAATACTTGATTCATTTAACACCCTATCCTTAGGGTTTCATTTACCTCATTCACTTATCACTTGGTTCTCATAAGGATTTCATACGAAATAAACATTCACTGAATAAAGACTATTTTCAACAAATCATATACAATCAATATATGTATGAAACCTTAGAAATGAGATGAATTTAGGTTTCCATGTCATTCACTGAGATATCATGCATCAAGAATAAAATTGAATAAATAAAGTCTATCATGTTAAGAAAATCCCTTCAAAAGGCTTTCACGATGTCTATTCGTAAATATCCAACTTTCCTCGCATCTAGGGTTTCACCCTCTTTACTGAGATATCAAACAAACACTACTCACTTTAAACGAAATCTAAGATAGTATCTGACATATATGTATTATGCATTCAGATAAACAATCATTCATAACCAAGGGGATCCAGATAAACAAATTTCTCTATTTAATTATACAACAATTTCACTCATATACAAATTCCCTATATTTCAGTTTACTCTTATAACCTCTGCGAATAGTTAGGGAATTCTCATTAGGATGTATTGTATACATTTCTAATATGATTTTATCATTTTAAATTCATCCAAACAGAGGAAGAATCTATTTCATATCATTTTGCAACAGCTTAGATCAAACACACAATTCAGGGTTTGTAGCCGCATACTAAGCAATTAAAGATTGTGGATGATTTAACCAATTTTCGTGCAATATACTATTTAAACGAAGTTCCCACTCACCCTAATGTGTGAAAATATCTTTAAAACATATCCCATATCTGAAACTCTCGAATCCATATCAAATCCCTAGCAATTCACCCAATTCTTCTTCCTTTCAACTCAGAAACCATAAAAATGAGGGATTATGGAGAAAGAGTGATAAAAGGGGAAGTTTTGATACCATTTTGGATCAAATCAGAGGAGGGATGGAATTTTGACATGTGAGAATATTCACCATGAAACTTGCATGATTTCATCATTCCTCGGACCGTAAAACCCTAGGTCAGCATCTTCATCAATTTCTCCACTCAAACCCTAACTCTCCCTCTCTCTCTAGGATTTCATTTCTCTAGAATGAATCATGAATTATGAGAGTTGATAGTGTGTTAGGTTGACCATATAGAGCAATTGAGCTGTTTGGGTCAATTGCACATTGACTCCTCACTGTACTTTTTCTTATTTCAGCAGATTTTTCTGTCATAAAAAGTTTCTATAATTCGTGTATTTCAGAGATCAAACCTTCTAAAAAAATTATGATAATTTATCATGTTGTGTATAATTGAGCTTCAGTTAAAATTTGAGATCATTCCAAGCTTCTATTAAATAATTAAAAATCGAATAGTGCACTACTAACCGGAATTCTATAGAAATGTCAGTTACTATAATTCGTCTACTGATAAGGTCTAAATGCATCCAAAAATTATGAAAAGTTAACATATTGTTTATGATTGAGTTTAAGATCTCTAGATAAAATTTCAGATCATTTGGAGTTACCAATAAATAACTAAAAATAAAACACTACACTGCTGAAAAGTACTCTGTCAACATTTTGGTCGAAGTATAGTTCGACCAAGAACCACATTCAAAGAACACTCAAATATTCTAAATTTTTTCTCCAATATGCATGATTGAGTTATATATAATATCTAAAATTTAATTAAATACAAAATTTTTAGAAAATATGAAAAATCATTTACCACACTGCTATCCTGATCAAATTCCGTACTCATGTACCATCAAACCCTAATTTTAGCCAACTAGGGTTTATATTTCTCAAACCCTAATTTCTCAAACAACAGAACACTTAATGTTATTATTAGGTTTAAAAAATCGTAATTGAATTATCATCACTAATTAGATTTAAGCAATGATCAATCTAATTAAGCATATAATCATCCAGGTAAACCCTAGTTTACCAATTAGTCTCAGATGTGGTCATAACAGGAAGGCTCAGACTGACTGAGGGTGTGGGAGATCATAGGAGTTCAGATCCTCGTGGATCTTGTATAACACTGATTTTGACTTTGTAGTGGTCAGTTGGAGCATGAGTGGAGTACCTCATCTCTTTTGGGCATAATAAAAGATGTAATACAACTGTGTAGTATATTTTCTTAGGGTCAAACACGACTCACATTAGATGACCTTTTTCCTTATCTCTTGTACTATTTAGTTGATTTATAATGTGGTAAGAGAAATTAATTGTTATACATGTTCTTCTTATTCCTTCTAAAAGTATAAGATGTTCTACTACCTAGTTGTAGATGCCTAAATTGCTTAAACAGTGGTATTTGTTTTACTCATATCATTTAGTTGAATCTGCTCATCCTGGTAATAATGTTATCTTGCTTCTTTAATTTATCTATGCTTATAATAATTGTTGGAAGAGAGTTATATCTTTCATTGGGATGTTGGTCTCACCCCGTGGGTTTCCACATCTTTTAGGTGGTCGTGCATGACAAGGTAGAGATTGTGTGGTTGAGGATGAGCAACAAGAGGAGCAGTAGCTGTTAAAGGTTGAATATGTTGCTAGTGTTTTGAAGTAGAGTCATATGTGTTGTCCATGTACTCTCAGGTCCTTGGAGGTATTTGTAGACATTGTACATCGATACGGGTTTTCTTTTTAGCAGTATTCCATGGTTGTATATGGTTTGTACATATGTGAACATGATATCATATGTAATAGGTTGTGGAAAGTTATCCATGTGACCAATAATATGTATCATTTCGTCGCATGATATGTAATACATGTGGCTTCATATGGACTCAGATGCTATATATTTCCATTTTTGTGTATATATGAAATCATTTTTAATTTACCATGTTTAATGGTAATCGTGGATGTTAGTATTAGTTCCATACTTTGTTTTGAGTAATCTCGCTTTGTGTGGCGATGGGAATCACACCTACTATCATCTTTACTTACTCCTATAATCAATAATCTAGAGGTAGTTTATAGTGTTTGATCCATAATGATCAATGATCAATGGAGGTATTTGATAAATGTTCACTTTCTTCAACTTTAGTAAGACGTATCAGGTTGTTCTCAGAGCTCCATGGGCTCCTTCCTAAGAGACTTTACTCTTTCTAGTGGAAGAACAATATTATGAAGATGTTATTCTCAAATTGAAGAGATGATTTTTCTTATGTGTTGATGCTATACCTAATTTTCTTTTGAGCATGAAAAAGATGTAAGACCTTTCCTTATGTAGTTTCTTGACAACCTATAATTTCATGTAGATCTTAGGGCCATTTCCAAAAGATGGACAAGGTCAATAATGTCTTTGTACTCATCCTGATTTGGTGATTCTAGCATCATATCACAATATCATTAACAATAGATGGATAAGACATCCATACATATTGGTGAAACTTAGACTAGCCAATTGGAAATTTTGACCTCCAAGTATTCAAAATGCAATAAGGGTTTTTGGCCTAGGGTTTCCAAAGCCCATGGGAGACAAAGTGCTATATTTCCAATTTTCATTTAGGATTAATGTAATTTGTATTCCATGGTTAGTTCGTATGTATTGGTAATTGGGTTCAACTTATCACCATTTTACTTTCTTTATGCATGGTACACTATGAAGCACAAGTACTTCAAAAGTGTCTTTACTCAAACTAGACATATTTTAAACACCAACACTTTTTGGACACATGTGGATACACATTGGATACTTGTTATACATGCTTGAAAATCATTTTTTCATCTTTTGGATGTTGGATACACATTCAATACTTAAGGAGTTTCTATAATTCTCATTCCTCTTACTAAGTGACAAGGTCATGAGACACAAAGGAGATTAGGCATGATCTCCAAAGGAGATCCATTGGATTCCTTATACCTCTCTTAACAAATTAGTGGATGTTGCATATAATGCATATGAAGGACATAATTTTTCCCTCCCCTAACATTGCACTTATGTCCTTGGTGAGAGAAGACTTTGATGCCCTTGAGGGGAGAGACCACTTTAAGGGAGGTGAATCTTAAAGTGCTACTACATTCACCCGAATAGGATGTAGTTCATTGCAAATCCATGGTAGGAGTGTCTCCCTTTTTTGCATAAATTATCATTTTTGTATGTTCTTGTTTCTTTTCTACTTGAAAGTTACACTTGATTTTTTTTTATTTTATTGGTAGTCACCTACTTAATCTTATTTTCTTTGATTTTAAGATAATACCAAAGACAATGTTGACATTTGAGATTTATTATCCTTTTGATTTAGCAAAGGTACAGTATTGTTGGAACATTCTCTAACTTGTTATGTTTTTCCCCAACATTTTATAATAAAATATCATTAAGTGAAGTTAGAAGTCGATGGTGCTACATATATATATTGTATATGTATATATTTAAATTATATTTCTTTTCATTCTAGAGCCATGCCTGTCCTATTTGTTCAAAAAATGCTATATCTCATGTTTGTATCAATGTCCTCGTCTACATCTGTATCATAAACATTTCCGTTCTACCTGGGTACATAATGACCTATGTTCTAATGTGTTTTTCTATTGGAATTATAATTAGATGATCTACATTCTAAACTTATATCAAAATACGTGATAGTATAACATCTTAAAGAACACATAGACTTCTTACTATATGGTGGCATATAAACTTTATCCAACTTATTTTTTATTACATTAATCCTATATAGATGGTTTCAATTGTAACTCATCTTCAAACATGATACACAATAAGAATACTTGACTGAATTACACATGTAAAATGAAATTTAAGTCATTTAGCATCATTAGAAAATATCATTAGTCCAAAGGATGAGTTTTTTCATTTAAGACTTACGCAAAACCTTAAGATCCAAAACACACTTGGGATCATATTACTAATAGACTCACTAACTATATACTAATACTCTCAAAGGATGGAGCTTAGGAGAATCTCGATTCATCTTACAAACATACATACTAAAATAAAGAACAAAAATGGAAAGATAAACCAAGCCCCTTATAAAATATGACCCCCATCAATCTTACAATTAAACACTCAACACATTGATACTCTCTCTTAAGAAAGAAATACGAACATCATAATTAGCAATCTTTGATGGATATTTGAGAAACAACTTAGGGAGCAAGTAGGATATAACATTCACAATTTGCTACATCTAACACTTCTTCTTAAGCAAAACACTTTTAGACCAACAAGGTAGGCATAAAAGAAAAACAAAATTCATATGGAGAAGTAAGAACAAGTCAGAGCAAGTGGCATCATCTCAACTGCTAGTGTCGTCAAGTAGTCTAGAGAGTGCTGGGTCATAAATTGTAAACTCCTAAGGGTGAAGATCTACATGGTAATTTGTCAACATTTGTAGCAAAGACAAACAAACTACAGAGCACGAGCAAAGTAGTCAATGTGTATAAAACACAGTCATGCCAGAGAATATTGGAACACAAGAAAACAAGATAATGTGTGAAAAACAAGGACATGCCAGAGAGTGTGGAACACAAGGAGAGTATTCAACTTGCATAAAATATGGACAAGTACGTGAGTAGAGACAGATGTATCCAGAATGTACAACCTCATGCACACATTAGCATGTTGGATACAAACTTCAAGATGCATAGTAGCAAAAAAAATGAAGCTCCACAAGATCATCAATAAGCATATGGAAGTTGAAGAAGTCCATAAGCTCTCCAATAAGCTCATATTATAGAAAGATCCTCAGATAATAGCATTAGAAGGAAAATCCACATACATGTAGCAACATGAAGATCCTCATAGATAACAATATGAATAATTCTTCCTCTCTTCATTCCAAATTGTGTATCTTTCTTCATCTCATCTCTTCCCTCTACTAATATTCTCTTCATCTATTCTCCCCTTTACACCAACCATGTACACAATTCATAGAGTTGTTGGGGTGAAAATCTATAGAAAAAGGTAGAGATAGTGGACATGTAGGCTATTATGTGAAGGAGAATATTCGATAACACAAATCAATGTAATACTCGACCTTATTATAAAGATCCAATTAGAATGATAAATGGATCTTTTTGTGACTCATAAAGACGGTGCGGGGGTGAGGTCATCATTGTGGCATCAATCATGTCAAGATTTAGATCCAATTAGCATTAGGAATTTAGTATATATGTGTGTGGAACAAGTATTGAGGAAGGAATGCTATATGTATGTAGGGATGGAAAGTGGAGGCATAAGTAAAAAATAGAAAAAAATATAAAGATTGATGGAAATAGACAATAAGTGTTGCTGGTATGGATAAAATAGGGACACACCATGTAATGAAGCCTTCTGTCATGTGATAGTGTAGTAGAAGATGAAGTTACACAATTTTAATGTAAACATGGAACACACATTGTTGAAGCAGTGATACACCGTTTTGGTTGACACGCTATAGTTATGTAGTGACACAATGTGTTATAGGGTAGTAGTTGGAGAAGATCATGTGACACACTGTGTGACTGAGATGACATGTTGTGTCAGTAGGCAACATGACATTTCTCCGAGCTGAGACAACATGTTTATGTGTAAAAGTTCACTAAGAAAACAATGATCAAATCAATCGCCACAAATGTGTGTTGTGAATGAAAACCTCAATAATGAGAAAGATGGTGGAAAAATCATATCGGATCTCCACCAAGGCAAGGTAGAAATTGAGTATCCCTAATAGAAGTGAAAAGTTGATCTTTTACCATAATTTGGCATTAGATATCAATGACGACATGGATAGTGGCGGTAGAAAAGATCTCAGTGGCAGCAGCCATGGATGGTAGCATCATGGATGGTGGCGATGAAAACAATATAAGGGGACGGTGACAACTCTTACAAGACGACAAGCCTAGAAATGAAAAGACTCAACAAGTTTAACAACAGTAACCAAGAAGCATCATTGATTTGAGATGAAGATGCTCCTACATGAAGTAGGGATTGGGCATCCCTAGAGGCAGCCAAGAACCCCCAAGGAGCGACAACCGCCCCCAAGAGGAGACACTTACCTTCTTTCTCTCTCACATAGGGTTTGGGCGACTCATGACTGACTACTCTGATACCATGTGGAAAACTAGGTTAGGGGAAAATCTCTAGTGTTTGTTGTGTTTTATTAGAAGGGCAGACTCCACTAAGTAAAGGAAAATGGGGAATACTACTGACTTAAGCAAGATCTTTAGGGCCACAACACACATGGGTCTATATTACAAATTAACCCATTAACTAGATATTAATACTCTCGAACATATAGAGGAGATGAAAAGAGAGTAATGAGTATGAGAAGAAGAGATGGGATGACGAGTTTAGAACTCAAGAGAGAAGAGGAAGAGAAGAAAGAAAGAGTCAAGAGATAGAGAAGTACCTCTATCCCTACATATGTGATGAACATCTGTCCATCTTCAAATTTCTTCAAAGGATTATGCATACACATTGTTCATCTTTTTGGGTTTTCCTAGAGAAATATACCAATTATAACTGAGTTTCCGTGTACCTCTCAATTCTGGCTTATTTGAGAAAACATTCCGGGAGCAGAAAACACAGATAAACTTCCCAATTTCTTCAAGAGAATAGGTAGTTCCAAAAATTCTATTTTCTTACAACTGAATGGTCATATTCGGATAAAGGCGCAGGATTGGAATAAGAAATTGTTACCATCTCAAGTCTGTTTTATGTTCTATCTTTACATATGCGAGGGGTATCTTGCTCACAACATCTTCATTCTATTTTTACAATCATTGGTTTCACGAGAACGACTCGAGACTCCAAAATTTTTCTAACCAAGGTTTACAAGACTATACATTACCAACTGCTGTTTTAAAGGAGAAATGCTCCAGAGTCGAGCTAGGCTGGATGAAAGTTACTGCAATCCTCAACTGTAGGCAGTGCGAGAGTGATAGCAGCTATACTGGACGGCCAGGAAAGCCTCAGCGCTAATGTCAATCAAACTCGTTCTAGGAAAATGAAGAGCTGAATTTGCAGAAGTAGCCGCCTTGGTCTTGTCTGTACAGATGACACTCAATTTGAATGTAGAAAAGGTCACCTCCCTCAGCTATCTTTGAATCTGATTGTAATCTCTTTTCTATCAGCAGTTTCTCCAATGTCTAAGGAACAAGGAACTCAGTCGCTCGTGCTACAGAACATCTGAACTGGTCAGATGTAACTGAGTATTTGTCCAGCTCCCAATTTCCTTAAGGGATCATGTCCTTGCTGGAATCCTATTTGATTTAATGTAAGGTAGTTACCCTTGAAAAGAAAAATAAAAACGAAATACCAGAAAAGAAAGCGGGGAACCCAACAATCTAACACTATGTTAGCAGACGAAAAGAAAATAAGCAACCATACCATGAAAATAAAGACCTAAGACGCCTTAGCAATGTTATCCTATGACTGTGTTAGGGAAATCCAAGTGACATTTTGCCATCTCTGAAGTCAGTTTATATAGGCCTTAGCAGTATTTAAGTTTGTTATCCTATGAGCTAACGAGGGTAATCCTAGCGATGTTCAGTGATGTTTTACATCTTCTGTATCATTTAATACAGGGGTCATTATTTAGTTCAGGGATTGTAAGTATGGAATAGATGCAAGCACAAAATGATTTTAGGGATGCAACATGCCTTCCTAAAAAATTCTACAGCATGGTGTTAAGGCGAGAAAATTTTTCTAGAGCACCAAATTGTTACCATAGCAGGGAAAAAGGTTTTCAGAAACAAATAGCACTTCCTGTCAAAGTAATTTTTGTTTGCATATTGACATGCTCCATCTCCAGGTTTAAGGGTTTAGTAGGGAACAGGGCTTCAAGCAGCGATTTAATCAATCCCTCCTATGTCATATCCTTGATTATTCTTTAATTGGTCCTGACCTGATTAATGCATCGTGCATTCATGCTTATCCGTATGGGCCTCAAAAAACATCAAAGTGAGTAATGACTTTTGCTCATTTTGCCTTTATGTTCATAGCAACGTTAGAGTCGAACACGGCCAAAAGAATTAGAGGCATGCCTACATTAATTTGGGAGAAGCTTATAAGAGTTTTTTTTTGAATCTTTACATTTTGATCAGATCCCATAACAAAGCTGATTGGAAAAGAAGCATCCATGTAAACGATCCTGACGTGGTTGAGATTGAGGCTTAGATGATAGAGGATTATGATCTGTGCCGCTCATGATATTCATCAGCTTTTTGTCGTCAATATTAAGTTTCAAAGTTGAATAGATCACTGGAATAGGAATAGAGTAGCAATCAAATTTAACTTTAGATATTCTAAAATGCTTGCATCGCTGTATCCATTGCTTGTTCTTTAGCAGTGAAAATTGTCTGTCCGTTGACCCCCAAGCACAGTGATAAACGGGACTACATTCTTTGTTAATGTGTATGTGTGGGTGTATCTTATGAACTGCTCCAGAATGCTCTGTGCTCCAATGGCTACGTTTTTATACCAGATATACTGGTCTACGATGCTCTGATGAATCCTCATGTGTAAGATCATAACCTGCAGGAAAACAACACCGATTCTCAAGAGTCTGTATACCTTAGCCATGTTATTCCTTCACTGATTAAGGTTGAGCTTCCTATAGTAGTTTAATATCACTAACAATATTTGAATTTTGATTTTGAAATTGCGTGATCATCAACTGTTATCTACTCTTGCAGAAGGGGAAAACCAGAGCTGTATTATTTTCAACCTATAAGGGCGGATCCGATATTACATTCGAGAGAGAGATTTTGCTGTGAGGAACTATGGTGTATATTATATCATTAACGATAGTTACAGCACCATCACTCATAAGAGTTGCAGCAATAGCTGCTCGATACATACTGCTCCGGTGAAACTAACAAAAAAACTGCAAAACAGAAAAGAAAAAGGAACTAAGCTCTGCACCCACACACACACACATACTAGCTTCCTGCCAAGCTCAGAAATCGATTTTTGCTTCTGCAGGAGGAAGCTAGGATTGCCAAAGGATCCAAGTTGCCCTATAATAGACGACATGGAGGAAGATAATACCACCCACCATAGTCACACGATAAAACTCACTCCATCAATCACATTGTTGCAGCAGGTTCTGCTTCTGCTCTGGTGGCTAGGAGATGATGCGCCCCTGCCCTAGTCCCCATCCAGCAGCCTCGTTTTCCCTGCTTGTCATAGTAGAGGAGGAGATGACGGTGGCATGTTGAAAGAGGGGGGAGAAAGGAAGATTAGAGCTGGAGTAGTTATAGGTGTAGACCGGATGTCTCTTATTCTCCGTACTGCTGACAGTTTTGGGATTAAAAAAAGAGAGGTCTGGTTGTGACCGGTGGGTGGGAGAAAAGTTAAGGAGGAAGGTGGGTATAAGGTATCTTCCCAAGTATATTCTGCAAACACAAGCATGACAGATTATCCCTTAGCCACATATTCCCAAGCGGGGATCGAAGGGAGCATGTTTGGATATTCTGGCGGTGGTACTTCGCAGTGACAGATTGGTGATTGGTAATGCATCCTCCGGAACTCTCTTAGTCACTTATGTTGATGTCATTCTTTGAAGAAAAGAGTTACACTGTAACATTTAATTAGATGATAACAAATGAAGTGGTCCCTGCATGTATTGTTTCTTATCTTTATTATTAAGTGAAAAGGCAGTAGCGTCATTCAGCAATATAAACCGAGCTTACATGGCATGTCTTCATGTTGTATCTCTTGGGGGTGATGCTGATTTCTTGGCTGGATCATACATGGCATGTGATGCAAGCAGAAAACCAAACACCGGACATGCTTCTGTAACGCTAAAAGGCCGGTATCGTGCATTTCATTGGTGGGTTGCAGTGTCAGCATAGAATGTTTACGCAACTAAGGAATCTTTAGTAGCTGTTTCAATCGAGGAGGAATAGTAGACTAACCAGACCACCATATTCGTGACCTTTTTGCCTCCAGTTGAATACTCGTGAAATCGAAGGCGTGATTTACTGTCTGAAACTCCGCAAAAAATGAAGATGGAAAATACAAGATAGAACCCAAAAGGCTCAACTGGAAAGCTGTGATTTATTGGTAGAGGAAAGCACAACATGTCTAAAATGTGCAAGACAATTATGACCGAACAGATGTAAAGGTCCACCACTTAAAACCGAAAGATATACTAGTGAAAGCTTATATGGAGCCGTCGCTGTTATTCAAGAAAGTATGAAAAAAGTGCCACTAAAATATAGCTGCTGCTGATTCTGCCTATGGCATATTCCATAGAATTATACCCTTGCCTATCGCTCTTAGATCATGATGGAAAGTTGCCGCGCTTGCATATTCTTTGGCCGAAAGGCTGGAGAAACCTCCCTACTTCAGCAGGGCGTAGGCGCCATTTTAGAATACTATATATCGACGACTCCTTCCAACAGACCGACAGTCGAAGCCTGTTTCGTGACCTGTATTGATGTATCTTCAATAGCATACTGTTTTATTTTAAAAATGGGTATATGTGGGATGTGTTTCTCAAGCACATCCTTTTTGAAGAAAGCTGATCAGCTAGGCTGGCCCGGGTTATGTTACGCATGCATTATTGAAAAGCGTCATCGACGCCCCACATTTCTCTTTATGTGGGAATTGTGTTGTCTTATTCGATGAGTTATATTTTTATCTTGAAACACCCCACACCTCCAAGCCAACCGTAATCTCTTGTTCACTAGTAAGAAAGCTCACCAACTAGGGCGGTCTGGCCTGGTGTTGTAAATGCGGCATCTATACTATACAAGAAAATTTGCGGAGGGGGTTGGATGTAGGGATGAGCATCGGGTCGGGCCGGCCCGATCCGACCCGCGACCCAGCCCGCATAATCCGATCCAGACCCGAACTCGATTTATAATATGGGTGGGCCGGGCCTAAAATTTAAACTCATATTTTATTTGGGCCGGGTATGGACGGAGGTAAACCCAGGCCCGAAAACCCGAATACCCAGATTAGATTTTATGTACATTATAGATGCATACATCTATCTTTGTCTTGAAAGAAAAACATACAGATTTATTGATGCAATATGTAGTATGTATCCAACCAATGGCAACAGAGAAAATTTGTAATCAATCAACATGATTAGTGAATTGATACTAGTAAGATAACTATCATTGACATACATAGACATACTTGATTTCATTATTTTGATCTCACTCTGTCCACATGTAGGGGACAAATGATCTTTTGCTCAATGCATAGTAGATTATGCTCATTTTTTTCTCATATGCCCACATGTAGGAGACAAATGATCTCTTACCCTTCCAAAACCCATTTCGTTGTATATACATATAGGATGAGAAGCAAAAAACCACAACATCATAGATTCCATGTACGAGAAAATGATTTGTTGCTCTTTCAATATCCATTCATTGTTGTCGGGGATCATACAACTAAGGTGTACATATTCCGGCTACATTTATCACAAAATATATGCATTGTTTTGAAGATTGATCACAAAATACATATCATACTAGTTTAGTTTCCATGTTAGCAAGTTGGATCTAGCAAAATTTGATATGCTCATTCGATGTTATATGGGCAAACCCGAATCTGGCCCGAAACCCAGCATTTTTATATGGGCCGGGTATGGGCTGACATTTTTCATTTTTATCCGGGCCTGAACCCGGCCCGTGGCCCACTTTAAAATGTGGGTTTGGGTTTGGGACAGGCAAAACCCGGTATAACCCGGCCCGATGCTCATCCCTAGTTGGAAGCATAAATTACAAATAAATCCATTTGTGTATACTGTACATTTTTATCTTTAATTTTGAAAGTTATATATTGTTTAAGGAGACTCATATTTATACTATATAAAAAATTCCATGGAAGGGGTTGGATGCGGTTTTTCTGTTATTTTTCAAAATTACATATTGGTTCCTCTGTGTGTACACCACACTTTTATCTTTAATTTTTTAACAAGTAATTTTGGAGTAGTCATACATTTTTTTCTAACATTATTGTTGCAATTTTTTCCATCATTTTTTTAAATTACATATTTGTCCTTTTGTGTTTACACCAAACTTTTATCTTTAATTTTTTTAATTATATATTATATTAGGAGACTCATATATACTAATATGAGAAAGTCCGCAAAAGGGGTTGGATGTAATTTCGTCCATTATTTTTTAAAATTACATACTAGTCCCTATGTGTGTACACCACACTTTTCTCTTTATTTTTTTAAATTATATATTGTATTAAGAGACTCATATATACTATATAAGAAACCCAACGGAAGAGGTTGGATGTAATTTTCTCTATTATTTTTTAAAATTACATATTGGTCCATGTGTGTACAACACACCTTTGTCTTAAATTTTTTAATTAATATATTATATCAAGAGACTTATCTATATTAAATAAGAGAGCTCGCGGAGGGTTGGATGTAATTTTCACCATAATTTTTGAAATTATATACTAGTCCTTGTCTGTGCATACCACACTTTTGTCTTTAATTTTTAAGTTATATATTATACTAGGAAACCCATCTATACTATATAAGGGAGCTCACAGTGGCAGTTGGATGCAATTTTCTCTATTGTTTTTTGAAATTACATATCGGTCGATGTATGTGTACATCACACTTTTTCTTTAATTTTTTAATTATATATATATATATATATAGGCTGTTTATTTGTTACCCGGCGGGTAGTATTGACTAAGTTACCCGGCAACAGCGCATGGTGGCAGGCGCTTGTAAATAAGTCGAAGTTACTGTAGCACGCGTTCAGGAAAGAAAAAACCACGCAGCGTCCTCCACACTCGTCTGTGTCGCCTCTAGGCTGATACATCCGGTCTACCCCCCATCTGCCGCTCATCTACCCCCATCTGCCGCTGAACGCCCTACATGTGTAATTCCGCCTCTGATTCCAACTTCCTTGGTGTATTTCAATCTTCATTTTACATTTCTTCCTCAGAAATCCCTATATTCATTTCCATTCCCGAATAACAAGGACGGTTTCCCCTTTTATCAATATTGTAGAGCAGGACGACTAAGGTGTCTCCCACTTTCGTCTGTGTATCCCGTGACGGTATCGATTTTCAACAAGTTGATTCCATTGTTTAGACCTGCTGTTCTGAAGCTCACACCGCTGAGGAGGAGGGAGTGGGTGTGGTTGGAGAATTCCTGAAAAACACTAGAGGGGGGGTGAATAGAGTTTTAAAATAATTTTAACAATTTATTGAACTCAAACAACCACAATTGAAATTGGAAGAAGGAGACATGTGTTTAGAGTGGTTCCAACTTTAGCAAATACTAAAGTTGTCAGTCCACTACCCGGTTGCTTACCCAACCGGGATTTTGAAAGTATTTATTTTATTACCTTCTCAAGGATTTATACAAAATACAATACTTTCCTTTACACCCCTTGAACATCCTTCACTTGAAGTAGGTGCACCAACTTAAGGTAGCCTTCTTGAAGTAACTCCAAGCTCCCCCTTGAAGTAGCCTTCCTCTCTAGAAGTAACCTCCCGTTGCACCAGCCTTCTGAAGTAGCTCAAGGTCGCCTTCTTCACCAAGAAGATCTCCACCCTCTCCAATCCGCAACCTCCAACCTAGGAGTAGCAAGGAGAGTACAAATAGTAATAGAGAACAAGAAAGGAAAAAGGAAATTACAACTTATCCTTTGTAGCCCAAGGCTTGATTTGCCTAGATCAAGCGTATAGATCTCCTAACCAAGTGTATGGACTTGTGATTGCAGTGGGTAGGAGATGCTAGCCTATAGGACACGAATTTTGAGCTAAGGAAGGAAGTATCCAATTGTCACAATGCTCAAATTTCTCACAAACAGATTGCTCAAAGTATGCTCAAGGATTTCTCAAGTGTAACAAGTGAGTTTGAGTGTCCTATGGCTTGTCCTATTTATAGGAATGGTCTAAGGATGCTTAAGGACGTTCTAGACAACTTCTAGGGGTTTCTAAGTGCTTAACTAGCCGTTAGGTACAAGTTTGTTGCTTTAGCAACGGCTAATTAATTTACTCTGCAGTTGCTGTCAGAGTTCATCTCAGTCGAGGAATGGTCGACCGAGATACCTACTCGGTCAAAGTTTTGTCGACCGACAGGCTCTCTGGATTAAGTGATTTGCAACGTCTATCTCCAACTGCCAACTACCTTGTCAGTTGAGTCTAACGGCTACTTTGGATCTTTCTCGGTCGAGAAGATTGTCGACCGAGAGTGTCTCGGTCGAGGAGTTGGTCGACCGAGATTGATCATGTTTCAATGTTTCAATTTAGGCACTAATTATATGTATGAGTGTGCAAATGTGATCCTATTTGAAGGGGATGACTTATCTAAATGTGGTGTTTAGCTAGGGAGAATCTAACGCTTGATTTACATGAAATCTAAGTACTTGTACATTATATATTTGTACAAGTTTTTACAAGGCGATTACATTTCATGAAAACATAAACATGTAAGCATATGGATTTCCCTAGTTGCTTTGTCATCCACCTTAATCCTGCACACTCAAGTAGCTCATTAGATCAATAAGAATGAAATGTTTTTCATAATCAAAACAAAGGGATTTATAGATGTCCATTTAGCCAACAATCTCCCCCTTTTTGAAGATGACAAACATTTCCAAAATATAAATGAAGGAAATATAAAAAATATGAGTTTCATACCTTTAGATTACCTTTTGTAGCTTTTCCTCTTGTTTATAAAATGTGTGCTTATTATTCCCCATGAGTTATGGAACATGAAATCCACTTCACTAGGGAATATAGCAACTTTCATTGTAAAGCCAAGAGTTTATTTATGAAACTCATTGATTGAGTTTTTTTTCATAATTACTAAGTTTTAGTTTTATATTTATTTCTCCCCCTTTGTCATTTCAAAAAGATATCCGTTAAGAATAAAAACTCCCCCTTAATTAGATGTCCCATCAAATCTAATGAAAAAGATGTCCATTAAAAGTTTTTTGTTAAGAAGCACAGATATCAAAGAAAACATCTTCCAAAGGAGTGATAAGCAGTTGCTTCCTAATTTTGTTAAATTGATCTAGTGGAAGCGGTTTTGTAAAAATATCAGCCAATTGATCTTCCGTATCAACATGATGAAGGGAAACATGATTCTTGGAGATATGATCCCTTAAAAAGTGATGACGGATTTCAATATGTTTAGCTCGGCTGTGTAAAATAGGATTGTGTGCTAAGTTTATAGAGCTCGTGTTGTCACAAAAAATAGGCGTAGATGAAAGAGTAAAACCATAATCGTTTAATACTTGTTGCATATAAAGCACTTGAGCACAACAAGACCCGACTTCCATATATTCAGCTTCAGTTGTGGATAGGGCAACCGTATTTTGTTTCTTGCTAAACCAAGATACTAAAGCTCTCCCTAACAAGAAACAGCCACCACTAGTACTCTTGCGATCAAGTCGACAACCAGAATAATCCGCATCAGTATAAGCTTTAAAATCCAAGGATTGTCCTTTTGGATACCATAAACCAAAACAAGTAGTGCCGGCTAGGTAACGAAGAATTCGTTTAACTGCTAGAAAACGAGAGTGCATAGGTTGTGATTGAAATCGAGCACAAAGACCAACGGAAAACATAATGTCCGGTCTAGAAGCAGTTAAGTAAAGCAAACTACCAATCATGGCTCTATATAAGGAATCATCAATAGGTTCCCCATTTTCATCCTTATCAATTTTAATAGAAGTAGCCATAGGAGTAGTAGCATGTTTGCATTGATCCATCCCGAAACGTTTTAAGAGTTCTTTAGTATATTTTTCTTGGCTTATGAATATTCCGGCAGGTGTTTGCTTAATTTGAAAACCAAGAAAGAAAGTTAGTTCACCCATGAGGCTCATTTCAAATTCTTTTTGCATAATGTCACTGAATTGTGTGCACAATGAATCATTAGAAGCTCCAAAAATAATGTCATCAACATATATTTGCACAACTAGGAAATCAGATGTATATGTTTTGAAAAATAAAGTAGAATCTGAATTTCCAATAGAAAAACTATTATCAAAGAGATATGTCTTGAGCCTTTCATACCAATTCCTAGGTGCTTGTTTTAAACCATAAAGTGCTTTCTTAAGTTTATAAACATAGTCACCTTTTTCCGGTATTTCAAAACCAGGTGGTTGGGCAACATATACTTCTTCTTGAATGATGCCATTTAGAAATGCACTTTTTACATCCATTTGGTAGAGTTTGATGTTTTTATGTGCAGCAATAGCTAGTAACATTCTAATAGCTTCAAGTCTAGCTACCGGTGCATATGTTTCATCAAAATCTATTCCTTCTTGTTGATTATATCCTTGTGCTACTAACCGAGCTTTATTCCTTATTACTTCTCCTGCCTCATTTAGCTTATTCCTAAAAACCCATTTAGTTCCTATAATGGTTTTATCTTGTGGTTTAGGAACTAAATCCCATACATCATTTTTAGTGAATTGATTCAATTCTTCTTGCATGGCTATTATCCAATAATCATCTTTAAGAGCTTCAGATATCTTCTTAGGTTCAATGATAGAAACAAAAGCCATGTTTGCAACATCTTTGAAGGAAGACCGAGTTTTGACTTTATCATTAGGATCTCCAATAATAAGTTCTTGAGGATGATCCTTAATAAGCCTAGGTGTAGGTTGTGGTTCAGCTTGGTGATTATTTGTAGTAACTTTCTCACTATCATTTGGTATGTTTAAATTTTCGAATTGATTAGTGAGATCTATGATTTCTAGATTTTCAGATTTGGTCTCTTCATGAAAAGAAACATGAATAGATTCCTCAACTTTTCTAGAGATAGTGTTATATACTCTAAAATCTTTGCTAGAAGTGGAATATCCCAAGAAGAATGCTTTGTGTGATTTAGAGTCAAACTTATCTCTATCGTCTTTGGTATTTAAAATATAGCATGTGGAGCCAAAAGTATGAAAATAGTCAACTCTAGGTTTCTTAGAATGTATTATTTCATATGGAGTTTTCTTCAAGTGAGAGTGAATAGTTACTCTATTTAACACATAGCATGCAGTGTTTACAGCTTCAGCCCAAAAGGTTTTGGGTGTGTTGTGTTCGAGCATCATAGTTCTAGCCATTTCTTGTAGTGATCAGATTTTCCTTTAGACTATACCATTTTGTTGTGGGGTGCGTGGAGCAGAAAAATTATGAGTGTACCCTTGAGATGTACAAAATTCCTCAAATGTATGATTTTCAAATTCTCCACCATGATCACTTCTAATGGTACATATTTTGCTCTGTAATAGATTTTCAATCTTGGAACAAAATTGTATAAAAACATGAATAGTATCATCTTTAGTTGCAATAAAGTGTACCCATGTATATCTACTATAATCATCAACAATAACAAAACAATATCTTTTACCACCAATAGATTGTGTCCTCATGGGTCCAAATAAATCCATATGAATTAATTCTAAGGACCTACTGGTGCTAAGTACATGTTTTGGTTTAAAAGAGGTTTTGGTTTGCTTTCCCATTGTGCATGGTTCAAAGTTTTCAACTTGATCAAAAGATAAAGTATGCAATCCACGAATAAGATCATATTTCACTAACTTTTTAATAACATGTGAACTAGCATGTCCTAGCTTTTTATGCCATAGTTGTAAGGTATTTTCATTTGCAAGCAAGCATTTTCCCACTACTGATTTCATAGAGTTAGGTTTAAGGATATAAAGATTTCCAACTCTATTTCCTTCATAAACAACATTTGTAGTGTTTTCTATCAATAACTTGCAGCAAGTTTTGTTAAATAACACATCATAACCACTATCACATAATTGACTAACACTTATCAAATTATGGTGCAAACCATCAACGAGTAGAACATTCTTTATTTCGAGGTTTGTACCAACATTACCTATTCCAACGATTTTTCCCTTACCATTGTCTCCAAAGGTGACCGTTCCACTTTTCTTTTCTTCAAAGGTTTGAAATGCATCCTTGTTCCCGGTCATATGTTTGGAGCATCCACTGTCAACCACCCATTCCTGCATTAAAATGTAGATTTTGGTACCCATGTGATGGTCTGATATGGTTAGAATCATTTAAGTACAAACTTGTATAAGAGTTCTGAATCAGAAATCCAGTCGGTCGACAATTGTTCGACCGACATATGTCTCGGTCGACTAATTGTCGATCGAGAAGATTATTGTATTACAAACAAAGAAACACAGAAATTTAGCCCGGTTGACCAATTTTCGACCGAAATAATTGATGTAGATTTTGATT
The DNA here is from genome assembly GCA_963693085.1 of Alisma plantago-aquatica. Lineage (NCBI taxonomy): Eukaryota > Viridiplantae > Streptophyta > Magnoliopsida > Alismatales > Alismataceae > Alisma > Alisma plantago-aquatica. The sequence continues at coordinate 831,618,868 of OY856411.1, read as the reverse complement.
TGTTACAGACATCCGGTCGGTCGACAATACTTCGACCGATTAATGGTTCGGTCGACAATACTTCGACCGACTAAGTTTCTGTTTCAGTACAACAGTGAAGAAAATTAACAATATGCATGAAATCTTTTGAGATAAGACAATATAAATAGCAAGATGGAGCGTTTGTCCATATCTCAACTAAATTCCATTTGACTCTACTAAGTTTGAGGTTTTGGGACCCAAACTAATTCGGAATCCTTAGTCTTATAAGGGCATGAAAAGGAATAGTGTCCAAGACGTAAACAAAAATGGCAAGTAATAGAATCAACTTCATTTCTCTTTCTAGCCATTGTGTTCTTGGGTACAAACATAGTTTGAGTTCTTTTGGGTTGATTTTTCTTTGGAGCATATCCCAAACCTTTTCTTCCGTTGAAAACAGTACCAATGCTTAGAATGTTATCAAGTATATCTTTTCTTCTTAACTCATAAAGTTCTCTTTGCAGCTGAGCAATGTCATTCATCTTCTTGTGTAGATCTTTTCTTGCTTGATCTAAATCAGATAACAATGAATCTCTTTCTTTTACAACATTATCATAGTCTAGATGGTTACACAAAATAGGTTGAGTCTGAAAATCTTGTAGTTTAGCTAACAATTCAGTCTTTTCTTTAGAAAGAAGATCAACATGTGTTTCTAAAGTGAGTAGCTTTCTAGTGCAATCATCTAAAGATGTTTTTAAAGACAAATTCTCAAGATCAATGTTGTTCTTTTCAGAAGAAAGATTATCTAATTTAGCAATTAGCTCATCATTTGATTTGATAACCTTCTTTAGTTTCTTCTTGACATCAACATACTTATCATGAATTTCTTGTAGACTAGTAACTAACTCTTCTTTAGGAAGATCAAGTAGGCTTACCTCTTGAGAGTCTTCATCATCTTCTCTTGCCATTAGACAATCCACCGTTTCTTCTCCGCTTTCACTGTCACTTGACTCGTCCCATGCAGCTTTATAGGCTTTTTCTCCCTTCTTCTTGTGTGAGCTTTTCTTTCCTTTCTTTGCTTTAGGACATTCATTTTTGAAATGCCCTTTCTTCCCACATTCAAAGCACCTAGGAGGGGTAGAAGAAGAACTGGAAATTTTGTTAGATTTAAATCTTTTGTATTTCTTACCGTTGACGATCAAGGCTTCTTCTCCTTCTTCTTCACTTGACTCCTCACTTTCTTGTGTGATGACTTTTGAAGCTTTTAGAGCCACATCCTTCTTCTTTCCTTGCTGAAGTTCACGTGCTCTTCTTTCTTCCTCTTCTAGGGTTGCTTCATGAGCTTCTAGGTTGCCAATAAGTTGCTCCATTTTCAGTCGAGTGAGGTTGTTTGCTTCTTCAATGGCTGTCACCTTTGGCTTATATTTTGGAGGGAGTGATCGAAGGATTTTTGATACCTCATCTTCTTCAAGGACAGGTTTTCCTAGGGCACTTAAACCATTAACAATAGTAGAGAATTTTGCAAACATTTCACTAATAGATTCATCAGGATCCATACGAAAGTGTTCAAACTTTTGTTTAAACATGCTAATTTTGGAATTTTTGACTTGGACTGTACCTTCATAGGTTATGGACAGTCTATGCCAAATATCATAGGCTGTGTCACAATTAGATATTCTATTAAATTCTCCTACCAAAATAGAACAATATAAAATGCTTACAGCTTTTGCATTCATTTGAGCCAGCTTTACCGTATTTGCATCCCATTCTGCAAATTGAGTTTGAGGGAGCTCATATGGGGTTGACACCATTCTCCATAAATCCCAATTGATGCCTTGGAAGTAGAACTGCATCCTTCTCTTCCAATATTGGTAGTTTGTTCCATCGAACGCTGGAGGCCTAGCAACAAGTGTCCCCTCAAGGTTAAGGTTGTTGAGCACTCCGTCACCCATTTCTTCAAGACCTTGTTAGGGTTCCTTGAAGCCCGCTCTGATACCAATTGAAAAACACTAGAGGGGGGGGTGAATAGAGTTTTAAAATAATTTTAACAATTTATTGAACTCAAACAACCACAATTGAAATTGGAAGAAGGAGACAGGTGTTTAGAGTGGTTCCAACTTTAGCAAATACTAAAGTTGTCAGTCCACTACCCGGTTGCTTACCCAACCGGGATTTTGAAAGTATTTATTTTATTACCTTCTCAAGGATTTATACAAAATACAATACTTTCCTTTACACCCCTTGAACAGCCTTCACTTGAAGTAGGTGCACCAACTTAAGGTAGCCTTCTTGAAGTAACTCCAAGCTCCCCCTTGAAGTAGCCTTCCTCTCTAGAAGTAACCTCCCGTTGCACCAGCCTTCTGAAGTAGCTCAAGGTCACCTTCTTCACCAAGAAGATCTCCAACCTCTCCAATCCGCAGCCTCCAACCTAGGAGTAGTAAGGAGAGTACAAACAGTAATAGAGAACAAGAAAGGAAAAAGGAAATTACAACTTATCCTTTGTAGCCCAAGGCTTGATTTGCCTAGATCAAGCGTATAGATCTCCTAACCAAGTGTATGGACTTGTGATTGCAGTGGGTAGGAGATGCTAGCCTATAGGACACGAATTTTGAGCTAAGGAAGGAAGTATCCAATTGTCACAATGCTCAAATTTCTCACAAACAGATTGCTCAAAGTATGCTCAAGGATTTCTCAAGTGTAACAAGTGAGTTTGAGTGTCCTATGGCTTGTCCTATTTATAGGAATGGTCTAAGGATGCTTAAGGATGTTCTAGACAACTTCTAGGGGTTTCTAAGTGCTTAACTAGCCGTTAGGTACAAGTTTGTTGCTTTAGCAATGATTAATTAATTTACTCTGCAGTTGCTGTCAGAGTTCATCTCGGTCGAGGAATGGTCGACCGAGATACCTACTCGGTTGAAGTTTTGTCGACCGACAGGCTCTCTGGATCAAGTGATTTGCAACGTCTATCTCCAACTGCCAACTACCTTGTCAGTTGAGTCTAACGTCTACTTTGGATCTTTCTCGGTCGAGAAGATTGTCGACCGAGAGTGTCTCGGTCGAGGAGTTGGTCGACCGAGATTGATCATGTTTCAATGTTTCAATTTAGGCACTAATTATATGTATGAGTGTGCAAATGTGATCCTATTTGAAGGGGATGACTTATCTAAATGTGGTGTTTAGCTAGGGAGAATCTAACGCTTGATTTACATGAAATCTAAGTACTTGTACATTATATATTTGTACAAGTTTTTACAAGGCGATTACATTTCATGAAAACATAAACATGTAAGCATATGGATTTCCCTAGTTGCTTTGTCATCCACCTTAATCCTGCACACTCAAGTAGCTCGTTAGATCAATAAGAATGAAATGTTTGTCATAATCAAAACAAAGGGATTTATAGATGTCCATTTAGCCAACAATTCTCTGTTCTGTCTGCATATTCAGGAGCAAATTACTGTTGTGTGAATTCTACGTCGCTGAGGAGGGAGTGGAGGTGGTGGGAGAATTCCCTATTCTATCTGCATTTTTACGAGCAACAGTTTTTTCAAGCTACATTCAGGAAGATTTTGTATTTCTCTTTGTAAATTCATTCAGTTATACTCGGTTTTCTATTTTTTCACATCATTTCAATGTTTATTCATCCCTCTATCTTGTGTGGGAAAGAAACCCAATTTTTGTGTCTGCATTTTCATTTTTGAAGTAGTAACTGTCATACATGTTTTTATGTTTTGCGTAGTTGCTCTCTTGTTATAATTGGTTACTCTTTTGCCTTACCGAGTTACTCTTGTTGTGTTACATGGTTACTCTTCTGGTCTTCTGAGTTACTCCAACACACTGTCATGGATCCCAGCCTTGATACGGATGCTGCTAATGCAAGTGTCAGCCGTGACGATGATAATCCTCAGTCTTCTCATTCTATTGGTGTTTCCTCTCTATCCCCAGCTGCAGTCCCTAGAGTTGGCCTTCAGTTTGGAAGTCTAGATGAAGGTATATCCTTCTATTGCAGCTATGCTGGAATGATTGGGTTTAACATCAGGAAAGATGACAATAGATATGAACGGGGAAGTAAGATTCTGGTTGCTAAAGATCTGGTTTGTGATAAGCAGGGTAAGATCTGTCGTTCTAAGAGGTCTAGAGGGCTTCTGAGCCCCGTTTGTGATGAAATGGGTAACTTGCAGGATAAGTTGTCCAAGAAGCGCATGCGTTTTGTGAAGAGGTGTGGTTGTGGAGCCATGATACGTTTCACACTGGATAAGTCCTCATCCATGTGGGTTGTGACTGCATTTGTTGAGGAACACAACCACGATCTTGTTGACGTTGCTCATCTCTGTTACCTCAAGTGTAACTCATCTCTTGATGAAACTCAAAAAGAGATCCTTTCTTCCATGAGCCAAGCTAACATACCTGTATCGAGACAAATTGCATTGATAGCATCCGAGTCTGGCGGCTATGAAAATCTGACATTTACCAGTAGACAAGCTCATGGACACATCAGTAGCAAGAGGAAAGAGTTGGCCAAATATGACGTCGACATGGTTTTAGATCGCTTTGCCAGGTTCAAGGTCATCGATCCGAAATTCTTCTATAGCTACCAAAAAGACCCCAATTGTTGCCTTACTCATCTGTTTTGGGCTGATCCTATCTCTGTTGAAGACTGTGGGCTATTCGGGGATGTGATTGTGTTTGACACCACCTACCGCACCAACAAGTATTCGATGGTTTTTGGAATGTTTGGTGGAGTTGATCACCATCGCAAGACAGTGTTGTTTGCATCTGCTCTGCTGGTCGATGAGAAGTATGACTCATTTGTCTGGGTTTTCAAGAAGTACCTACTTTGTTTTGGCAAAGAGTCAGTTTCCATAATAACCGATCAAGACCCTGCTATGAATGCTTCTATCATCTCTATTTTTCCCAATTGCAAGTATCGCTTCTACAGCTGGCACATCCTACATAAGCTTCCCTCCAAGCTTGGTGGCATTCCTAACAAGGACCAGATCATAAGCTTGTTGAATGATTGTGTCTGGAATGTGGATGATGTCAACATTTTTGAAGAGAGGTGGGATTCTGTAATTCAGGAGCATGATTTGTTGTCCATCACCTGGCTTTCTGATATGTATGCGATGTGTTGCGATTGGGTTCCATGCTATATGCAGTCCTCCTTCTTTGCGGGCATGAGGACGACTCAGAGGAGTGAGAGCCTGAATGCGTTCATTAGGAGCCATGTGAATAGTAGGAAGACTCTCTTTGAACTTGTATGTTCGTTGGAGACTACCTACTCTCATGTGCGGGAGGTTGAAAATTTCAAAGATTTTGATGACGAGTACAATAACCTCCCTTTGTCATCACTGTGGCCCCTAGAGGAGCAGATGAGAGGTATATACACCAAGTCCATCTTTAAGATATTCCAGTACGAGGTTCACCAAAGCATGGTCTACAATGTAAAGGAAGCTTCAGAAGGTGTCTTTGAGGTGTATCGCGTCGGTGGACTTGGAACTCCCCGTATATTGAAGAAAGAGTTATCTAGTGACATTGTTTCATGTAGTTGCTTCATGTTGGAATTCAAAGGCATCCCTTGCAGGCACATCCTCTCTTATTTGAAGAGCCGTGACTATTGCACTCTTCCCGAGCGTTACATTATGAAGAGGTGGACCAAAGGGTACAGAGAACACCCTTTGATTTTTGGCAAAACGTCCGGTAAGCATCCATCCACTGGGAGGACACTTCATCTTGTTTCTGCCTGCAATTCGATTGTCAACATAGCGTTTAGGAACAATGTTGTAGATCTTTGCCATGAAAAACTGGTAGCTTTGCGAAAGGAGCTCTTAGACTTGGATCTCGCTGATCCTGGTGCAGGCGCTGGTGTAACCGCTTCTAATACAGCTTCCTCTTCTGCTGTCAAGGTCCATATACCTAGTAGTTGCAAAACTAAGGGGAGACCTAGATCGACCGATGTGAGGTTTAAATCTGGAGTTGAGATTGCCCAGTCTCAAAGAGAGAGGCAGTGCAAGAATTGCTTAGAGTTTGGGGTCAACCATGATAGCAGGAACTGCCCTATGAAGAAGTAGTTCATTCCTCTTTTGGACTATGTGTTGTTGCTATTTGCTGTTCAATGATTATCTCTGTTGATGATCGTGTGGTCTGTTGATGCTGGACGTTTTTTAGTGGAGTTTGTAGTTGATTAGCGTGTGAGTGAGGGATATTCAAATCTGTAATGGGTTGTTCTTTTTGTCTGCAGTTTTTGTGAAAGTGATTTTATAACCATCCAGGTATTTTTACTTTTGTGTTTTGTAATGTATTTTATGTGTTACGTTGAGCTCCACCAACTATATGTATACTTTGAATATGCTACAAAGAATCTGTTCTGATAAGATCTTACTCTTTTGCAGAATATTTTTTGTTTTATCTTTGAGTGCATTGAATACTCTTTTCTTTTGAAATACATACATTTTTGGATTAGTACAATTTTTTTTCATGTTTTGTTTAGTGTACTCAAGAGTTTTTTCTACTATTTCATACACTGGTACTATGTCATACACTGGTGTCGTGTTTTTGACAATCCTTCAGCCTCAAGAGTTACTTTCTGGTCGCTGGAGTTACTTTTTATATCATCACAGATACTCTCAGTGTTCTCTCAGTTACTCTCAATGTTATCATAGTTACTCTCAGTGCTATCAGAGTTACTCTTAGTGTTCTCTCAGTTACTCCTTAGTGCTATCACAGATACCTCTCAGTGTTCTATCAGTTACTCTCAGTGCTATCAGAGTTACTCTTGGTGCTATCAAAGTTACTCTTAGTGTTATCTCAGTTACTCCTTAGTGTTGTCACAGATACCTCTCAGTGTTCTATCAGTTACTCTCAATGCTATCAGAGTTACTTTCAATTCTATCAGAGGTACTCTTAGTGTTATCTCAGTTACTCCTTAGTGCTGTCACAGTTACCTCATGGATTACCTCTCTTTTTTAGAGGTACTCTTACAAAGTATGCGGGTTACTCATTTGAATCATATGGTTACTTTTCTATACTATCAAAGTTACTCTTAGTGTTCTTATAAATATATATAGTCTATGGAACAAACGATATATATTATACATAGTCTCTGGAACACATCATTCAAAGCATAACACGTTATATATTATACATACTCTTTGGAACAAACAATATAGAAAACTACAGCCAAATCTGATATAAGGACGGTCCATCAAATGAACATAACAACCAAAGATCTTAGGGGGTCAAACCATGATGAGATCTATTATACACACTATTTACTCCATTGCAAAGCAGACACATCAAACCAAAACAGCAACTTCAGAATCATTAAAACTTCTGGCCACACAAATTCCTATTGTAGATGAGTCAACTTGTAAAGGATTTACCCATGAGTCAACCGCGATTTTTAGACCAGGATGGTTGGGGGGCGGTATAGATAGTGATGGGGAAGATTATCGACCAAAAGACTAAGAGAAAAGGGCGCCGGTGCATACCTATTTATGATAGGAAGGCTGGACAGAAGAAGAAGCAGTGTCTTCTGTAGATGTTGAGGTGTCCATTCTTGTAGATGAGTCAACCTGAATGGGATTTACAGCTGATCCCGGTGCTGCTTGGTATTTGTCCCTAACAAAGAGCTGATCTGCAGAGTCGTCCGATCTAGAGAATACTTCGTCGCCAGGCATTCTGAAGAGCAGAATAAGCTCGGTTGGTGTTTTTAAGAACTGATCTGTGATCGATGCTGTGATAGTCTGATGATTAGTTGGCTTGAGGAAGATGATCCAACCTTTGCGAATATTGAGCTGTGCGATCGTCCTTTTCCAGCCTTTTCCAGTTGAAAGTGATCCGTTTTTATTCTGCATAAGGGTTATCTGGAATGTCTGGTTTTCGATATGGAAGGTGGTCTTGCCTGGATTGATGTGAAAATGGAGATGGTTCCATTCTATAGGAAGTTGAATGGATTCCATTGTCTTGTCGTCAATGGTGTAGTTGATGGGATGGATGAACTGCTCCATGGTAGGCTATGTTGAGGGTTGTGAGAAAACTAGTAATGGTAGAAGAAGGTAGGCTGTGAATAAGGTAGGTTGTAAAGAAGTTGGCTGTGAAGAAGGTAGGTTGTTCGTGTTGGCATCAACTTAAAGGAAGATGGCAGCAGTGCTCTGTGTTGTTGGTACTGCAAAGATGGACATCAGTGCTCTGTGCTGTTGGTGTTGCAAAGATGGCAGCAGTGCTATGTGATGTTCTGACGACACAGTAGTGCTCTGTGCTCTGTGTCTTCTTTTACGTTGTACAACAAACTCTTGTACATATCTTTATATCTATGTGCTCTCTTTTCTTCACTTTTCTGGTTCCTTCTTTAATAGAATCCGTGCATTGTACATATCCTTTCTTATAATGCATTAAATGGAGCGCGATTTACCAAAATAGGATAGCAGGCCTCGTGGGGAGGGATGGGTTGGTGGTGGAGGGACTGGGGAGTATTTCTACAATAGTTACTTTACAAAGTAAAAAAGTTACTTTTTGAACGCTAGAGTTACTTTTTGTTTTATCACAGTTACTCTTAGTGTTTTCACAGTTACTCATTGTGCTCCTACTATAACTCTTAGTGCTAATATAGTTACCTTTTTCTGGAATCGAACACTTGCTGTCATGAAAGTTCAGTTACTTTACAAGATGTTCCTGTTGTATTTTCAAAGGTTACTGAACAAACACTGTGAGTAACTGAAAAACCCCTGCGAGTAACTAAAAAAAGCACGCGAGTAAATGAAAAAACCATGCGAGTAACTGAAGAAATCGTTTCGAAGGTTATTGAACAAACACCGTGAGTAACTGAAAAAACCAAGCGAGTAACTAAAAAAACCACGCGAGTAACTGAAAAAACCCTGTGAGTAACTAAAAGAAACCTATGAGTAACTAAAAAAATCCTGTGAGTAACTGAAGGTTACTCACGAAATGTCAATTTTATCTACTATGTGGTTCACATACACTTGTTTCGTGTTTTTGACAAACCTTCAGCCTCAATAGTTACTTTCTGGTCGTTGGAGTTACTTTTTATATCGTCACAGATACTCTCAGTGTTCTCGTAGTTACTCTCAGTGTTATCGTAGTTACTCTCAGTGCTATCAGAGTTACTCGAAGTATATATCTCAAAGTATATATCTCCATACAAAACCACAACAATTTTCTTGTTTGGTATTCTAACTCAAAGTATATATCTCCATACAAAACCACAACAGTTTTACATTCAAGAACACAACATTCAAAGCACAAAATGCTATATATTAAACCCAGAAATACTCGTATTTGCAATATGATTTAGATAAAAAATGTAATTTTCAGGATTTTCACAGCACACAAGTAATGTATCTCATAGAGGTTACACATCAGAATTCCAAAAGTAAACTGTTCAAGTTTTACATTTCAATTAATAATTCACTATTTCAGCTAAAATTCAGCCATTTATCTAGGCTTGAAACAACCTCTTCATCCATGTTCTTCTCTTCATCTTGTGCTTCTGTCTTCTCTTCTTCTTGCTGCTTCTGACATTCATCTATTCCTCCCTTGTTTTGCTCAGATGGGCCTTTTTTGATGACTTCATTGTTATCTTTTTGATGTGCTTGTACAGGTTGCAACTCCCCCTAGCCATCATTCTCTGAAAAATATCAGCCCTTATGGCCGGCATGTCCTTGCAGGTGAAGTCCATGTGTTTTCCATTTACCAGGCATTCTAGGTACTTCATGACGAAGATCCCACAGTCAAGTGAGTCTTCTTCCTGTTGTGGACATAGCGGGTACTCCCGTCCCCATTGTGACAGTTGGTCTCCTTTTTCTTCCCCCCTGAAGAATTCGTGCACAATACCCACCTGCATTAAAAATACACAACTCTTATTAATCATCAATCAACAAAAATTAACCCTATCAATCCACTACAAGTAGAGTTTCTTTTTATAGAACACTTACCCATCTAAGGAATTCCTTTTTTGACTTGCTATTTCCACTCATTGAGTTATAAGACCGGTGTGCTCCATCCCTGAAACTTGCCTCGTACAAGTGTCAGTGGTTGTCATTGTTCAATATGGTGAACACCGAGTCCATTGTGTCCCAATCATTCATCAGGACGTTGAATAGTGGAGATAGCATTTCGGTCTGCTCCATGGTTATGTTTTCAACATCAAACACCAGCTTCTACTGCAAATGCAAATTCACGTATATAAGTTTCAGTTTTGTGTATATATTTTTGTATTTTTGATGTAATTTTGTATACCAATTTTGTTCTTCTTACCGGAGCATATGTGCTCAAGCAGTGCCATGACAGACCCTTCTTTCTCCTTTTGCTTGTGGTAGCTTTGAGCATCTGTACAAAGTAGTCCATAACCTGAAAAAAACCACAAGATTTCTTTGTTTAGAAAAAAACCACAAGCTTTCAAAGAGTCACACTACTATTTATTAGTTTCTTACTGGTGATTGCATCATTTGATCTTTGTATAGTAGGGTGGTGAGCTCCTTCCCCGTGCACCAAGTGTCATCACTGAATCTCCATTCTTGTTTTGACCTGCCAATCATTTTTATAGATGTTATACATATTAGTTTTGGATATTGAATAAGCGATGTTTTATATGTGTACACTTGACAAAATAACAAATTCTCTTACATTTCTTCTATATTGTCCATGAAGTGGTGGACAATTTCCCTGGATTGTTTTGTTTTGAAATGCTCGAAACCAATGAAGTTTGACAACTTGTACTGTCAACAACAAAAGAGCACTTCATGTTAGAATCAATCTTCATTTTCTACTAGTTACACTATGTTGATATGTCGTACGGTTACTATAGACCATCGTATAGTTACTCTTTATGTTCCTATAGTTACTCTTCTAATTCACATAGTTACTCTAGACCATCATAGAGTTACTCTTTATATTACTACAATTACTCTATAATATCACACAATTACTCTACTGTATTTACATAGTTACTCAAGTATTGATATACTTTAAAGGAGATGCATCCTTACCTTTTCCTCCCTCCTCTTCTTCACATTTTTCTCGATGCTACCTATGATTTGTTGTTCTATCTTTGACAATTTTTTTCTGGGCTCCTCCTTCTGCCCTTTTTCTTCGATTATATTCTTCTATTGTTCACCTATTTCTTCATTGCTCTTTTCTTCTGCATCTCGTGCAAATTTTCCGTGGTCCAAACCTTCAACTGATTTTTCTTTCTTCTCTTCCTCATCATCATTTTTCTTCCCATCATTCTCATCTTCTGAGTCATTCTCTTCCACATATTTTCTTTTGAGGCTCAGCCTGCCTTGCTTGCTCGGCGTGTCGTCCTTATCCATACCTTCATTCTATAATTTGCCCGTCGTATCGACATCCTTATTGGGTAGTACATATGAACTGTCTTTGGGTTCTTGAACATTCCCCGATGTGAACCTCTCAGCAGATTGTTCGAATCCACTGACAGGTGACTGTGATTTGTCACCTTCATCTCCAAATTTTCTCCTCAAATTTCTGTTCTCCTCTTCCAGCTCGGCTATTCTATTTTCTAGCCGTTAATTCTCTCTCTGCATTTCACTGAATGCCTCAACAACAATTTTCGTGCATATCTCCTTCTACATCTTTAGCTCCTCCTCAAGTATGTGAATTCTTCTCGCCAGGTTGGAGTCATCAGCAGGCACTCCTTTTCAGATGACCGACTTTGCTGGCGCCTTGTCTGGCGTTTGTTTACTTTTCACCCTTTTCTCCGCAAGGTAGTAGGGAATGTGTTTCATTGTTCTTGCAGCTCGCAAGTTATCTCCCTGGTCTATATTCATACTTTCACAAACATGTCCATAAAAAAATAAAAAATAGTATTTAACAATGCAAACTTGCAGGATTATGTTATATATTAGCTTTTGTAACAAATAAGAAATATTCTTACATCCTTAGGGTCCACAGCCCCTAAATCCATCAACTTCTCGACCGGCGCAACCCACTTCTTTATCCTTGGCTTTGCACCGAGGAACGTTCGCTTTGCCATGTTTGTCATCTCATATGCCCAATCCTACATTTAAACAGAGTGAAAATTCAATGCATATGTAACTGCCCCCCATAGTTATCATTGTAACAATTTTGTAGATGAAGATAATTTCGTTCACTTACATATAGGCACATCACACACCCTGTTGTGTAGAGGGTGGTTTTCCCTTTCTCCCCTTTCCTCCTCAGCTGGACATTCTGCTTCAACATCTTCATATTCCTGAAGATGCTTCCATGCACCAGCTTTGCCCAATTCATCTGCGTCGTTTCAGTAACATCGTCTAGGTAGTGCAGTATGTAGATTGGTGTGCAATAGCTGGTGTCTGGGAGTAGGAATGTTGCTAGCAGGTGCAACATCCATGCACGACACATGTTCTGGTAGTCCGATGGATCGCCGGTACTTGCAAATTGTTGCCAAAGCTTTGCTAAGTTGTCCTTGTGCAGGACATCCTTTTCCCTTAACCTCTTAGAGGTCTCCTCTTCATTTCCTTGTTTACCTGTTTCCCTGGCAAATTGTTGCCATATTGATCTCACAATCTCAGAATTTTTCCTAAGTATGATGTCCATACCTCTTCTTGGGATACCTATAATTACCCCTACATCCTCAACTATCATCCTTCTTTCTACCCCTCTGGCCAGCAAAAACCTATCATCATCTACATATCTGTCTATCAAATCCTCCAAGAGGCATACATCAACCATAAGATTCGGCATCTTTATCATGTTTGCAAATGTCGTCGCCCTCATCATTCTTAGCTGATTACTTATAAACACCACGCTCTTGCTGGCGGTGATGTAGCTCTTTAGGTAACACCTGTGGTTCAACCTCTTTATCCCCACTGCAATCATATGAAAAGTTACTCTTAGTTTTTTTTTTTTTAGCATTACTTGTTACTCAGTCAAGTTACTCTTCAATTTTTCACATTTCAATCCACGGGGTAGGTTGATAATATTTTTAATGCTAACTGTTTATTCTTGTAACAACAATTTTAATAAAGTTCAAGTAAGTGTCATATGATAGTAATAGCAATTTAATAAATTTATAAATCCATTCAATATTACCTTCAGCTGCCTTTCCTTTCTCCTTTTCTGTCCTCTTAATTCTATCCTCTTTTTCTCCCCCATAGGTAGCCTTTTCCTTTCCCTTTTCTTTCTTCCTCCTTATTTCCTCTTCTTCTATCTCGTCAGCAGCCTTATCTGTATCCTTAGTTTCTTCGGCCTTCCCTTTCTTTTCCTGTATAGGAATGAAGTTACTCTAAATTTTTAGTCTTTTTTAGCTTAACAATATGGTTTTTATATGTCAAACTGATATGTAAAGTGTGCAAATTACTCTTTGTTCTATAATAGTTACTCCAGCATTTACTCTAGTTACTCTAGGCTATCGTACAGTTACTCAAATGTTCTATATCAGTTACTCTTGGTATCATGTAGTTACTCTACTTCTTATAACAATTACTCTTTTAACATGCATTGTTACTTTCTATACAAAATCTTTTTGTTTCTCATTTGTAATGTACATGCTATCACAAATTACCTTGTCGTTCTTTGCTCTCCTCTTTGTCACTCCGAGGTTTTCCAGTCTCGGTAGATCCTTTGCCTTCTTTCTCAGCCGTACCCAGCTTACTTCATTTTGCTCTTTTCTCGGATGGTTTACTCGTCAGGGGATCTGCATCCCCTCTTTTCTTCCTTTTCGTTTTTGACAGAGGAGTCGCAGAAGCAACCTCCTTCTCCCCTTTTACAGCGTCTTCTTGTCCCGTTTCACCCGTGTTCGCATCCCCTTTTTTCATCTTCTTTTCCGCAATTGCTTCTTTCTCCGCTACATCTGTTGCCTTGGGCATCGTAGCCCATTCTATATCCCCTTTCAGGGTAGTATGTGGTTCTGCGGCCTCCGCTTCCTCTGGTTCTTTGGCCATCTTCTCCTTGGCATGATGGGGCTGCATTTCAAAGTCTTTGTCTTCTTCAATCACTGGCCGTAGATTCCTTCTCCACGGCGGCATTGTCGAGGTCTTCCTTGATGCTTTCTTTGTTCTCGTCATCTTGGAAGAGGTAACTGATTCGGAATTGAGATGCAGCGAGATGTGGAATCGAAGATGATGGAGATGGAGGAGCAAGTAGAGACGAAGGAGTTGGGGATAGAGGTTGTTGCAGTGATTTGGTCGCCGGTGATTTTTGCGTGAGAGGAAGAGCGATGGCAGAGGGAGGGTAGAGCGACAGTCTGAGCGAGGGCAGTGCGAGGGTTTTGGGTTTTTCACGTTCGAACGCTTTCCACCTGTTTTTCTTTTTTGAAGTAATTACGGGGCAATGCCACCGTGTGCTGCTGCCGGGTAACTTGCCCAATGCTACCCGTCGGGCAACAAATTTTTACTCGTATATATATATATATATATATATATATATATATATATATATATATATATATATATATATATATATATATATATATATATATATATATATATATATATATATATATATAGAGAGAGAGAGAGAGAGAGAGTCAGGCTAGTGTACACTCAAGTGTACCGGAGGCACCGTACACCTCAGTCATTTTTAAAGATGTAGTAACTTTTTGAAAATTTTAAACCGTTGATCTTCTTATATATCTTAAGAACATACTATATAATAAAGTTTAGCTCATTTGGATACTTATAGGTCGTGCATCTAAAGGAGGCAAGAATCATACATTTCAAATTAGTTTTTTGCGTCGATTTTGTTGTCCTTGGATGAGTGACTTACACTCATCCAAATGAGCTCAAATTTTGTATGTGGCCTATTATTATTGTAACCATGAAGATCAATGGATTGGATTTGAGAAAGACAAGGTCTAGATAGGCAAACACCATTGAGGTGTACGGTGTAATCTCTACACTCGAGTGTATTCTAGCCTGACTATATATATATATATATATATATATATATATATATATATATATATAAATATAAGAAAGCTTGAGGAGGGGCTTGAATGCAATTTTCTCCATTATTTTTTGAAGTTACATAATGGTCCCTATGTGTATACAATTTTTATCTTTAATTTTTTTAATTATATACTACATTAGGAGACTCATCTATACTATATAAGAAAGACAACGAAGGGGGTTGATGTAATTTTTTCTGTTATTTTTTGTAATTACATACTAGTGAGAGAAGGGTGCTCAACGACACAATGGGTTAGTTATCTGTAGGTACCAAGACCTCAAGCTTATAGGGAAATATATCCTTGTGAAGCCCATGCCTCGAAAGGACACAAATCTCCTTGGCCCAAGTCTGGGTACCCAATATGATGAGAATTGTAACTTGTAAAAAAAGACTACACATGTGGTAGTAGTGAAACCCATTCCGTACCACTACTTCTAATATTTGTTTTAATCAACCTTTTTATCACTTTTTCAATTACTTTACCAAACAACCAATCAATTAGTTATAACTCATTAGTGACAATTTGTTAAAAAATGTATTTATAGGGTTCGATCAAAACATCATACTGCAATAAGATTCGTCCACTTACAGGTGGTGATTATTGTATGTCGATTAAGTTAAAATCTAAGAAATCTTTTCTAGGTTAATTTTTGTGCTCTAATTCATCACATTATTTTGATGTACTAAACTCTTAATAGATGAATATGTGATATATATGTTAACTTACAGAAGTATGGGTTTTGAGCTAAATTTATAGCTCTATATTATATGTTAGTCATGCATATTTTGATGAATATTTCTTTGACATGTTCTTATGGAGTTGGACAATGTGTAGCCAATTAGATACGATGTAAATCATTGTATGTGATAATTGAGAAGCAAAATAATGATCACACTTTTGTTTTTAATTTTTTAAATTATATATTATATTAGGAAACTCGTCTTTAATATACAAGAAAGCCTACGGAGGGGCTTGGATGCGATTTTCTCTATACTTTTTTTTAAAATTACATACTTGTCCCTGTGTGTACATCACACTTTTATCTTGAATTTTTTAAATTATATATTATATTAGAAGACTAATCTATACTATATAAGAAAGCCTATAGAGGGGGTTGGATGCAAATTTCTCCATTACTTTTGAAATAAAATATTGGCCCCTGTGTGTGAACATCACACTTTTTTCTTTAATTTTTTAAATTACATATCATAGAATGAGGCTCATATATACTATATAAGAAAGCTCTGGAGGGGGTTGGATGTAATTTTCTCCATTATTTTTTGAAATTACATATTGGTCCATGTGTGTACACCACACTTTTGTCTATATATTTTTTAAAATTATATATTATATTAGGAGCCTCATCTGACTATATAAGAATGCCCATGGCGGGGATTGGAAGCAATGTTCTCCACTATTTTTTGAAATTATATATTGGTCCTTGTGTGTATGAGAAGACCTATTAAGATATGTATTGTACATATTTATTGCATCTTATTTTATCAAATTTTAACTAAGAAATACTCATTGCGTCTTACTAAGGCATCCATGCATAACACATGTTTATGCCTAGTATACTATATAAGAAAGCCCGCAGAGGGAGTTGGATGTAACTTTCTTCATTATTTTTTAGAATTAGAAACATGTCCCTCTTTGTGTATAATTGTAATGACCCCGCCTCCCAGTAACCCCCAATTAAGGGAGACCAAAGGGTCGGTGTCGTTATCCCAATTAACAGGATCAAAGGTTCGACAAATAATCAATAACAATTAATAAATTTTACTAACTAAACTGAAAAGTAGTACAAAATAAAAACTTTGCATACCTTTTTCAAATATGGGATATCTACATCTATCCGCGTCAGGAGTCTACTCTAACTAATCCTCCTTTGTACTTTAACTCTTAATTAATTTCACATATGCCACTTTACTATTTGTCCTTTTCAAGCTTGTACCTAAAATGCCGACAAACAAAACGTCAGTCAGCATATCAGAATATGCCGGTATGTGGGGAGATCCAAAATTTCACAGATATGGCTAACAATTTAATAATCACAATCAAATTATTTAACAAGACAATTTACATTTTGAATGTGTCATTCTCCACCGCTTTTGCCGTAACCCTGACATACCCCTCTAGGGTTTCTCTTTTACCATTGACTTAAGGCCACCTTCTCAATCCCGAGCTTGGTGCCTGGGAGTCACCTCTCATGGTGCTCCATAGTAATGCATCATAGACCACCTTCTCATTGCTGATCTTGGTGTCTGGGGTCACCTCTTATGGTGCCCATGGGTCTACCCTCTTGGGCCTGACCTTTATGGCATCTTCCATCAGAGTGGCATGTAGGTGCAAGAATTGCACACTTCTTTATAATTGTGATAACCATAGTGACTTTATAATTTTGCAAGTATGAACATCCAACGGTTTAGATTGCATTCAATACGAGGAAACATTCAGAAAACCCTTGGGAAACTAATGCGATTAACCATAATTAACCACATACCTGTTAGGCAGACTCAGGTGCAGGAATAATCCAAACAAGCAAGTAATCCAGAATCAGGCAAGCACACAATTCAGTCCTGAAATTACATTCAATTCCTTTTTATCAAAATCTATCCAACCATCTTGCTACTTATGGTTTCTATTCCTTTTTAGGGTTCTTCCTCTTTTAGGGTTTGCTTTGCAATTAGAGTTTTACTTCACCTTACTCTTTTAAAACCTAATTCCTCATCTATCCTTTATGGAAGTTATTAAGGTTAACTTTTACAAACACATAACCTTAATTCCAGATTAATGCACAATTATCCATCAATTAAGTCCATTAAGCCTATTTTACATTAAAGCTACCATTTTTATCCTTTTTAATCTATGACAAAGTCATTATGCTCGTTTATCATCAATTCATAGTTCATTATGCTCTATTACTCATATGAATGTTATTTATCATTAATTCTACCTTTTATTCACTAGGAAACCCTAATTTCCACATTAAGGGTATTTAACCACAATTAGGAACTTCTATACTCGAAATATCTTAAAATCGTCACATCTCAGCTTTATTTATGAATTCGAGCAATTAAAGCCATTAAGAGTCACAATGACTAATATTAGGGTTTCAAGGCCCATTAAAGCTCATTTATGCACATGGAAGCCTAAATTAATCCAATTACGTGTAAAGTTCACCCTTATAGATCTTAATGTATCTTTTATAATCAACAAGGCTATTTAAAATGAAATTCATGCATTCAATCAAAAGACATCATTATTTGTTCATTTATCTTTATTATGAGAAATTATATTTCTCAAACGAACCCAAAAAATTGGGGTTGTAACAATATGCATTCATCAAAATACCCCGAACTTAAACGTTGCTCGTCCTCGAGTAACACAAAATATGAAACAGTCGCCAAATGAATACTTTCAATTCGTGTGATTGCCTCATCTTCATAGCACGATTGTTTTCCTTCTGCTCAGTATGACTCAGTATCTCAACCTCCTGAGACCACTGAACACATCTTACCATATCTTCGTTCCTGAGTTTGCTTTCCAATATCACTTCCTCCTCACTTTTTCCAACAACAAGCATGTCAAAGAGTTTTGTAAGAGTCCAAAGATACCCGCAGAACAACAAGTGTGCATATGATCTGACACTGGTGTTTTTCAGGATAGTGGGGGCATGCATTGTGCCATTAGGTAGAAAATGGAGTGAATGGTGTTATGGAAGGAAGAAGTAAATCTCTCCTCTATTCGACTCGAGATTTTCTTTTTATTTGCTTTGCAATTTCATTTATTGCATTTTTTCTTTGAATCTCTCCTCTATTCGAATCGAGATTGCATTTCTTTTTGTGTGCACTTTGGCATCTTTTTGTTTGCAAATCTCTCCTCTATTTGACTCGAGATTGCATTTTTGGTAGTACACCCCTATATATTTGTGAGGGGTATGGAAGAAGCAGATGGAAGGAAGTGGCGTGCCACCCCGAACTTAGGGTTTGGCATTATTTTGGATATTTTGTTTCTTTTTGATGGACAGAGGGGTACGAAGATGATAGAAGAAGTGTAGAAGAGAGTACATATCAGAATGCAACTTGATTTACGATTCACTACACCAGGTTGTTCTCTTTATCAAACTCTGCTCAAATAATGACTTGATGAGGGTCCAGTGGGGATTCCATGTTATTGTTCCACTATTCAGTTAGGAAGCACGATGTGTTTGATCCCTATCAGTTTGACATACACTTCTCATTTTTGCATAAGTATCATGATGCTAGGAGTCATAAGCTTCACAAGATGATTTCAATCAAAAGGCTAGTTTCAAAAAGCGGTCCTTTTGAGGATTTGCTTCAAATAAGGAAGATATAATGATTCAAAATGCATAGTAGGTTAGTTAGTGAATTTTAATGAAACCAGGAAGTGTCAAAAATTCATCAAGTATCTGTTCAATTTCTTTGAAAAACTTTAAAAATTGTTAAAAATTTTGAAATTTTTTTTATCAAAAATGCGACGATGCAATCTTAAGTCTGAATTAGATGGGTGAAGGTGAAAAGTAAGATACATACCACCCACCCTCCACCCCAAACTTAGAAATTTGCTCGTCCTGAGCAAACCCTAAATCCGAGATGGAGGGGAAAGTTCATGTCGTTTGGACCACTGGATGTGGTTGCGTTCCAATCAGCGTGTTTCCTCCATCTGAAAATCTCGAACAAAAAGATCATTTAGCACTCAAAGTAGCATCTCACAATGCAATTTTTATTCAGTGCAAAATTATTTAAAATTTAAAAACAAAAATGAGAAAAATTTCTAATTCAAAGTTAAAATGAATTTTATTTATTGGGTTGCCTCCCGACAAGTGCCTTTGTTTTACGTCGATGGCTCGACGTGATATCTTCAACTTCACGGTGGTTCCTTTGTATTGGAGAGATCTATTGTTGCTTCGATGCTTATGTCGACTGTGGTGAAATATCTTTTCAAGCATTGACCATTTGCCACGAACTCACCTGACTTTTCGCTCCATAAAGAGAAAGCACCATGTGGGGAGATGCTTTTGAAAATGTACAGTCCAGACCAGCGAGAGCGAATTTTCCCTGGGAATAACTTCAACCTTCAGTTGAATAGTAGAACTTTGTCTCCCACTTGTATGTCTTTTCTTTTCAAATGACCGTCATGCCAAAGTTTGGTGTGTTCTTTGTAGATTCCTGCATTCTCATAAGCTGTCATCCTGAGTTCATCCAGCTCTTGGAGTTGCAGAATCCTGGCTTGGCTTGCTTCCTTCATATCAAAATTCAGTTGTTTTATTACCCACCATGCCTTGTGTTCTAGTTCGACTAGAAGGTGGCAAGCCTTTCCATATATTAATCAAAAAGGTGTAGTCCCGAGGGGAGTTTTATAAGCAGTTTGATAGGCCCATAATGCATCGTTGATTTTCACCGACCAATCTTCCGATTGCGGCCTACTGTCTTTTCCAAGATACTCTTGAGTTGACGATTAGAAACCTCCACCTGTCCACTTGTCCGTGGTTGGTAAGGTGAGGCTAACTTGTGATTAACACCATACTTTCTTAGCAATGCTTCAAGGATTCTTTCAAGAAAATGGGAACCTCCGTCAGATATAACTGTGCGTGGGACACCAAAATGAGGAAAAATAATATCCTTGAATAATTTGATGACTGGTTTGGAATCACTAGTGACGTTTGGTATGGCTTCAACCCATTTTGAGACGTAGTCCACCGCCACTAGGATGTATGAAAATATATGAGAAGATGGGAATGGACCCATGTAGTCCACCCCCCAAACATCAAATATCTCTACTTCTTTCCATAGATTTAGTGACATCTCATCTCTCTTTTTTATATTGCCAGATCTTTGACATTTGTCACATGATAGGACAAAGTCATAGGAATCTTTGGATATGGTTGTCCAGAAGAATCCACATTGCAAAACCTTCAAGGCAATCTTTTTAGAGCTTATATGTCCTCCCACTGGTCCTAAGTGATATTATTCCAAAATAAGTTGAGCTTCTTCTTCGGCGATACATCGTCTATATAGACCATCAGCACAAAGTTTAAAAAGGTACGACTCATCTCAGTAGTACTGTTTCACATCATGCATGAATTTCTTCAGTGCATTTCTGGTGCATTGAGGATGAATAACCCCAGCATCGAGGTAATTCACAAAATCCAAGTACCACGGTATAGCTTCTGAGACCTTCATTAGTTGATCATCCGGAAAGGAATCATTAATCGGAATCTTCTCGGTATCCAAAGTATGGATGCGACTGAGGTGATCTGCTACCACATTTTCTATACCCTTTTTATCTCTTATCTCCAAATCAAATTCTTGCAATAGGAGAATCCATCTAATTAGCCTAGGTTTTGCATCTTTCTTTGCCAGAAGGTAATAAATGGTAGCGTGATCTGTGTAGACAATGACCTTTGAACCAATTAGGTAGGATCTGAACTTGTCAAAGGCATACACGACTGCCAGAAGTTCTTTCTCAGTAGTAGCGTAATTCCTATGAGCTTCATCGAGGGTCTTTGAAGCATAATAGATCACTTAATGTTTCTTTTCTATATATTGACCCAAGACAAAACCTACAGCATAATCGCTTGCATCGCACATGATTTCAAAAGGGAGGTCCCAATCGGGAGCTCTAGTGATGGGTGTGGTTGTGAGGGCATGCTTTAGTGTGTTGAATCTTTTAACACATTCTTCGTCAAAATTGAATTCAACATCCTTTAGTAACAAATTTGTCATTGGCTTGGTTATTTTTGAGAAGTCCTTTATAAACCGTCTATAGAATCCTGCATGACCTAAGAATGCTCAAACTTCCTTTACATTTGTTAGAATAGTCTCATACCGCTGAGCTCTGGAGAGGTCCTGAATCTTATAAGGTGTGTGGTCCCTTCACCCATTGCCAATTGATTTTGGGTTGAATACCACACATTCTAATATGGTATCATAGCCGACCCCACGAGACAAGTGTGAAGACCAACATCTTATTTAAAAAATAACAAGTGCAAGCACACAAAAGTGACTGCACTTGAAGGGGGATGTTAGAATAGTCTCATACCACTGAGCTCTGGAGAGGTCCTGAATCTTATAAGGTGTGTGGTCCCTTCACCCATTTCCAATTGATTTTGGGTTGAATACCACACATTCTAATAACATTGATAGGGATAGAGAGCTTGGAAATCACCTCAATCTTGTCCTTATCTACTTCAATACCTCAATTACTAACCCTATGGCCCAGGACAATGCCTTCCTTTACCATGAAATGACACTTCTCCCAGTTCAACACAAGATGTGCTTCTTCACATCATTTGAGAACCAGGGAGAGGTGTTTTAGACATGAATCGAATGAATCTCCATATACAGAAAAATCATCCATGAAAACTTCCATAATTGTTTCAGTAAGACCGGCAAATATGGCAACCATGCAACACTGGAAAGTTGCAGGTGCATTGCAGAGGCTGAACGACATTCTTCTTAATGCGTATGTTCCGAATGGGCAGTTGAAAGTGGTTTTCTCCTGCTCATCTGGATGTATAGGTATTTGGTAGAATCCAGAGTAACCATCGAGATAACAAAAGTATTCTTGATGAGCCAGCCGCTCTAATACTTGATCAAGAAAAGGCATTGGAAAGTGATCCTTTCGAGTTGCCTTGTTTAACTTCTTATAATCAATGCACATCTGCCACCCCATGAGTGTTCGGGTGGGAATGAGTTCACCGTTTTCATTTCGTATTACAGTAGTTCCACCTTTATTCGGGACAACATGCACTGGACTGACCCATGCTGAATCAGAGATCGGGTAGATGATTCCGGAAGTGAGCAATTTAATGACTTCTTTACAGACTACCTCTTTCATATTTTGATTCAGTTTCCATTGATGTTCAATAGTTGGCTTGTGATCTTCCGTCATAGGGATCTTGTGCATACACAGTGCTTGACTAACCCCAGTGAGGTCATTCATTTTGTAACCAATGGCTTTCTTTCTTTCCCTTAGTTCTTTTAGGAGTTTATCTTCTTGCTCAGTTGTTAGATCGGAATTTATAATAACTGGACAAACCTTGTGATCGTCCAAAAACACATACTTTAGTCCCTCAGGCAGGGGCTTCTAGTTTTTCACATGTTTCTTCAGTAGCTTCCACAGATTTGAGTTCTTCACAAGTGGCTTCAACATCTTCTTTTGCAGATTCGAGGGATTCGATGTAACCCTTTACTTGTTTGTCAATAGGTTCATCAACTGATGGATCCATTAGAGCAAATTCTAATGGATCGTCTGATTCATGATTCTCTTGAGTCAGAAGTGACATATGCTCTATGCAATCAATTAGATAGACTTCTTCTTGCATACTTGGTCTTCTCATGCTTTCAAAAACTTTAAATTTGAGAGTTTCCTTGCCTAATCTAAGCAGCAAGGTTCTTGCTTCAATGTCGATTAGAACTCTTGCAGTGGTGAGGAACGAACGTCTAAAGATGAGAGCATATCTGGCATTCTCTTTTATGTCCATGATGACAAAGTCACACGGAACATAGGAATCTTTTCCTACCTTGACAGGTACATCCTTAATAATTCCTAACGGGCATTTTATCGAGTTGTTTGTGAGTTGTATGGTCATGCCAGTTGGTAGAAGTTCAACAAACCTTAGCCTTTTTTAAAGGCTGAGTGGAATGATGGAGATGCTAACACCAAGATCTGCTAGTCCTTTCTTGCATGAAGAATCACCGATATGGTAGGAAATCCCAAAAGATCCTAGATCTTTCTGTTTCTTTAGCATCTTACTCTGGATGATATCCGAAATGGTTTTAGCTAACTTGATTGTCTCATATTCTCCAGTTATATATTTCCTGGTGAGGAGTGACTTCAAGTACTTTTTCCAGGCCGATATCTCAGCCAACACATCCAAAAAAGGTATATCAACATGAAGTTTCTTCATAGCTTCTTTAAACTTATTGAACTGAGTATCCAGCTTTGTTTGCCTTAAATGAGAAGGGAATGGTATACGAGGCTTGTATACAGGAATATCAGGTTCTGGTGTTTTAGTTTCTTCATCAATAGGTTTCTCAAGACTTTCCTTATTTGTATTATCATCTGTTACCGGTTCTTTTGGTTGAGACTCCGATGTTGTCGAGTCTTAGATAATAATAGGTTCATCTTCATCCGTAACAACCGCATGTGTCTTGATAGGGGGATCAGAATAGTCTTTTCTTGATCTGGTGGTGACTGCCTTCAATTGTTCCGGGTGATTTGGATTGTTCTTGGGTTGGCCAGCAAAAACCCCAGCTGGTGGCTTAATGCTAGCTACAAGTTGAGCTAGTTGAGTTTCAATAGCCTTCTGCTGAGCTTGTTGGTTAGCTATCATAGTTTGCTGAGTTTGCAACATCTTTTCAATGGATGATAGTTTGTCATCAGGAGAAACTAGACCTGCTTGTTGTCCTTGTTGTTGATAAGGAACTTGGTTAAGACTCTGGTACTAGGAGTTGTTTTGACAATGATTGAAGTTTTTATTCTGAAAGTTTCCCTTGAAATTTCCTTGATTTCCAAAATTCTATTGTTGGTGGTACTGGAATCCTGGTAGGCCTCGTGGCTAGTTGTTCGAACCAAATTGATGCGAGTTTACTGCTCCAGAGGGGTTTCCATATTGAAAACCTGGATGATTCTTATTCTGATTTGGATTGTAATAAACTTGACCAGGGATGGTATTAACAACATTAAGATTTTCTATTTGACCATTATCTCCTTGTCCACATACGTTGCTTAGAACAACATCGTAAAGAACATTACATGCTAATGTGGAATGATCAGTACTTTTACATGCTTCACATAATAATGATGCTGACTTGATTTGTTCTTGTTGTCGAGTGGGCGAACGTCCTCTTCCAATAGCAGCAAGAGATGATTCAATGTGGTCTTGTTTGGCAACTAAGAGTTTTAAGGTTTCAGCAATAGACTTGTACTCAAGACTAGCTTCATCCATAGCTACCTTCAAGACTCCTTTACCTACAGATCTACCCCAATTGGCTTGATTTTCTGCTCCAAGGGTCACGACCCTCCACGCGTTGTCATAACTTTGACGCATGAAGTTTCGTCCAGACGAGGAGTCTAAGAATCTCTTGATATCGTCATCCACACCCCTATAGAAAATTTCGATGAGTTGATTCTTAGGAATTCCATGGTGTGGACACTTGCGTAGAAGCTCTTTGTATCTATCCCATGCTTCAGTAAGAGTTTCTCCAGGGACTTGGGTGAAATTTGTTATTTGCCCTCTAATTTCATAGGTGAGAGATGGAGGGTAGAACTTTTCTAGAAACATGTTTTGGAGTTGTTCCCAGGTGGTGATGGGTATTTCATTTTGCAATGATTGTACCAACTTATGGCTCTATCAGCAAGGGAATACTTGAAGAGACGGAGTCGAATAGCATCGTCGGATACTCCATTTTGTTTTGTCATGGCACAAAGATCGATGAATCTCAGAAGATGTTCTTGACTATCTTCACCTTGTTTTCCATAGAAAGGGATGTTCTGAAGTAGGGTGATCCAATGTGCTCTTATCTCGAAATTAGGAGCATTGATGGGAGGAGGTTGTGCAGGATGATGAACATTCATAGCTTTCGGGATTGAGAAGTCTCTAAGATCCTTTTGTAGTTCAGCTTCTTGTGCTGCTAGAATTTCCTCTTGGACTACAACTATTGCTTCTTGCATGAGCCTCTCTCTCTACACATTGATGGCTTGAGCCACCCTTCATGCTACTTCTTCTTCTTGATCCATCCTTGCTTGATTTTCTCTGATCTGCGATGAAAAGTTTTGTCTATCTCAGGATCAAAGCTCGCTGTTTGTCCGGGGCTGTCCAAATAGTGTATGCACTATTCCTTGGGTTGTACCTGAAATAGAAAGATTTCAAAAGTGAGAACCATCGAGTAGAGTCAAATTCAAGTAGATGATCGATTGTATCAAATTAAAATTTAAATCCTATATTAGCCTCAAAAGAACTAGATTTTGACTAACTGATTCTGTTGTCCCTGACAACGACGCCAGAATTTGACGTGGGATTTTATCACACTAACAAACTCACTCGGGGTTGAAATCCCCGAGCTTTTACCGAAACCAAAGTGCAATAATACCACCCGCAAGCAGACGGGTCTTATCACAGTATAGTTAAGGATCGAACCCAAAGGACAATGTTTTTAAGAATCCTTGTCAGTCTAGTCTAGTTCGAGTTAAGACTAATATTTAAAATGATTGGTAGATTTGAGTTTGATTAAACTAATTGCAGGAAAGTAAAAGCTGAATTAAAGTTTGATTTAGATCAATGATATGGAATCGATGGGATGGTCTCGGGTTTCACCACCACTACGCATGCAAACACATTCAAACATCAAACATCCAGGCAAGATATAACTATCCAAATAGAGTTGCTACAAAACCCCCCATATGGGCATTAGGTTCACGTAAGCATCACCTTTGGCATCAGATGTCTCGTCACCATCCAGATCACTTACTTACGGCTCCGAAGATACATGTGGGCTCTGATCTCTAAAACCACGATATAAACTTAGCGGAAGCGATTCGATTAACAGCAGAATACGAAAATCACGAAAAATTAAAACTTTTCGAAAACAAGATCTTAAAAACCTGAAACTCCTTTTATAAAAGTAAGATGAACTGTTTACATCTCTGATAAATCACTTCTCGAGTGATTATATACGTCATGATACAAAATCTCAAGATTCCAAAATTCTCAGATCAACAAACTCCTAGGACCTGAGTGTACAGAGACGACATAAGACTATTCTGACTACAAGACTAGACTGCACAGTGTTTCCACCTGGAGTCACGGCTGCTCCTGAAATT
Organism: Alisma plantago-aquatica; assembly: GCA_963693085.1. NCBI lineage: Eukaryota > Viridiplantae > Streptophyta > Magnoliopsida > Alismatales > Alismataceae > Alisma > Alisma plantago-aquatica. Next base: position 831,592,134 of record OY856411.1, on the reverse strand, counting down.
GCTGCTGTTGCTGTTGTCCACCTGTAGATTGGTTCCTTCGACCTCGACGTCCACCTAAAGGTAGAAATCTACGGGGTGAGACAATTTTAAATAATTGTCCCAGCGAGAGTTATAACTCTCCGCCAGAAACTTTGTTAAAAGCAATTAAAGGAAATATCATGAGCAGATAATTTAGGTTACTCACAACAGGTTTACTAACAAATGCTCATCTTTATTTAAGGAATATGAAGAACATGTATACTAATACTTGAACAGGATAAGCAATATAATATCAATCAATGTTCTTCATAGTTCAACCTAAGCAGTTTTGCTACGCGGTTGATTATGTTTTACAAACATCATTATGCCCTGCGGAGAAGAGGTATACCGCTCATGCTCCAACCGATCACTAGTAAGTCGCATCGGTATCATACTAGGTCATCGAAAGAGCCAGATTCTCATGAACTTCAACTACCTCAGTCAGAATGAGGATAAACATGCAGGACATCTAGTGTCTCTACTATTATAGCTTACCAGGGTATTCTGGTACTTCGCTATTAGAGTCACAGTGGCATTCTGTACTCTCTTCGCCATCGAAAGATTTCTTGTTTATCTCTCATCGATGCGGTATAAAAGTTTTCCTCGGGAGATTAGTGTTACATCACCCCGACATAAACACATAGTGAAGGATTGATAGATTAAGATACATCTACATCAATTCCTACACTAGGATGTAAGGTTTTACACATCCATATACCCCACATACTCAAAAGTATGTGCTCCAAAAGTTCCCTTAGGAAAACATGTTTCTCCATTATATAACTTCTGACTATGATGGATCTATGATCAGCTCTACATGGTATGATTATACTTGATTAGTTAGGTACAATTTAGTATTCTTTTATCATCATACAAGTTCTCAAACATTAATCATTAACATAGCAGCTATGAAGGAAGAATACTAAATGTAACAAGCCTAACTCTCATCAATTATCATTTCTCAATACTCTCATCACAATTTATCTCTTAAAGCATGACCTTGATAGTATTCATGGCTCTCACAGCCTATCAATCTCATAAGATGCTATTAACAAGGCATCAGGATATATGTCACTATTCATAAAGCTAACAACATGCTTTTAATGAATATAGTATCATCATCCATACCTGGATATGATTATCCTCATATAGGAACCTGCATGATTAAATCAACTGATAACAATAAATAACTCATTTAAAGAAGTTGTATCTCCCTACTCATACAAGAGCTAGATTTACCTTATTTTCATCAATTAGGGTTTACTATTCATAATACATGTCATCACCCTAGAATTAGGGTTTACTATTCACAAAACATATCATCACCCTAGAATTAGGGTTTACTATTCACCTATTGGTGAATTGATCTCTTAACATCACTATATATGAGAAACATCATCATTAAAGTCCTCAGATAAGATTAAGATTCATCAATTATCATATTTAGGGTTTTCATGATCTCATCTGGAGGATCATACCCTAATCATGCACATTCATGTATATTGAAGGTATTTTACTTGAGTTTCCATCATAATTGGTACTTTCTCTCTCGTCTTACTAGTAGATGGTGATTACACCACTCTAGATTTGGTTAGATTAAGTCCTCTTTGATTAACATAGACCAAAACACCACTATTGAGTGATTAGGATTTGGTTAGGACAAAGTATCACTCAATTGAACCTTTCAAGGGCATTTTGGTAAATTACCCATTGACCATCATCATGGGTCAATTCATTAATCATTTGGTCCCTTAACATCTTAGGTTACCATTAGGGTTTAGATTAGATCATCATTGAACCTTTTACACTTTCAAGTGATTAAGTATAATCAACCTTGAAGGTCTCCACTTGGTTTAGGGTTTAACCTTCAATCTTCAACCCATTTGATTCTTAAATGACCTTGAACTCGTTTAACCTCAAACGACCTTGGACCCATTTGAGCCTTAAACGAGTGTGGACCTTCTTGACCTTAAACGATTGTGGACCCATTTGAATCCAAACGAGTGTGGACCCATTTGAGTCTAAACGGGTGTGAACCCGTTTGAGTTCAAACGAGTGTGAACCCGTTTGAGGTCAAACGAGTGTGGACTCGTTTGGACTCAAACGAGTGTGGACTCGTTTGGACTCAAACGAGTGTGGACCAACTTGGGTTCAAACCGCATGATCATAAGGGTGACACATAGGTTATATTTGAATAGGGTTTCTTATGTTGAAACCTTTAATTGATCAAGGCCATGTTAACCACTTATAATTTGAGTCAATTAGGATAAGCCTCAATCAATTGGACTCCAATGTGACCCTCAGTTGAAAGCCAATTATGGTTAAGTCTAACTCAATTAAGGTTTCCAATCGGCTACTTACCAATTTTCAACAATGTGAAACAAAACAAAATTGAACCTATCAATTGACCTCCAGTTGGGCCCAAACTTGGCCCAAACGGTCTTGAGATCATTTGGATGATCTTTAAACGGTCTTGAGACCGTTTTCCCAAAGTTTGACCAAAAATTAAGTTGATTTGATAAGTGTTGAGTCCTAATTAAATTACAAATCAGCACTTTTCATCAATTTATCAATATCTTGTGATTGGACCCTCAAACCATCAAATTTCTTTAACCCTAGACCTCCAAACGGTCTTGGGGTGTCACTAAACGAGTATGAGATCGTTTGGATGAACCCCCAAATGGGTTTGAACTCGTTTGGGTCCTTCAACTCAACACTCAACAAAATCTATATGAAAAACATCAAATTTAACCCGATTAGGGTTAGGGTGTTGAAATGCCTTCAACTCTTAATTGGTTAGGAATTAGATCATGATTCTTGGTAGAAATGAAATTCAATATATTATGAACAGGAATCCCAAACGGTCAACGCTTGGTCAACTCCTTCAAATGGGTTGGAACCCGTTTGGCCAAACCGACCTATTGAACCCGTTTGGATTGAAACGAGTGTGAGATCGTTTGACCTATTGGTCCAAGGTCGTTTAGTAAAGTTGGATAAGGACCAACATAGGTATTAACGCCCTTTTTCTTCAACCTTGAAACCAAGGTCTGTTCTTCACGAAAAAGCTTGCAAGGGTGCAAAGAAGGATGGGGAAGAAGAAGAACTAACTATTATTTGCACAAATAAAAGTATGCATAACAAAGCAAAAGGTTTAGAATTATAAAACCCGCCTTAAGGTCGTTCCTTGAGCTCCAAGCTTCCAAGCTTCAAGTCTTTAATGGTGTCTTGAGCTCCATAGGTCGGCCAAGGGTTTTTATCCAAGGAAAGGTTGGGAAAAGATGGCTAGAACGAGAAAGCTAAGTAAGAAAACTAGCAAACCAACCTTGTAACATGATATCCTCCATGAATTTGAGCAAGATGATGATCAAAGATTACCTAGAACTTCTTGGCCATTCTCCTCTTATCTAGAGCTCTGTCCTAAGTCGGTCTAAGCAAGGAAATAAGAAAGGAAGTGAAGGAAACGTTCCTTTACAAACAAAGGAAGGGTGTATATATATCTTGGGGTCATTTCCAACATAAGGACAACTAGTTTCTCCTTTTCACAACTAGGTCCTTCCTTTCTTTTAGGCACGTCCCTCCTCTTCTTTTCTAAGGTAAAACTCCTTCAAACCAAGAACTATAGGCAAGGAAGGTCAACTTATCACTAAGGTACATATGTACATAAGGGTGTCCTTACTTACATCTTGATGATTTAATTACAAAGGTGTTCCTTATTATATGATTATTCAAAGGAAGTGCCCCCTTCATCATTATTACTCTAAATGATGTCAAAAGTCATAAAAGATGTTCTAGATGGTGTATTTTATAAGTTTCACCCCACATTTGGGTAAATTGCACTTTAATCCAAATTAGGGTTTTTAAGCACAAGGATCATTCCACAAGCTGTATCCTGATCCCAAGCTTGGGAAATCCATCTTACCTCATCATATTTACTCATATGATGTCTCATCATCAGAGGAACGTCTTAACTAGTGAAATTTGCAAGTTAACCCCTTAACTGGGTAATTTGCACAAGGTCCATGTATTACAAAACAATATTACAACATTATTCAAAAGGGACAGAAAAAGGAATATATGTTCCTTAGGAACTTAATTACATGTCAAAAGATAATCACAAGGATTTTATTACACATTTAAGAAAAACACCTAGGGTTAGTTCATAACCCAGGTCAGGGATGTTACAAATTACCCACCCCTTACAAGGATTTCATCCCCGAAATCGATAAAACGTATTAAGAGAAATGAGCAGGGTATTTCCTTCTCATCTCGTCCTCTAGTTCCCAAGTGGCTTCTTCAACACCACGGTGGTTCCAGAGGACTTTCACAAGGCTTATATCTTTCTTCTTTAGCTTTTTAATTCTGTTATCAAGGATCGACACTGGTCCTTCCTCATAAGATATATCATCATTCAATTCTACCTCCATAGGTTGTAGAACTGACTCAGTATCAGGGTGACATTTCCTTAGCATAGAAATGTGAAACACAGGGTGTATCCTTTGTATCTCTGGTGGAAACTCTAGTTTATGGGCCACTTTTCCAATTCGTTCAATGATTGGATAAGGCCCCATAAATCTAGGAGCTAACTTCCCTTTCCTTCCAAAACGAAGGACTCCTTTCCAAGGAGAGACTTTGAGATACACTCTGTCTCCAACCTGGAACTCTAAAGGTCTACGATGCTTGTCAGCATAAGATTTCTGCCTATCCTGTGCAGTCTTAATCTGTTGTTGTATTACCTTAATCTTTTCTGTAGTTTGCTGCACAAGATCAGGTCCTAACAACTGATGCTCACCAGTCTCATACCAACACAAGGGTGATCTACAACGTCTGCCATACAAGGCTTCATAAGGTGCCATATCAATACTATGCTGATAGCTATTGTTATAGGCAAACTCTATCAAGCTTAGGTGTAGATCCCAACTTCCGGTAAACTGGAGAACACATGCTCTCAACAGGTCTTCCAAGGTCTGTTTGGTTCTTTCCGACTGTCCATCAGTCTGTGGATGAAAGGCTGTACTAAACCTTAACTGGGTGCCTAGTGCCTTATGAAGCTGCTCCCAAAAATGACTTGTGAACTGAGGGCCTCTGTCAGAAACTATGGTGACAGGAACTCCGTGCAAACGCACTATCTCTTGGACATATAACTGGGATAACCTTTCAGCAGAATAGGTTGTTTTGACAGGTAAGAAATGTGTTGTCTTAGTCAACCTATCAACAATTACCCAAATGGAATCATGTCCTTTGTTTGTTCTAGGTAGACCAACAACAAAGTCCATGGTTACATGATCCCACTTCCACTGTGGTATGGGTAAAGGTTGCATTGTTCCTGCAGGCTTCTGGTGTTCAGCTTTAACTTGCTGACACACTGGACACCTCAGAACAAACTCAGCTACGTCCTTCTTCATCCCAGGCCACCAATACATATCTTTCAAGTTTCGATACATCTTGGTGCTTCCTGGATGCATAGCATACATTGAAGAATGAGCTTCCTCCAGGACTAACTTCCTCAGGTTATCTACATCTGGTACTATCATCCTCCCATGATAGCATGTCACTTGATCATCTAATTCATGAAAACCTTCTCGCTTCTCATCAACATACCCAGATCTGATCTGCTGAACTGCAACATCAACTTGCTGTGCCTCCTTAATCTGCTCTCTTAGGGTGGGTTTAATATGCATCTCAGCCAACAACCCGTCAATCCATGACTCCTTCATCTGTACATTGTCTTGCCTTAAAGAGATAAGCATATCTCTCCTAGGGCATACTAAAGAGTTTAGTTGTGTCCTATCAGAGGTTGATGTTGCTGATTTCCTACTCAAGACATCTGCAACTACATTGGCCTTTCCTGGATGGTAATCTATTGTACAATCGTAGTCCTTGATTAACTCCATCCAGCGACGTTGCCTCATGTTAAGTTCATGCTGAGAAAAGATATACTTAAGGTTCTTGTGATCTGTGAAAATCTGGAAGGTTTCTCCGTAAAGATAATGTCTCCAGATTTTCAAGGCATGAACCACAACAGCTAACTCTAAATCATGTGTTGGATAATTCTCTTCGTGTTTCTTAAGTTGTCGGGAAGCAAAAGAAATCACTTGTTTATCCAACATCAACACACACCCGAGTCCATTCTTGGAGGCATCACAGAAAATTATGTATCCTTTGCCTTGCTCAGGTAGCACAAGCACAGGTGCACTTGTCAACCTCTCCTTCAACAACTGAAAATACTGTTGACACTTATCACTCCAAGTAAAAGGAACATCTTTCCGGGTTAACTTGGTTAAGGGTAAGGCTATAGAACTGAAATTATTAATAAACCTTCGATAATAACCAGCTAATCCTAGGAAACTTCGAATCTCCGTTGGTGTCTTTGGTTGTTCCCACTGTAGAACAGATTCTACCTTTGTAGGGTCGACACGAATACCTGAGGCAGATATCACATGTCCCGGAAAAGATACTTCCGGCAACTAGAACTCACACTTGCTAAACTTAGCATATAGCACATGTTTTCTTAGCAGAGTTAGAGCCTGTCGAAGATGCTGTTCATGCTGCTGAGCATCCTTACTATAAATCAGAATGTCATCTATGAAGACGACAACACACTGATCGAGGAAAGGTCGGAAGATTCTATTCATAAGTTCCATAAATGCAGCCGGTGCATTAGTTAGTCCAAACGACATAAATGTGAACTCATAGTTACCGTACCTTGTCCTGAAAGCAGACTTGGGTATGTCACTGTCCTTAGTACAAAGTTGATGATATCCTGACCTCAAGTCTATCTTCGAGAAGACGGTTGCACCACACAACTGGTCAAAAAGATCATCAATTCTCGGTAGAGGATACTTATTCTTTATCGTTACTTTATTGAGTTGTCTGTAGTCAATGCACAACCGCATTGACCCATATTTCTTTTTAACAAACAAAACCGGAGCACCCCAAGGTGAAATACTTGGTCAGATAAAACCTTTCTCAAGCAACTCTTGAAGTTGTTTCTTGAGTTCTGCCATCTCAGCAGGTACCATCCTATACGGTGTCTGGGCTATAGGTTTTGTATCTGGGATTAAATTGATTTCAAAATCAATTTCCCGAGGTGGTGGTATACCTGGAAGTTCTTCAGGAAATACATCTTCAAATTCCCTGACTACAGGAACTTCAGCAGGGTTAGGACTCCCCATGGTAGTATCTACCACATGGGCCAAGAATGCATAACATCCTTGTCTCATCAACTTATCAGCAACCATCACTGACACAAGACAGGTGGGTAGAATCTTTCTCTCTCCTTGAAAGATCCATGTGTTGCTTTCATCAGCAAACACAGCGTGCTTGGATTCACAATCCAAGACAACCCTATACCTTTCCAAGGTATCCATCCCAAGAATTATATCAAAACCTTGCATATCAAGTGGTATAAGGTCCACTTGAATGCGATGATCAGAAAAGAAGAGGATGCAGGGAGAGCATACCTCTTGCAAAACAGCAAATCCTCTCAACGGAGTTCCAAGCAACAAGCTATCTGCCCTATGTCTAACTGTTATATTGCAGTTACGAATCACTCTTTGAGTGACAAAGGAGTGCGTAGCATCCGGGTCAATCAAAACAGATACCACACAGGATTTAGACATATCAGAATATAAAAGTTCCATCTGACCTGCCACAACCCGTGGATTGACCACTGCTTCTGGTGGGTTCATAGCATAGAACCTCGCTGTCGCCTGAGGTTGAGTTGGTGCTGACGATCCAGCCTGAGACGCTTGCCCACGTCCTCTAAATTCTCCTTGAGACAGCCTTCTCTGTGATCCTTGTTGATTCTGCCTCTGAGGCTGTGTCACACTGACAGGCCTAGACCTGTAGTCCTTCATCAAGTGTCCCACCTTCCCATAGTTGTAGCAGCTTCTTTCCAGTTGTTGTGGTCTGGGTGGTCCTATGACTGACATTGACGCTGAACTGCGAGTCTCTTGTAGTGGTAAACCTCATCCTCTACCTCTATTTGGGGACCACTGAGTCTGAGAACTCGATCTGGGTGGCGGAGGTGTAGGTGCAGAGAATCTAGGCTTCTTAAAGTCTCTAGATGAAGATCCCTGGAACTGCGGATATCTCTTTTGGGTTTGTCTTTTCTCGACTACAGATCTCTCTATCCTTCAGACTGACTCAACAAAGGTAGAGAATCTCTCCCAGTTTTCTAGTGCAGACACGGGAGTAGTCATGTCGGCATTCAAACCCTTCTCAAACCTCCTAATCCTTTCTTCATCTGTGATAGCCATATGCGGACATAATCGCAACAACTCCATAAACTTAGCCTCATACTCACTTATATTCATCATACTCTGTGTCAGTCTCTCAAACTGAGAGATCTTCTCGTCCCGGAAGGTCTTCGGGAAATATCTATGAACAAATTCCCGGAGAAACTCTTCCCACGAGATCACTATTCCAGGCCTCTTCTGCTCTTCCATGGTCCACCAGTGACCATCACTTCCCTTGAGAAGATAGACAGCATGTATAACCTTCTGAGCTTCTAGGATGTTGAGGATTCTAAAAGCTTTCTCCAACTCGGTTAACCATAGATCGGCATCTGCAGGATCAGCTGTTCCAAAGTATTCGGTTGCTCCGACACGACGAAGTCGCTCGAACGTATTACCGATACCTTGTCCTTCAGGATGGGCAGGTGCCCTAGGTGCAGGCATGGGCATCCTGTCGGTGATGTGTGTCATAGCAGTCATAAACTGCCCGAACATAGTTTGAACAACTGGGTTTCCCATGTCAGCTGGGTCAAACTGAGGTGGCTCCACAGGTGGCTCAGGTGCAGGTTTCTCTATTTCTAGGTTCCTTGCACCTTCTCGAGGCGCAGCAACACTACTTTCGGCCTCGTACTCCTCATGTGGTCCAGACATCCTTAATTATCTTCTTCTCCTGAGGAGCAGAAGACTCTATTAGATAAGAAAGAAGTACTAAGGATAGACTTGACACTCTAAGTCCTATGTCTCTGTAGACTCAGCGAACCTAGAGCTCTGATACCACTGATTGTGGGCTCTGATCTCCAAAACCACGATATAAACTTAGCGGAAGCGATTCAATTAACAGCGGAATACGAAAATCATGAGAAATTAAAACTTTTCGAAAATGAGATCTTAAAAACCTAAAACTCCTTTTATAAAAGTAAGATGAACTGTTTACATCTCTGATAAATCACTTCTCGAGTGATTATATACGTCATGATACAAAATCTCAAGATTCCAAAATTCTCAGATAAAAAAACTCCTAGGACCTGAGTGTATAGAGACGACATAAGACTATTCTGACTACAAGACTAGACTGCACAGTGTTTCCACCTGGAGTCACGACTGCTCCTGAAATTGCTGCTGTTGCTGTTGTCCACCTGTAGATTGGTTCCTTCGACCTCGACGTCCACCTAAAGGTAGAAATCTACGGGGTGAGACAATTTTAAATAATTGTCCCAGCGAGAGTTATAAGTCTCCGCCAATAACTTTGATAAAAGCAATTAAAGGAAATATCATGAGCAGATAATTTAGGTTACTCACAACAGGTTTACTAACAAATGCTCATCTTTATTTAAGGAATATGAAGAACATGTATACTAATACTTGAACAGGATAAGCAATATAATATCAATCAATGTTCTTCGTAGTTCAACCTAAGCAGTTATGCTACACGGTTGATTATGTTTTACAAACATCATTATGCCCTACGGAGATGAGGTATACCACTCATGCTCCAACTGATCACTAGTAAGTCGCATCGGTATCATACTAGGTCATCGAAAGAGCCGGATTCTCATGACCTTCAACTACCTCAGTCAGAATGAGGATAAACATGCAGGACATCTAGTGTCTCTACTATTATAGCTTACCAGGGTATTCTGGTACTTCGCTATTAGAGTCACAGTGGCATTCTGTACTCTCTTCGCCATCGAAAGATTTCTTGTTTATCTCTCATCGATGCGGTATAAAAGTTTTCCTCGGGAGATTAGTGTTACATCACCCCGACATAAACAGATAGTGAAGGATTGATAGATTAAGATACATCTACATCAATTCCTACACTAGGATGTAAGGTTTTACACATCCATATACCCCACATACTCAAAAGTATGTGCTCCAAGAGTTCCCTTAGGAAAACATGTTTCTCCATCATATAACTTTTGACTATGATGGATCTATGATCAGCTCTACATGGTATGATTATACTTGATTAGTTAGGTACAATTTAGTATTCTTTTATCATCATACAAGTTCTCAAACATTAATCATTAACATAGCAGCTATGAAGGAAGAATACTAAATGTAACAAGCCTAACTCTCATCAATTATCATTTCTCAATACTCTCATCACAAGTCATCTCTTAAAGCATGACCTTGATAGTATTCATGGCTCTCACAACCTATCAATCTCATAAGATGCTATTAACAAGGCATCAGGATATATGTCACTATTCATAAAGCTAACAACATGCTTTTAATGAATATAGTATCATCATCCATACCTGGATATGATTATCCTCATATAGGAACCTACATGATTAAATCAACTGATAACAATAAATAACTCATTTAAATAAGTTGTATCTCCCTACTCATACAAGAGCTAGATTTCCCTAATTTTCATCAATTAGGGTTTACTATTCATAATACATGTCATCACCCTAGAATTAGGGTTTACTATTCACAAAACATATCATCACCCTAGAATTAGGGTTTACTATTCACCTATTGGTGAATTGATCTCTTAACATCACTATATATGAGAAACATCATCATTAAAGTCCTCAGATAAGATTAAGATTCATCAATTATCATATTTAGGGTTTTCATGATCTCATCTGGAGGATCATACCCTAATCATGCACATTCATGTATATTGAAGGTATTTTACTTGAGTTTCCATCATAATTGGTACTTTCTCTCTCCACTTACTAGTAGATGGTGATTACACCACTCTAGATTTGGTTAGATTAAGTCCTCTTTGATTAACATAGACCAAAACACCACTATTGAGTGATTAGGATTTGGTTAGGACAAAGTATCACTCAATTGAACCTTTCAAGGGCATTTTGGTAAATTACCCATTGACCATCATCATGGGTCAATTCATTAATCATTTGGTCCCTTAACATCTTAGGTTACCATTAGGGTTTAGATTAGATCATCATTGAACCTTTTACACTTTCAAGTGATTAAGTATAATCAACCTTGAAGGTCTCCACTTGGTTTAGGGTTTAACCTTCAATCTTCAACCCATTTGAATCTTAAATGACCTTGAACTCATTTAACCTCAAACTACCTTGGACCCATTTGAGCCTTAAATGAGTGTGGACCTTCTTGACCTTAAACAGTTGTGGACCCATTTGAATCCAAACGGGCGTGGACCCATTTGAGTCTAAACGGGTGTGAACCCGTTTGAGTTCAAACGCGTGTGAACCCGTTTGAGGTCAAACGAGTGTGGACTTGTTTGGGCTCAAATGAGTGTGGACTCGTTTGGACTCAAACGAGTGTGGACTCGTTTGGACTCAAACAAGTGTGGACTCGTTTGGACTCAAACGAGTGTGGACCAACTTGGGTTCAAACCGCATGATCATAAGGGTGACACATAGGTTATATTTGAATAGGGTTTCTTATGTTGAAGCCATTAATTGATCAAGGCCATGTTAACCACTTATAATTTGAGTCAATTAGGATGAGCCTCAATCAATTGGACTCCAATTTGACCCTCAGTTGAAAGCCAATTATGGTTAAGTCTAACTCAATTAAGGTTTCCAATCGGCTACTCACCAATTTTCAACAATGTGAAACAAAACAAAGTTGAACCTATCAATTGACCTCCAATTGGGCCCAAACTTGGCCCAAACGGTCTTGAGATCGTTTGGATGATCTCCAAATGGTCTTGAGACCGTTTTCGCAAAGTTTTACCAAAAGTTAAGTTGATTTGATAAGGGTTGAGTCCTAATTAAATTACAAATCAGCACTTTTCATCAATTTATCAATATCTTGTGATTGGACCCTCAAACCATCAAATTTCTTTAACCCTAGACCTCCAAACGGTCTTGGGGTGTCACTAAATGAGTATGAGATCGTTTGGATGAACCCCCAAATGGGTTTGAACTCGTTTGGGTCCTTAAACCCAACACTCAACAAAATCTATATGAAAAATAGCAAATTTAACCCGATTAGGGTTAGGGTGTTGAAATGCCTTCAACTCTTAATTGGTTAGGAATTAGATCATGATTTTTGGTAGAAATGAAATTCAATATATTATGAACAGGAATCCCAAACGGTCAATGCTTGGTCAACTCCTTCAAACGGGTTGGAACCCGTTTGGCCAAACCGACCTATTGAACCCGTTTGGATTGAAACGAGTGTGAGATCGTTTGACCTATTGGTCCAAGATCGTTTAGCAAAGTTGGATAAGGACCAACATAGGTATTAACGCCCTTTGTCTTCAACCTTGAAACCAAGGTCTGTTCTTCACGAAAACGCTTGCAAGGGTGCAAAGAAGGATGGGGAAGAAGAAGAACTAACTATTATTTGCACAAATAAAAGTATGCATAACAAAGCAAAAGGTTTAGAATTATAAAACCCGCCTTAAGGTCGTTCCTTGAGCTCCAAGCTTCCAAGATTCAAGTCTTTAATGGTGTCTTGAGCTCCACAGGTTGGCCAAGGGTTTTTCTCCAAGGAAAGGTTGGGAAAAGATGGCTAGAACGAGAAAGCTAAGTAAGAAAACTAGCAAACCAACCTTGTAACATGATATCCTCCATGAATTTGAGCAAGATGATGATCAAAGATTACCTAGAACTGCTTGGCCGTTCTCCTCTTCTCCAGAGCTCTTTCCTAAGTCGGTCTAAGCAAGGAAATAAGAAAGGAAGTGAAGGAAACATTCCTTTACAAACAAAGGAAGGGTGTATATATATCTTGGGGTCATTTCCAACATAAGGACAACTAGTTTCTCCTTTTCACAACTAGGTCCTTCCTTTCTTTTAGGAACGTCCCTCCTGTTCTTTTCTAAGGTAAAACTCCTTCAAACCAAGAACTATAGGCAAGGAAGGTCAACTTATCACTAAGGTACATATGTACATAAGGGTCTCCTTACTTACATCTTGATGATTTAATTACAAAGGTGTTCCTTATTATATGATTATTCAAAGGAAGTGCCCCCTTCATCATTATTACTCTAAATGATGTCAAAAGTCATAAAAGATGTTCTAGATGGTGTATTTTATAAGTTGCACCCCACATTTGGGTAAATCACACTTTAATCCAAATTAGGGTTTTTAAGCACAAGGACCATTCCACAAGCTGTATCCTGATGCCCAAGATTGGGAAATCCATCTTACCTCATCATATTTACTCATATGATGTCTCATCATCAGAGGAACGTCTTAACTTGTGAAATTTGCAAGTTAACCCCTTAACTGGGTAATTTGCACAAGGTCCATGTATTACAAAACAATATTACAACATTATTCAAAAGGGACAGAAAAAGGAATATATGTTCCTTAGGAACTTAATTACATGTCAAAAGATAATCACAAGGATTTTATTACACATTTAGGCAAAACACCTAGGGTTAGTTCATAACCCAGGTCAGGGATGTTACAATACAGAAATCCAATGAAGGTTGTGGCCCCCCTATACAGGCGTTAGGTACACAAAAGCATCACCGAAGGCTAGATGGCTCGTCCCCTCACGGATCATATACTTACGACCTTGAAGAAATCCCATTCTATGTCTAGTTTGGGAGTCAACCACATTAATCAATAAGCAAGAAGGTGATTAATACACGAGCGAACATAGATGATTAATAAGAAAATACAAAATCCAAATAAGGTTGTGAACCCCCTATACAGGTGCTAGGTACACAGAAGCGTCACCGTAGGCTAGATGGCTCGTCCCCTCGCAAATCATACGCTTACGATCTCAAGGAATCCCATTCTATTTCTATTTTGGGAGTCGACTTGTTAGACAACATTCAATCCTACATATAGAAGTTCTCACAACATAGGATGAAAAAAGATGAAAGCAAGCAATTAATCTAACTATGTACATAACAATTAATAATAAAATGAAAAGTTATATACATTGCCATGGAAAATTTAACAAAAGAACATGCTTGCACGGGCAGCGGGGCTAGTCCCCGCACCCCAGTGAAAGTGGACTACTCACTCATGATGCAAGAAATAAGAAGAATAAGAAAGAGAGAGAAATCCGCCATGAAATCGGTGCAGAAGGTAGTCACAGCTCGAGGAAGAAGATGCGGTTTATTAATAAGTTGACCAAACGGTCTGGCATGTACGTGCCTTCTTCATTCGGTTTGCATTCTTAATGATCAAATGGTTTTGATAAGTGCCTTTTCATACGGTCTTGCATGCATGCATTTCCCAAACAGTTTGGTAATGCAGCCTTTTCCATACAGTTTCATTATAAATCATTTTTCAACCGGTTTTGTATCAAAGCAAACGGTCTGTACAAACCTTTTTTCAAATAGTCTAGTGCTTCTTTGCAAATAGTTTCACATGATTGCTTTTGCAATCGGTTTCATGCAGGATTATCAAACGGTCTTGGAGCTTTGTCCAATCGGTCTCGCATCGCCACTTTTTCATTCGGTTTCACACGTCCAAACGATTTCAGCTATCGGTTTGGAGTTCTCAGTAAACGATCTTAGTAGTTAGCACTTTTCCAAACGGTCTGCATGTATTAGCACAACAACCAGTCTTGATATTGCATGCAGACTCATGCATGTGCTTAATTCATATGGTTTGCAATGCAAACAATTTGTTGTATTGATTTCATCAAACGGTCTTCACACTACGTAATTTGCTTAAATGGTTTGCATGCAAACTAGAGAAAACGGTCTTGAAATCTAGCAGTAGCACACGATCTCACATTCGGTTTCATTCAGTTTGGTAATCTATGCAGCAAACGGTCTTCACGCGACTTTCAGTCTTCATGCATGGGCTTTATCAAATGATCTCAAGGCATTTGGTCATGCAGTGATTGGCAAATGGTCTTTGCTTTTGCCCATTCAGTCTTCATGCTCTCGGAAGCAAACAGTCTTGCGATCGGTTTGAGAAAATGGTCTTGTTCTTCAGTAATTAACAAACGGTCCTGTAGTCCTGTTACAACCCCAATTTTTGGGTTCAATTGGTGAGGAATGTAATTTCTCATATTAAAGATAATTGAACAAATAATGATATAATTTGTTTTGAAAAAATGGATTTCATTTACAATATCCTTGATGATTGCGTTGTGGGCTTTATTGGCTATTGGGCCCAATAATAAAGAAATGAAGAAAGGAAATTCAACTATTAAATTAGTAATTGAATATTTGAGTTTTTGAGAAAAGAATGAGATAGAAACCGCTAGAAGGTAAATCCAAAGAGGGATTTCGTGCCTCTTGGATTCCTTGGGTTCCAAGAAGTCCAAAGTTGCAAAGAAAAGGCAATAAGAAAAGAAAAGATTAATTAAGTATTTCTTTATTAAGAAAGAAATTGAAAACAATGGTAAAATGTGGAAAACAAGTGAAAAGAGGTATAATTGAGTTATCCTTGGTGGAATTTTTAATCCCAAGGATTCCTAATATTAAAAGGAATACCCATGAGGAAAATAAAAGAGAAATAAAGAGAAATCCTCAAAAAGAAATATTTTAATGAGAAATAAACAAGATAATGTGAAGTAATGCATATAGATGCATCTAGAAGGATAATAAGTATCCTTGAAAAAGGAATTTCGAAATAATAGAGTGTCTTGGGATCCAAGGAGTCCCAATAAAGAAGAAAGATAGAGAAAATACCAAAATTGCAAAATAAAAGGATAATGTGATACATTATTAATGAATGTTGTGTTGTTTTTCAAAAGGTGATATTTTCTATTAAAAGAAAACATGATTTTGTGACAAATAACTAAAAGGCAAGAATAAAGAGAGTAAGGATTTTCGTATTCCAAAATATTCAAGAAATAAGGTATATCAAAGAGATGATTAGGAGAGAGAGAAAGAGGAACTTGCTTAGTAATGAAGAAATCAAATTCCTTTTGGAAAAGGACTGCGTTTCTTCGTGGGCAAGCCATCCTGGGGCTTCTTTACCCTCCCTATATAAGGGAAAGACCTTGGACCGAGCCCAGATGATCCCACACCTCGTTCTCTCCTCTTCTTCCACATTTTCATACAAAAACCCTAACCTACGAGAAACTACGTGATCGTGGAGACATGAGGTTGTAAAGAAGGAGTGCGAGGGAAACGTGATGTCCCATGACACCGGAAGGCAACCTTGCCATCGTATCCCTGGCCTAACCCAAGCGCTATGGCAGCCGCATGACTGCAACAACAGCCGCAGGTTGCAGGGCTACCCAACCCGACCCAGCCGAACGGACTGCGTGTTGAGTGGAGCTCTAAGCTCGAAACGAGGTGGCGGAGCAAAGGCAACCAACGCTGGTGACCTTCGGGGTCCAGAGGAGGGAGAACAGGTGGCACAAGCTGTGGCTAGGGTTGCTACGGCGGAAGCAACGACCGTTCGCAAGGTTGAAGAAGCCCGAAGAGCCTTTGGACAGTTTTACCCTCGGTGCAATAAAGGACAGTCCACTTAAGTGGAGGCCAGAAGTGTCATTCAATTCTAATTTCTAAGTGGGCCGCGTTGCATGGACAAAGGCTATGTGGCGCCTCACTATTGGCCGAAAGGTACATTTTCTTAGAAAATTCATATCTAATGAACCATAGCTCGGATAAATACGAATAATATATGTACTTTTATCAGGTGAATGAGAGGAATCCAATAAAAGGGATATTAAAGATTTTTTCCGTTCCTAATTGCAAAAGTACAATAAGTTGATGAAAAGTGCATTAAAGTTATGTTAAAACCCCTATTTGTGATTAAAGGTTGAATCTAGTATGCTTAATGGGTTAATTTAAGTATTAATAACCTGTTGAATGATAATGTTAGATTTGAACCTGATCTAGATGTAAAATTGCATGATTTTGGGTTTTTACCTCATATGAGAATGATTAAGCATTTAGAAACCCTAATTTAGGGAGTATAAGATCATATTTCATTTGAAAAATGTGAAAATATGTTGTTAAATGATGGTTCTAAGTATTTGTATATAAAAGTTCCTAATTGTGGGTAAATACCCTTAATATAGCAATTAGGGTTTTCTAATGAATAAAAGGTGGATTTAATGATATATAGAGTTCATTTGTGAATTAGACCATAATGAACTATGAGTTGATGATAAATGAGCATAATGATCTTGCCATGGATTAAAAGGATAAAAATGGTAGTTTTAATATAAAAGAGGCATAATGGGCTTAATTAATGTTTAAATGTGCCTTAATATGAAATTAGGGTTTGTAAGTATTTGAATAGAAAGAGGGTTTAAAATAGTAAATGAAGTGAAACCCTAAATGCAAATTGAAACCCTAAATTGGATACGTAAACCTTAGGAAGAAATTTCAAGTTGAATAGAAAGAATCTTGATAAAGTGTGTAGTAAATAGAGTACATGTGTTTTTCAGGATTCTTGATTGTGTGGTTGAACTACTTGCTTGGATTGCTTTCGTGGTTGGAATTGATATTAGCTTGAGAAATCTATCGAACAGGTTTGTGGTTACACTTATGAATAATCGCTTTAGTTTCACGGCGATTTCCGAATGTTTTATCGGTTGCTTGAAAATAACTGTTGGATGCCTTTTATTTCATGCAACTATATAGTGACTATGAATATCACCATGAATATATATATATATATATATATATATATATATATATATATATATATATATATATATATATATATATATATAACTGGCTTAGATCCAAATCCACCTCTGTGGCTTGTAAGGGATAAAAAGAGGTAACCTAGAGTAAGGTCTAGGTTATCATGGGTTAGAAATTAGGCTATCAAGTGTAGTGTCATGAGACCCTTTAGCATGCCATGAGTTAAGGAGTGGTATACTTATGGAAGTGCCATGTGACTCAACCCTAGAAACTGGTTCACCTATAGGTGGGACCATGAGGGGTTTAATGGGGATCTTCTATAAGAAAAGTAGCATCCAAGTCCACTGTAGGGAAAACGTAGAGGATAGGGAATGCATGGATCACGCAGTTATGTTTAAAATGTAAAAGTGTTTGTTAAATAGTAATTGGCTGCAATACATTGTTATGAATAATTGCACGATTATTGTTTCCCCCACATACCAGCTTTATGCTGACCGGCGTTTTGTTTGTCAAGTTTTAGTTATAAAGCCAAAAGGACAAATACTAAATCGTCGTATTGTGAAGTACATGAATTAAAATACAAGGAGGATTAGTTAGAGTAGAATTCATATGTGGATAGAAGATTAGAGATCCAAGTTTTCAAAAGGTATGCAAAAGTTTATTTTCTTACAGCTTTCCAGTTTAGTCTGTTAAAATTTAATAATTGTTCTTAGTTAAATGTAGAACCTTTGATCCAGAAATTATGGGTGCAACTTCGACCTCTCAGTCTCCCTTAATTGGGGGTTACCGGAAGGTGGGGTCGTAACATTTTGTATCAGAGCATAGGTTCCTCACTTAACCATTAATAATTATTAAATTTTACAAACTCCATAGGACCCAAGGGAGTTATTAGAGGATTGTCCGAAAGACGGAGGTGTCTAGAAAAGGATCACGACTGAGGTCTGGCAATATTTTCCTCCGCACCGCTAGTCAGAATACGAGGACTCCCAGATCCGTGTGACTACCTGGCTAAAGTCTTAGGGTATGATTCGAAATAAGATACCTTTAGGACTTTCTCATCTTGTTCATACCTTCTCAACTCAAATTCTGTTAAGGACATTAAGGATTAGGGTTTTCTCTCTTCTCCTCACCCTCTTGAGGTATGGGTAAGGTTGATAAGGTTTAAGGAATCCTCCACCAAATTAATGAAAAGCATGTAAATAAGATGTCATGAACATAAGCTTAATAGATTAAGCATAAACTAAAGGATAGATACATGCTTAGTTCGTATGACATAAGTTGTCATGCCCTCAGAAGAGACATGAGGCTAGACCTTCTTCTCAGTTGGATAAATAAAGAGAGTTAGTCTTGGAGATAGAGATCTCCATTATAAGTAGAGACCCGAAACATCCTCTGAGGATGATGTTAACCCTAACCCTAAGTGAAGGCTAGAGAGAGAGACAACATGATGAGTTAGATGTCATGGTAGACCAGGTGGTTGGATGGACATGCCTTGGATGACGTATGAGCCATGAAAGGTTGGATGACTGAGTACCTTTGACAACCCAACCCTGGAGAGTGAAGGATAGCTCCTTCATTGATGAGGTTAGAGAAGAACCTATGGAAACCCCATGATCTTATATGAGCATGGCATAGTAAGAACCCAAAGTACATCAGTAGTACAAGCAGAAGGTTGAAACCCTGGCCAAAGAAGTAGGATGGATAGCTTATGAGACAAGCATAGAGGGTTATGGATAACCTTGAGCAGACATAATCTTAAGCAGAATGCTAGTAAGCTTGACCCACCTTCATGGAGAGAGAACCTCATGTAGTAAGGTTGTTTGTAGAGTTAGTCCTAGAGAGAAAGAGAAGGACCCCCAAGCAAGAAGGTTGTAAACCTAGACTCCGAGATATGAGGAAAAGTGGAGAGTTGAGAATGATGCGGCCTAAGTGGATGAAAGTTGTGGCCTCATGCGTGATCCCTAGATGATGGTGATATCTTGGTTGTCTTTAGAGAGGGAGGATGAGGCTTCTGGCACCTATGTGCCTATGGTATAAGTGTTTACCTTTTGAGGAAGGAAGAAGAAGTTCTGTATACCCTGGAGAGGTTTAGTGGGGCCTTATGCCTTGTTGGTTGTCCTTAAAGAGGACTCGACTCTGAAGTATTGCTCGAGTAGAAGGATGACATGAAGTGTGTGTCATGCCTTATACATGCCTGATTCATGGTTAATAGATTGAGAATGTAGTGGTCATCAAAAAGTGAACCTAGGGTTCCTAGGCCTAAGAGGGGAAGTGGTGTACCTAATGCTCATGATGAGAGTTTAGTTTCTATAGATGTGAGCATGGTACTTCTTATGTTCATAGGAAAGAGAAACCCCTTAAGATTAAAGGCATGTTTGATGAACCCCTCATATCTAAGTGATGACATGGGAAGGTATGATATTGATCCAATATGGAGGATGAGAACAAGTATGACCTAACATGGTTTAGTAGGTGGTCTACTTGTGCCTTGCATAGCTTGCTAGGGTTAAGCATGCTAGACCTAAGGATGTTTGTGGCCTTTGTTATCGAGGTGAAGTTTTCCTCCCATCCCAGGAGAGGGACCCTTTGGTAGGGTGTATACCTTTTTTGTTAGTTCAAGTTAACCTAAAGAGGTCTCATATGATCTTAAGAAGCTAAGTAAAAGGTACATGGTATGAGAACGAACCTATAGACACATAGATAACCATCTATAAGTGAATGAGGATGTATTACCATGGAGGTAACTGGTATGGGGCCTGACCAAGGTAGGTAGGTCACCATGACCCCTATGAAAGGATGAATGTCAGCCCTTGAATGCAGAGAGAGAGATGATAAAGGCTTGGGTAAGGTTCTAAGTTGAACATTTACTATAAATGGAATCCTAAGTCTATCCTAGGGTCAGGTGGGGATAATACCAATGAAAGTGGAAGTTGCCTAATTACCTAGTTGCACATGACCATAGGGTCGGGAGGTAACAGCTATCATTGCCTGAGGGCCATGTGTTAGGAGATTGATCACCTTCATGAACTCATGGGACCCAAAAGGCAGATGAGTAGGACACTCTTTGGATGTATGAGGGAAGAGGGATGACCCCAAAAGTGCCAACACCCTATAGACCTAGAGGAGATGACCAAGGATTGTGTTTGGACCAAGTAGGTTTGAGATCAATTTTATGGAAGTAACTTTGATATCAAAATGATTGTGATGTAGAGACATAGGTGGCATGTTTCAACTTAGATGTAAAGGTGTACTGGCAAGGTGGAATGTACCATCTCTACTCTTGGAATAGGAAGAACTTTGTATTTGGACTGCAGCCAAATGCTTATTTCCTCTTGTTATGGGGGTGAGAGATAGGACAGTACACATGCCATACACCAAGGATAAAGATGATGTGGGTTGGAACGTTTCCACGAGATATGGGGACAGAGAAGATAACATACCCTGGTAAAGTGAATGATACATGGATGGTTTACAAACACTAAGAGGGATGAGGTAGTCACCTTATGAGGATGTTTTTATCATGAGATATGAGTTATACAAGGTTGAGTTTGATCACCAAGAAGATGAGCTCAAAGTGTTCTCAATAAAGATAGACTTAGAGTTCGAGTTTGAGATGATAAGTGAAATACATGAAAGTGCATGTCCTCAATGTTATCTAATACTTAAGGATGTGAAGTGGTAATGGATGCTCCAGTTGAGATATAGCTTCCTAGTTTGGCTAGAAGCTAGAAGAGGTTGTTAGGCTAACCCTAAGTTTAGAAAGGAGGTATGTTTGGCTAATACTCAGATGTTATGAGATCTTTTGAACAAGTTAATGGTTGTTTGGTTAGCCAGCCTAAGCCTTGATGAAATGAAGGGATGGTTGTAGAACCTCAATTGCACTTCTTTGGAAAGGAAGGTGATGAAACCCTGACTAGAGTGGTTTAGGGTTTCTGAGGAATCGATCTTGAGGAATCATGACATATAGGAAATCATGATTGAAAATCACCATACACCGTGGTACTACCAAGGTAATAAGTGACAGTAGTACTTTAGATGCCTAAGATAAAGTTGCATGTGGTATATGGCCATGCAAGCTATAGGTGAAGGATGAAAACCAGTAACCCAGTGCATTTATATAAAGGATAAAGAGTCCCCGAGAGGGGAAAAGGGAGTTCATCACTATGGAGGTTGTAAGTCTTCCCTAGACCAAGGAAGGTCAAGATTCAATGTGGGTTATGGTAGATCACCTTACCTAGATGGCATGAGAAAGAAAGAGTTCTATCAAGGGATAGATTAGGTTGAACTACATATGAGAGAGATGGTTCAACTATACCCTGATGCGAGTTCAAAAGTTCTTGAGTATAACCTAAAGGTTCACTTCCATGAGATGGAAGTAGAAACATGAAGAACTCTATGTTACTACAGTTTATCACCTCTAACTAATGGATAGTATGATCCAGACTGAAGGGTCTGATGAGAGCATGAGTGCTCATTCCGGGTGATATCTAGAGACAATTCTTGTCCTATGAAAGATGTGATGATAACCACCATAGCCAGTATTAGGATTGAAAGAAGCTCTGTAAGGGAGGTTGTGTCGGTCACCACTTTAGTAAGGTGATGTTGGTGAAAGGACCACGTGATGGTTAGAAAAGGGCCACAATGTGTGTAGATGAAGTCACTTTGATTGTGTAATGGATGAAAGGAGCCTAGAGACGACGGGAGTCATGAGAGGATGCAAAGTGGGCTGACATGCAGTTCATTCACTGTGGGAGAATATGTGACATGAAAATCCGACCCCTCTAAGTTACAGCTAAGAGAGCTAAGTCCCCGATGCATGGGTTCATTTGAGATGGATTGGTGGAGAAGGTTATGTTTGACCTTACCCCTCAGGTTAAAGTAATGTGTGATGAGTTTCATGTGTCCAATTTAGAGCGCTATGTGATGTACCCAGACCATGTGCTGAACAATGAACCTAGTGAGCCCCAAGGGAGGCTGACATCGCCTGAGTCACCTATGTAGTTTATAGATGCCAGAGTGAAAGAACTCAGAGAAAAGAATATGTGATGATAAAGGTTCTTTGGGTGCGCCATGAGTAAGGTAAAGCCACATAGGGGCCAATGATGGACATGGAAAAGTCTTATCCTGAATTGTTTATTTGCTTGATAGAATTTTGAGGACAAAATTCCTATAAGAGGGGAAGGATGTTACAACCCCAATTTTTGGGTTCAATTGGTGAGAAATGTAATTTCTCATATTAAAGATAATTGAACAAATAATGATATAATTTGTTTTAAATAAATGGATTTCATTTACAATAGCCATGATGATTGCGTTGTGGGCTTTATTGGCTATTGGGCCCAATAACAAGGAAATGAAGAAAGCAAATTCAACTATTAAATTAGTACATGAATATTTGAGTTTTTTAGAAAATAATGAGATGGAAACCTCTAGAAGGAAAATACAAAGAGGGATTTCCTACCTCTTGGATTCCTCGGGTTCCAAGAAGTCCAAAGTTGCAAAGAAAAGGCAATAAGAAAAGAAAAGATTAATTAAGTTATCCTTCTAGAGGTATAATTGAGTTATCCTTGGTGGAATTTCGTATCCCAAGGATTCCTAATATTAAAAGGAATACCAATGAGAAAAATAAAAGAGAAATAAAGAGAAATCCTCAAAAAGAAATATTTTAATGAGAAATAAATAAGATAATGTGAAGTAATGCATATAGATGCATCTAGAAGGATAATAAGTATCCTTGAAAAAGGAATTTAAAATAATAGAGTGTCTTGGGATCCAAGGATTCCCAATAAAGAAGAAAGATATATAAAATACCAAAATTGCAAAATAAAAGGATAATGTGATACATTATTAATGAATGCTGTGTTGTTTTTCAAAAGGTGGTATTTTATATTAAAAGAAAACATGATTTTGTGACAAATAACTAAAAGGCAAGAATAAAGAGAGTAAGGATTTTCGTATTCCAAAATATTCAAGAAATAAGGTATATCAAGGAGATGATTAGGAGAGAGAGAAAGAGGAACTTTCTTAGTAATGAAGAAATCAAATTCCTTTTGGAAAATGACTGTGTTTCTTCGTGGGCAAGCCATCCTGGGGCTTCTTTACCCTCCCTATATAAGGGAAAGACCTTGGACTAAGCCCAGAAGATCCCACACCTTGTTCTCTCCTCTTCTTCCATGTTTTCATACAAAAACCCTAACCAATGCGAAACTACGTGATCACAGAGACATGCGGCTGCAAAGAAGGAGTGTGAGGGAAACGTGATGTCCCATGACACCAGAAGGCAACCTTGCCATCGTATCCCTAACCTAACCCAAGCTCTATGGCAGCCGCAGGTTGCAGGGCTACCCAACCCGACCCAGCTGAGCGGACCGCGTGTTGAGTGGAGCTCCAATATCGGAAGGAGGTGACGGAGCAAAGGCAACCGACGCTGGTGACCTTCGGGGTCTAGAGGAGGGAGAACAGGCGGCGCAAGCCGCGGCTAGGGTTGTTGCGACGGAAGCAACGACCGTTCGTAAGGTTGAAGAAGCCCGAAGAGCCTTTGGACAGTTTTACCCTCGACGCAACAAAGGATGGGCCACTTAAGTGGAGGGCAGAAGTGTCATTCAATTCTATTTTATAAGCGGGCCGCGTTGCATGGACAAAGGCTATGTGGCGCCTCCCTATTGGCCGAAAGGTACATTTTCTTACAAAATTTGTATCTAATGAACCATAGCTCGGATAAATATGAATAATATATGTATTTTTATCAGGAGAACGAGAGGAATCCAATAAAACTGATATTAAAGATTGATTCCGTTGCTAATTGCAAAAGTACAATAAGTTGATGAAAAGTGCATTAAAGTTAGGTTAAAAACCCTATTTGTGATTAAAGGTTGAATGTAGTATGCTTAATGGGTTAATTTAAGTATTAATAACCTGTTGAATGATAATGTTATATTAGAACCTGATCTAGATGAGAAATTGCATGATTTAGGGTTTTTATCTCATATGAGAATGATTAAGCATTTAGAAACCCTAATTTAGGGAAAAAGAGGATAAGATCATATTTAATTTGAAAAATGTGAAAATATGTTGTTAAATGATGGTTCTAAGTTATTTGCATATAAAAGTTCCTGATTGTGGGTAAATACCCTTAATATAGCAATTAGGATTTTCTAATGAATAAAAGGTGGATTTAATGATATATAGAGTTCATTTGTGAATTAGACCATAATGAACTATGAGTTGATGATAAATGAGCATAATGATCTTGCCATGGATTAAAAGGATAAAAATGGTAGTTTTAATATAAAAGAGGCATAATGGGCTTAATTAATGTTTAAATGTGCCTTAATCTGAAATTAGGGTTTGTACGTATTTGAATAGAAATAGGGTTTAAAATAGTAAATGAAGTGAAACCCTAAATGCAAATTGAAACCCTAAATTGGATACGGAAACCTTAGGAAGCGATTGCAAGTTGAATAGAAAGAATCTTGATAAAGTGTGTAGTAAATAGAGTACATGTGTTTTTCAGGATTCTTGATTGTGTGGTTGAACTACTTGCTTGGATTGCTTTCTTGGTTGGAATTGATATTAGCTTGAGAAATTTACTGAACAAGTATGTGGTTACGCTTATGAATAATCGCTTTAGTTTCACGGTGATTTCCGAATGTTTTATCAGTTGCTTGAAAATAACTGTTGGATGCCTTTTATTTCATGCAACTATAAAGTAACTATGATTATCACCATGAATATATATATATATATATATATATATATATATATATATATATATATATATATATATAACTGGCTTAGATCTGAATCCACCTCTGTGGTTTCTAAGGGCTAAAAGGGGGTAACCTAGAGTAAGGTCTAGGTTATCATGGGTTAGAAATTGGGCTACCAAGTGTAGTGCCATGAGACCCTTTAGCATGCCATGAGTTAAGGAGTGGGCTACTTACGGGTAGTGCCATGTGACTCAACCCTAGAAATTGGTTCACCTATAGGTGGGACCATGAGGGGTTTAATGGGGATCTACTATAAGGAAAGTAGCTTCCAGGTCCACTGCAGGGACAACGCAGAGGATAGGAATGCATGGATCACACAGTTATATTTAAAATGTAAAAGTGTTTGTTAAACGGTAATTGGCTGCAATACATTGTTATGCATAATTGCACGATTATTGTTTCCCCCACATACCAGCTTTATGCTGACCAACATTTTGTTTGTCATTGTTTTAGGTATAAAATCAAAAGAACAAACAGTAAATCGTCATATAGTGAAGTTCTTGAATTAAAATACAAGGAGGATTAGTTAGAGTAGAATTCATATGTGGATAGAAGATTAGAGATCCAAGTTTTCAAAAGATATGCAAAAGTTTATTTTCTTACAGCTTTCTAGTTTAGTCTGTTAAAATTTAATAATGGTTCTTGGTTAATTGATGAACCATTGATCTGTAAATTATGGGTGCGGCTTCGACCTCTCGGTCTCCCTTAATTGGGGGTTACCAGAAGGTGGGGTCATAACAAGTCCTTCATTCAGTCTTCGCATGCGTTTGGTCTTCGCATGCATTGCATTCAAACGGTTTTGCTGCATGCAGTCCTCATACACGTGGCTTTTCCAAACGATTTGGTGTTGCATTCTCCAATCGATCTCAGATGTTGGATGATCAAACAGTTTTGAAGCTGCGTCAAATGGTCTCACAGACCGGTACTCCTCAAATGGTCTCGCAGACCGGTATTCCTCAAATGGTTTCGCAGACCGGTATTACTCAAACGGTCTCGCAGACCGGTATTACTCAAACGATCTCGATATTCCCAGCTCCAAACGGTTTTAAGGTGAGCATGTCCATTCAGTCTTGAGACCGTATGGACAAAACCGAATGGTGAGATTGAATGAATGAAACCGTTTGGTGAGGACCGAATGGATGAAACCGAATGGTGAGACCGAATGGATGAAACTGAATGGTGAGACTGAATGGATGAAACCATTTGGTGAGGACCGAATGGATGAAACTGAATGGTGAGACTGAATGGATAAAACCAAATGGTGAGACCGAATGGATGAAACCATTTGGTGAGACTGAATGGATGCAACCGAATGGTGAGACCGAATGGATGAAACCAAATGGTGAGACCGAATGGATGAAACCAAATGGTGAGGAAGGTGAGTCCCACTCAAAATGGTTTGATTGTTCAATCTTGTCAAGACCTGCATTATATTAACATAAATTCAGTTAAAATCATGATAGTTGGACCAGTTAAGTAATTTTGCACATGAAATTGAATGCATTGATTCGAATTTGACCCAAAATGGTAATTGAATTCCATGATGAATATGCATTCATCACATGTGTGTCCTAAGGCCTCTCTAATTTATAGGAATGGTTTTCAAGTGATTAGGGATATTATATTAAGTCTCTAGAGTGCTCGTAGTGCTTAATTAGCCATTAGGTGGAAAGTAGTTGGGTTGCAATGGCTAAAATGTTCTAGTTTAGAAGAACAATCCTTAACCTAGTTTGGTCGACAAGTTTTTTTACCGACCATGTCTTGGTCGAGAATTTTTTCGACTGATCATGAGTTGAATGCAAGTGTATTTCAATGACTATCCTCGACTCCCAACCACTCGATCTAATAGTCATATGATTTGGACCGAAGATGTGTTGCTCGACCATATTTTTGACCAAAAATGACTTAGAGCACAATATGTGTAAGTTTTCAACCGGTGCTCTAAATGCTCAACTGAGGTGGTTCTTGGTCGACAATAACTTCAATCGAGGGTGTCTTATGTCAACTAGTTTCTTGATTGAGAATGTCACTGATGCAAGTTATTAAACTACCTATCACATGTTTGTTCTAGTGAAGGATAATGACTTTAATCTCTAAGGGGATCCTAACTAAGGGTCATGAGTGGATAGAGAAGATCTAATGCTTAATTGACATGATATCTAAGTACTTGTATATTATAAACTCGTACAAGTCTCTTCAGAAAGTACAATCATGAAAATATTAAACATTTAAGCGCATTGATCTTTAATTATCCACATGATATGATCTCCTCATATTCTTAAACCCTAAAATACTCAAGTAGAATGTTATATACAAAAGAATGAAATGTTTGTCATCATCAAAACAAAGGGTCTACTAATATCCAATTTGTCCAACAATCTCCCCCTTTTGGAAGATGACAAACATTCCTAAAATAAAGAAAAATGTTTGAAATGAAATGAGTTTCATACATGTGAAATACCTAAGATGAATAAGTCCTTGGATCTCATAAGATGTATGCTAGTATGCCTAAAGAGATATGTAACATGACATCCATCTCTTATGGCAATTTAGAACCAAATAATATCAATCCCAAAGATCATGAAAATATTTTAAATATTTTATTTTATTTCTCCCCCTTTGTCATTTCAAAAAGATAATCATATGAGTAAATCAATAAGACTCCCCCTTAATTGATTACTCCCCTTTAATTGTTTACATAAAATGAATGTCAAATTTAGCCACAATTCAATAAATGTATCTCTACCCAAATATAACCAAAATAAGAACAATTATCAAAAAGATGTACAAGTCATATCTAAATGAGTTGTTATCATGAACAAGTAAATTCAAGAAAGCTCAATTTCATTAATAATGAATTCATTATATAGATATTAATACTCATGACATAAAGGTAACAAGAGAAGCATCTCTAGAAAGAATTTAAAATTACATCAACTTCTGGTTCTTTCCCATAAAATGGAGTATCACCATCATATTTTACAAGTGTTTTCCAGTCAAGTGCACCTGTCTTTGTGAGAGCACATGTTTCCAAAAATGTAGGTGCCTAATCAAAGTAGAAATGAGCAGCTATGTCTTGTAGTTGCATTGGTGAGTATTTGGTATGGGTAAGATCATTTTATGGTGGTGGTGGAACTTGAGTATATTGTATGTAATGATTAAATAGATAAATGCTCTCGAGATATTGTGCATAAGGATAGGTGTCATGAACATTAGGAGTTAAGGCTTGCATCCTTTAGTTTAGGTAGGTCATAGCATTATGATGGTAATCTAGATGCATTCCAATTTGACATGTGTCTCCTTTGAGATAGGATGCATCATTAGCATGATTTTCTATGGAATATCTATGACGAGTAGGAGGTGGAGGATTAGCTTCAGTGGATGTACCTTCTTTAGTCCTAGATATTTTATGCAAAAAATTAATCCCAATTTTATCAATGGCGTTTTGTGTGATTCTTTGGAGACGTCTATCACAATGGTGACCTGATTATTCTAAATCTTTGCCAAGGGAATATTGGATTATTTGACAGATGAAATCAGCATAAGGTGAGTTCCTAGAAAAAGCAACCATGTTGGAAAGGATGATGCAAATGAAGTTTGTGGGAATGCTTTCAAGAATGGCATAAATAAGGCACATCCTAAATTGGGGAATTTCAGTTTTATTGGCTCTAGGATGGACATTATGGGTGATAATAAGATTTACTATCCTAGCGTCAAGGATTAAATAAGTAGCATAATAGGTTCCCCTATATTCATGTGCTAAAGTGTTAGGGGAAAAGATTTCCTTTTTAATATCACTAAGATTGATGGTTTCTTCTTCGGTGGAAAACTTGGAGATGGAGTTTCTAGTGGTTAGGTCTACGAAATCCACATACTCCTCAACATCTATGTTTAACATTTCTAGGATGTCATTTTCTGAGAAACTAAAAGATAGACCATTAACCATAAAGGTGAAGGAGTAGGGGTCATTGGAATCTCTAGTTAGATTGGTGTATAATTTTTTTACATCTTGCGTAGACGAAAAATGAAAGGAAGGGATAAGAAATTCATTCAACTTTTGCACCTTTGGAGTTGACATAGATCAATAAGGTTGATGAAGTCATTGAGTTCCACTGACCGATGAGGAAGAGGAGACTTGGATGTGAGCTTCAGGTATATTTATTCAATAGCTTTGTCGTTGAAGTGGATGTCGTTGATGATGCTCAATGATGGAGTTGTCGTGCATCCCTTCCTTGATGCTACTTGCTTCTTGCCACCGCGGGCTGAAGAGGATGCCATCTTGAGAAAAAATATGATGGAAGAAGATGTAGATAGGATAGGGGGATGAAGGTTGCTGAAAGAGATCTCTATAGAATGCTAGAGAGACGGTAGAGAAGAATGCTCTTTGAGTTGTGAAGATAATGGTCGGATTGGGGGCTATTTATAGCAAAACAAGACTATTCTCGGTCTACAAACTCATCGATTGAGCCCTCAACGACTCTCCTTTCCAACAGATCTATAACGGCTAGTCGGTTGAACTTAATTTGAAAATTGTTGCAATGGTTGAGGACTCAGTCAAGAATTTTGTCGACCGAGGGACTTGTGGTTCAAAAAAATTTCGGCCAAAGGAATGTCTAGAAGATTCTTAGCTAGGACGCACATAGTCGACCGAGGGTCCCATCAAGAGAAACTCGATCAAGAATTTTGTCGACCGAGGATGTGCTCGGTCTAGTATTTTGTCGACCAAATTTTATACTTTGAGCAATATTTTATAATGGGAATGGATGAATCTTGACAACATACTTTGTTCATGATACAAATCATTTTTGATAAAAATTTCAAAAGAATAATTCTATTAATGTATGCAATTATACTAAATTTATGTTAAAACTCACACTAGAAACCAAATATATGATCAACAATCTTGAGCAAATATATCAAAGAAAATATCTTCTAGTGGAGTAATAAGTAACTTCCTTCTAATATATTGAAATTATTCCAAAGGAAGCAGTGTGGTAAAAATATCAGCCAATTGTTCCTCCGTTACAACATGATGAAAAGAGATGTTATTTTTGGCAATGTGATCACTCAAAAAGTGATGTCTAATCTCGTTGTGCTTGGCATGACTGTATAAAATGAGATTATAAGCCTAGTTTATAGCACTAGTATTATTACATAAAATTGGCGTAGAGGAAAATTCAAAACCATAATCATTCAAGACTTGTTGAATATAAAGCACTTGATCACAACATGATCCTACAACCATGTATCCAACTTCAGTGGTACATAAGGCAATCATATTTTGTTTCTTGCTAAACCAAGAAACTAAAGCTTTTCCTAGCAAGAAACAATTACCAATTGTGCACTTCTGATCAATACAATAACCAACGTAATCAACATCAGTATAGGCTTTCAAATCCAACAATTGACCCTTTGGATACCATAAACCAAAATTTATAGTGCCAACAAGATATCTCAAAATTCTTTTAACGGATTGAAAATGAGAATACTTAGGATTCGATTGAAATCTAGCTCAAAGACCAACGAAAAACATAATATCCAGTCTAGATGTAGTCAAGTATAACAAAGTACCAATCATAATATATATAAGGAATTATCAATGGTTTCACCATCTTCATCCTTGTCAACTTTAATAGAAGTAGCCATAGGAGTAGTAGCATGTTTGCAATTTTCCATGTTAAACTGCTATAAGAGTTCTTTAGTATATTTCTCTTGGTTTAGAAAAATTCTAGCAGACATTTTTTTTAATTTGAAAACAAAGAAAAAAAAAGTCAATTCACCCATGAGACTCATTTCAAATTCCTTTTGCGTGATATCACTAAATTTAGTAAACAATGAATCATTTGAAGCACCAAAGATAATGTCATCAACATATATTTGAACAACAAGAAAATCTGAATCATATGATTTGAAAAATAATGTGGAATCCGACTTTATAATAGTGAAGATATTATCAAGAAGATAGTTTTTAAGTCTTTCATACCAAATTAGGGGTTCTTGTTTTAAACCATGAAGAGATTTCTTAAGTTTACAAACATGATCAAGCTTCTTTGGAATTTAAAAAGTAGGTGGTTAAGTGAGATAAACTTCTTCTTCTATAATTTCATATAAGAAAGCACTTTTTACATCCATTTGAAAAAGTTTGATATCTTTAAGGGAAGCTAGAGCTAATAACATTTGAATGGCCTCAAGTCTAACTATGGGTGCATAAGTCTCATCAAAGTCTATCCCTTCATGTTGATTGTATCCTTGAGCAACCAACCTAGCTTTGTTTTTTACTACTTCCCCGACTTCATTTACTTTATTTTGAAAAACCAATTTAGTTCCAATAAAGGTTTTTTCTTGAGGTCTAGGAACTAAATCCCACACATTATTCTTAGTGAAATGATTTAACACTTCTTGCATAGAAATTATCCAAGAATCATCTTTTAGGGCTTCATTTATCTTCTTAGGTTCAATAGTTGATACAAAGGCCATGTTTGCAACATCTCTAAATGATGATCAGATTTTTACTTTAATAAAATGATTTCCTATGATTAGGTCTTCAGGATGATGTTTGAATATTCTAGGGATAGGCTATTACGACTCATTGTTTTGATTATTATTTTGTTCAATTTTAGAATTTTTATCATCATTTGTTGACATGGTTAGGTCCTCAATTTGGTGTGTAATATCATTCAAGTTTTCATCTCCTATTTCATTTTCAACACTTTGTGATGTAATTTAATGTAATGTGATATAAATTGATTCCTCATCTTTCTTAAAAATAGTGTTGTAGATTCTAAATGCCTTACTAGATGTTGAATATCCCAAGAAAAATCCTTTTTGTCATTTAGAGTCAAATTTGTCTCTATCATCCTTTGTGTTCAATATATAGAAAAGTGTACCAAAGGTATGAAAGTACTCAACTCTATGTTTCTTGTTAAAGATGAGTTCATAAGGAGTTTTCTTAAGATGCGAGTGAATTGAAACATGATTTAATACATAACATGTTATATTTACTATTTTGGCCCAAAAGGTTTTACATTTACTATGTCCTAGTAGCATTGTTCTAACCATTTTTTGTAAGGATCGGGTTTTCCTCTCAACTATCCCATTTTGTTGTGGGGTGTGTGGAGCTGAAAAATTATGTGTATATCCCTGAGATGTACAAAATTCTTCTAATATATGTTTTTCAAATCCCCCCCGCCATGATCACTCCTAATGTTGCATATTTTGTTTTGTAGTTGAGTTTTGATCTTAGATCAAATAGAATGAATATTCTAATAGTACATCTTCAGTTGAAATAAAATGCACCCAAGTATATCTACTATAATCATTAACAATGACAAAATAATACTTTTTACCACCAATAGATGGAGTCCCCATAGGTCTAAATAAATCCATGTGAATAAGTTTTAAAGATCTAGTAGTACTAAGCAAAGCTTTAGATTTGAAAGAAGTTTAAATATGTTTCCCTAGAGTACATGGTTCACAATTTTCAGGTTTATCAAAAGGAAGTTTAGGTAAACCACGAACAAGAACATTTTAAAGCAATTTTTTGATAACATGTGATCTCGCATGTCCTAGCTTTCTATGCTATAATTGTGAAGATTCATCATTTTCAAGAAGGCATTTACCAATAATAGCTTGCATAGATTTAGGTCTGAGTATGTACTCTCTTTCCTTCATAAATAACATCATTAGTGTTTTCTATGAGCAATTTGCAACATGTTTTGTTGAAAAGAACATCGTAGCCACTGTCACATAATTTATTAAAACTAATTAGGTTATGATGCAATCCATCTACAAGCAACACATTTTTTATTTTAAGATTTGTACCAACATTACCTATCCTAATGATTTTACCTTTGGCATTATCTCCAAATGAGACTATTCCACTCTTCTTCTCTTCAATTGTATGGAAAGCCTCCTTGTTTCTGGTCATATGTTTTAAACAACCACTATCAACCACACAATCCTACAAAAATATGAAGATTGTGGTACCCATGTGGTGATCCTTTTGGTTAGGAGCATTACTTTAAATGTTTTATCATTTCAAGTATTTATAACAAATTTAGTATGAAGATCCCATTATAAATGTGAGTCACCAAAGTTAATTGAAAGTAAATGACTTTAATTTTCCATAAATGGTTCTGATTGAACAACTTTCAGTCAAACTTTTCTTCAACTGGAATACCTCTCGGTTGAGCTCTTCGTTGACCGAGATGGAGTTCTATAGATGTTTGAGTGAATGCAACATTTTTAATGTATTAAAGTCCTACTATTTTCAATTTTATTTTATTTTAGATAACACAATTAAATAGTCAAAACATACAAAGATATACAAGTTAAATTTTATCATAGTTGAGATATGACATATATGCATTTCAAAATGAAGTTTAGGTCAAATCTCAACAAAGTGTCTTAAATTTAAAGTTTGGGGTCTTCGAACCCAAGTGATGTCCTTCTTCTTATTGTATTCACAAGAGATTGAATAATGTCCAAGAGGTTGGAAGTAAAAGCAAGAAACAAAATCAATTTGGTTTATTTTCTTAACATTTTGCGTATGTGACATATTTTTTTGGGGTACATAGATAGTATTGGTTCTATGGACTTGTGTTTTTCTAGATCTAGGATTTTGATAATAATGTTCTTTTGGTACACAACCTAGTCCTCTTCTACCAACTTGTCCAGAAGAATTTTCCAAATTTTTTGATCAAGAATGTTATTATTTTTCAAACTATCAACATGCTTTTGTAACTTAACAATTTCAGCCATCTTCTTAGTAATATCTAAACTTGAAAGTAAGGTATCTATTTCTCTAACAATGATATCATAATCTAAATGATAACATATAATAGGTTGAGTTTGATAACAATTTATCTTTACAAGTAATTCAACCTTTTCTCGAGAAAGAAGATCATTATTATTTTCTATGACAAGCAATTTAGCATTATAATCATTAATAGAAGCTTTCAAAGTATTATTTTTAGAAATAATACTTTCATTTTCAAAAGAAAGACCATCTAGTTTATCATGAAATTCATCATTTATTTTAGAAATCTTTTTCAACTTTCTTTTGCAATCAACGTATTTAGCATGAGTTTCTTCCAGACTATTAATTAAATCAGTTTTCGATAATTCAAAAATGTATACCTCATTTTAGTATTCATTTTCATCTTCCTTAGCCATGAGACACTCCACTTATTCTTCTTCACTTCCTCTATCATTGCTTGATTCATCCCAACCTACTTTGTAGGCTTTATCTCTCTTATCTTTCTTCTTGAAAGAAGATTTCTTTCCTTTCTTGGTTTTAGGACATTCATTCTTTACATGTCCCTCTGCATTCAAAGCACCTAACGGAAGAAGAGGAAGAAGTGCTACAATTTTTGTTAGATTTATACCATATATATTTCTTACCATTTATAATTAGTGCATCTTGTTCACCATCTCCTGCACTTGTCTCACCACTTTCTTGAGTGATGACCTTTGATTGAGCCTTGGTTGTACCTTTTAACACAATGTCCTTCCTTTTCCCTTATTGGAGTTTGGCCTCTGATCTTTCTTCTTCTTCAAGAGTGACCTCATGTGTCTCAAGGTTGTCGATGAGTTGGTACAACTTCAATATGGTAAAGTCATTAGCTTCAGTAATGGCCATCACTTTTGGCTTTTACTTTGGAGGTAAGGATCTAAGAATCTTAGACACTTGATCTTCCTCACTTTTATACTTACCCAAGGAACTCAAGATGTTAAAAATAGAAGAAAACCTTGGATACATTTTACTAATAGTCTCATTAGGTTGCATGAGGAATTGTTCAAACTTTTGTTTAAGCATGTTAATCTTGGTATCCTTAACTTGGGTTTACCGTCATGTCTAACTGTAAGTTTATGCCATATTTCATAAGCAGTTTCACTTGAATATATCCTATTAAAACCACTAACGGAAATTAAAGCAATATAAGATACTTACTGATTTTGCATTCAATTGAACTTGCTTTACCGTTACGAGATTCCATGTTGCGTACTCTATATTAAGAAGCACATAGGGCAATGACACCATTCTCCAAAGATCCAGACTGATCCCTAGGAAGTAGAATTGCATCCCTCTTTTCCAATAAGTGTACTTGCTTCCATCAAAGGGTGGTCGTCGGCTCACATGAGTTCCTTCTAGGTTGAGGTTGAGTAGAACATGATCCCCCATTCAAGATCAGTTAAGGATCCTTGAATACCTGCTCTGATACCAATTGAAAGATCTAGAGGGGGGGTGCAAATAGAGCTTTTGATACTTTAAAATTCTATTCAAATTTAAAATCAAAGAAGGAGGAGTAAACAAGGAAGACACTTCAATTTAGAGTGGTTCCAACCTTTCAATCAAAGGTTGTCAATCCACTGCCCAATTATCTCCAATTGGGATTTTGAAATTGTTTTGTTTTATTTAAATCACAATGATATTACAAAAAAATACAATCACCTTCTACTTCCTTTAAGTAGCCTTCACCTTGAAGAATCTAAACCTCTTTGAAGCATCCCTCTTGAATTAACCTCAAGCCCTTGGAGCAACCTTCACTACCTTGAAGTAGCCTTCACCTTGAAGTATCTTCAATCTCCTTTGAAGAAGCCTTCTTGAAGTAACTTCAAGAACGCCTTGGAGAAGACTTCTCAAACAAGAAGTAGCTCTGATCACCTCCTTCAAAACAACCTTCAAACCTTGGAGTTTTTAAGAAGTAAAAAATATAAGACAAAGGAAATAGACTTGAAGAAAGAAACACTTAGTCAATGAAGTACAACATCTTGATTCCTTTACCAAGCGTATAGATCCCCTATCCACTTAAGATGGACATTTCTATGTGATGGCTAGGAGACCATAGCTATATGACACAACTTTGGAGCTCAAGGAAGAAACTAGCAAGTGCTTCTCATCTTTGTTGCTCTCTAGAATGGATGGTTAAGTGTAGCTTGTGTGTCTTGTGCTTCCTAATGCCTATCCTATTAATAGGAATGGTTTGCAAGTGATTAGGGACATTGGAGGAAGTATCTAGAGTGTTCTTAGTGCTTAACTAGCCATTAGGTAGAAAGTAGTTGGGTTGCAATGGCTAAAATGTTTGAGTTTAGAAGAACAATCTAGAACCTAGTTCGTTCGACAAGTTTTTCGACTAACCATGTCTCCGTCGAGAATTTCTTTGACCGAGCCTGAGTTGAATGCAAGTGTATTCCAACAACTATCCTCAACTCCTAACCTCTCGATCTAAGGGTCATATGATTTGGACCGAAGATGTGTCAGTCGACCATATTTTTGACCAAAAATTACTTATAGCACAATATGTGTAAGTTTTAGCCGGTGCTCTAAATGCTCGGCCTAGGTGGTTCTCGGTCGATAATAACTTTGACCGAGGGTGTTTTCGATCGACTATTTTCTCGATTGAGAATGTCACTGATGTAAGTTATTGAACTACCTATAAAATGTTTTTTGTAATGAAGTATAAAGACTCTAATCTCTAGGGGGATCCTAACTAAGGGTTATGAGTGGATAGAGAAGATCTAACACTTGATTTACATGATATCTAATTACTTGTACATTATGTACTTGTACAAGTTTTTACATAGAGTACAATCATGAAAATATTAAGCATTTAAGCACATTGATATTCAATTATCCACATGGCATGATCTCCTCATCTTCTTGAATCCTAAAATACTCAACTAACATGTTAGATCCAAAAGAATGAAATGTTTATCATCATCAAAACAAAGGGTATACTAATGTCCAATTTAGCCAACACGAATGTTTAGATATATCTTTCATCTCATATAGATCATCAATTTGGTGGAAATAAATGGAAAGACACTATCACCAATCCTTCCACTACCATCACCAGCACATCATAATCATCAAAATAACATGGTCTCAAACTATTTGGCCTCCATCACACGATAATCATGTAGTGTTCTAGATTGAATTGGTTAAAAACCTTAAATGACCATGTCAAAAGAAGTCTTTTTACATCTATATATGTTGCCTCTTATTTATCTTACCAAGACCAATGCACAAGCATGACCCAAGGTGAGTAAGCCACGATGAAGATATCTAAAATCAAAGAGATATAAAGAAACCAAAAAATAAGCAAGAGAAGGCAAAAAATAGAAACGTAAAAAAATATTCTCATATGTAAAAGTAATGAAAAGCCCATTGTTTCATATAATTATAGGTCACTATACATTGTTTTTCTAAAAGGTATCCTTGTCCATATTCATAAAATATGCATCATGTGTGTGACATACATCTACAGATTTATTTGTGAAAACATCATCACATAAAACACCATGTCTGAGACTTGGATGTACACTTATGACTCTAGAAAGTATCATACTAAAAGATTTTCACAATCATGCACCACCTTCTCAGGTAAGGTGACTCCTCATAAGGAAACTACAATGATGAGTGTTGAGAACCTAAAGAGTATGGAAAACTATAGGAGTGGAAAGCAAAGTCCCAACAAGAGACAAAACATTTACAAATTAATTAAAATATGCAAGTACTAGTATATGCATAAAATTAGGAAATTCCATAACAACAAGTAATATGTAACAGTCACATTAGAATACTAAAGGTAGTACAATATTAGAGGCATTAAGACATATACACAATTAAAGCAACACAACTAGATTATATATGTTAGTACTAAGACCTAGGTAGTTTAAATATATGTTGCAAACTATTGGGTAGTGACTTTAATGTCCCCTAGCCCACCATAGAGGATTTTAGTATTATCTAGAGTCATTAAGATCCTTCCACACCTTGGTTTGTGTATTACAAAGATAGAGTCTCATATGTTGGTAATATGTCCTGAGAGCCAGTCATATATGTTGAAAAATTGGGGCAACAAATAAGGCATCATAAATAAAAATGTAATGCCTAATTTCCTAACTAGCAGATCGCATCAACAACAATGTATCAAGGCAAGAGGGTAGAAAGAGATATAACTGGTCCTGAAGCAAGTCCAATGACAACTCTTGTTGTAGTAGCATGCACCTTTCTTCAAATTGCACCTAGAAAGTGTCAACAATAGCCTCCTAGTTGATCCCCATGGACAACCATTTGACTACATCCTCTTAATGGAAAGAAACAACCTCCTCACCTCTACCGTAGTCCACACAGACCACTGAGAACTCCATATTGCACTACCAGAGACAATGGGAAGGATTTATCCCTTCGAACGTTAATATGCTAGGATTGATTCACTCTCCCAGAATTGTCTCTCCCTTACTATCCCTCCCTTTTACTAGTAGGACTTGCTTGGGCTCTCTATTGGTTACCACAACCAGAGAGGACAACAATTTTTGGAGCTTATTGTTGTGTCTAAGAATCCCCTAGTACCCCTCTATTTATAGGAAGGGCTAGGGTTAGGGTTTCTAGTCGATCTGGGAGTCGAAGAGACAAAGTTCATGAATTTTTCAGAGACTACAAACATTGAACCAATCGGTTGAGAGGTGAACCGGTCAGTTCATTTACTTTCCTATTCTAAATCAAATTGACATTCAATATTTGATTATTTCAAAATCATGACATTATCATCAATCCTTGATACAATCAAATTGATCATTAAACTGGACAACCTAGATGATGAACCAGTCCATTCACATCATGAAATGGTCGTTTCATGATATGAAACGGTCATTTCACTTTTGAAACAATCGTTTCATAAGTGAAATGGTCATTTCATATGTGAAATGGCCGTTTCACATGTCCAACTCAGGCAAGTATTCAGCCAATTGTGTTTCCAATTGACTTAACACTCCAACCAATCTATTCAATACTTAAATCAGTCAATTCAGAGTCCAGTCTGTCAATTTTGAACCTCAATTGTTTAAATAAATACCTAAACATTGTTAGTAATATAGTTAAACATCATTCATTAATAAACTCCTATTCCAAGTGCATCCTATGTGCATGACTCTATAGGTCCCCAATTATGTTGGCAGTGAATGTTCATACCCAACTTATGACATTACCAACAATGACCAGTATCTAAACACACATCAATGCTACCCAAGTAATTTAGAAAGTTGGACAAAAACTTCAACCAACATTCCATGATCAGTGTTATTGTGATTGTATAGATCCTTTGTTATGATATCCTGATTGAACTCGAGGCATGGAATCATCATCCTATCAATGTTCAATCCATGTTCCTTGAACTAGAGTAGACTGTCTGAGATGCATGTGACTTCACATATCACATATTGAATCACATGAGTATGGCCATACATTTATCAGTCTTTCTTATCAAGAGGCATCGATATCAATCTCATGTAGGAGGGACAAATCCTATCTACAACAATCACACTCAATCCCCATGTGTCACAATGCACCTGAGCATCACCTTTATGGCCACCCATATTTGAGGTCACATTGGAGGATGTCTAAATACAATTAAAAACATGTGATGAGTGTAGTGACTTCAGTTCTAAGAGCCAAAATCACCACTATCACTATGAGAGTTGATTCTGACCATCATTCCATGGTATCCATGTGTCACTCTCATGTTAGGTCTGTCCAATAAATGGTTCTCTAACATGCACCTGTGTGCTTGACTTGATATCACATATCATGATAATGAGACTTCATCATAAATGAATACACACTCTAGTCTTATGTATTACTGTTGTCTGTTATGATTCCATAGTAATACTTGACTAGGGACATATTAAGATTGTATGCACTCTTATCATACATATGATCTCATTATTCAGGTCCTTAACCTGAAGACATATATCATCGAGTAACATCATTCTTTAGACATCTACTATGAATATGGAATCATATCATGATTGATAAAAATATAATAGATGAATTTCCTTTATGATTATCAAATCAAGTATCTAATGCCACATTGCAATCATCATATGATTGGCTCGCTGGGTATACATACCAACAGACTCCCACTTGCACTTAGAGCCAATCACCCACAAATCTTATTCCAAGTTCTCTTAACATGTCCATCATGTTTCTACTATGCAAGTGCTTTTATACTGGGCTAGCAACATTTACTTCTAGTATGTATATTGTAAGTTTCACATTTCACCATTGTTCTGAGATGTAAGTGTCATAGTATGATATCTAAGATTTTGTGCATATCCAATAGCTCCATTGTTGCCACAATATTTTTATTGTGTCATCAATGGTTTGAACGTCACAAGAGTTTATCCAAATAAACTTCTTGATCTATACAATATCCTTTGTTATTCATAACATCAAGATACTTAGCTTCTTTTGTAGAATTAAAAAACTATCTCTAGCTCAGAGCTTTTCCATCTTATAGTTCTAGTTTAAGGT
Source organism: Alisma plantago-aquatica (assembly GCA_963693085.1). Lineage (NCBI taxonomy): Eukaryota > Viridiplantae > Streptophyta > Magnoliopsida > Alismatales > Alismataceae > Alisma > Alisma plantago-aquatica. The sequence continues at coordinate 831,551,319 of OY856411.1, read as the reverse complement.
CTAACACAAATTTAGATTGCAATCATTAATTTTATTTATCATTTTGGAAGTTTGCATCGGTGTAACCTATTACATCCAACTCTTTCTTATTACCAAGGGACATATCCTTTTAGTACTTTCCAAGTACTTAAGGATGTTCTTTATGGAATTTTAATGACTTTCAATGGAACCTGAAAGATATTCATTCATCATGTCCAATACATATGATATAATGGAATGAGTATATAAACATCACATGCATGATAGATCCTATTGCGAATACATATGTCATGTCACTCATGTCTTCCCATTCTTCACAAGAATTGGAATAATGGGCTCTTGAGAGAGTAACTCCATGGAGCATGGACACTTTTTCTCTCATTGAGTCTTGTATGTTGAATCCTTCAACATCTTTCCAATGTCTGTTCTCTTTCTTAGGCCAATAAGCTTCCTAAATCTACCTCTATAGATCTCAATTCCTATCACATAAGATGCTTCACCTAAACCCTTCATAGAGAAGGTACATTCTTTTCCAGGTTGCAGTATAATGATGTTATTTCCCCATCATTATGTGGAGTATAAATATTCTCCCACTAAATATTTTGTAATCACAAAAATCTTCTTAATTCTGATCAAGTCACACTCTTTGACTATCTTGTCAAATTGAAGATTCTAGTTTTGATATGCTTGTGTCAATCACATTGATTGACCTTCATAGCTTACAAACTTTATTTTCATTATTGAATGTATAAAACCTTTAGGCATTATCACACACACATCCTCATCAATATTCTCATTAAGGAATGCAATTTTAACATCCATATATCAAATCTCATAGTCATAACAAGCTGCAATTGCAAGCATGATCCTAATGGATTTAACCATAGCAACTGACGATAAGATTTCATCAAGTTCAACACCTTGAAATTGTTTGAAACTCTTTGTAACCAATCTACACTTCCATGTTGGTATTCTCCCTAAAGACCTAATTGCACCTTATGTGTATAACCCCTTCTGGTGGATCACCAAGGTCATACCTTGTTGGTATACATGGACTCCATCTTAGATCTAATAGCTTCAAGCCATTTCGCATACTCTTTCCCTTCAATAACATCTAGTTTGGTTTTTTTTTTTTGGAAAATTGGGTAAGTATCTAGTTTGGTTGTTGACTCACATATACGACCAACTTATTGCCTTCTTGAGCCATATGATATCACAATCTTTCAAGCTCAAGGCGTGTCCTATTAGAGCTATGAGGTTTTTATGTTACACAAGAAACTTCAGATTTCACATCAATTTGTGATTCTATTTGTTCCTATTGTACCTCTTTAGGTTTAATGTTTTCTTGTTTGTATTGAGAATTTTGAGTTCTACTTTACTCCCACTCATTCCTTTGTAATTAAACTCCTCTTAAGGAATTCAGTGATCCTAGAAATAAACAACTTTGTTGTTGGATTGGAATATAAAAATAGTATTTAACAAAACAAAATTTATGTGATTTGTGGATAAATCCTTTAATAAACTATTTTCTTAGATAATATTTTAATCCTAATCTTTGTAAAAGACATATCTAGATACCTCCCATGTCATATCTCTAATGGTGTCTTTTGAACCATTTTTGACAGTACAATATTTTAGTTTAAAGCATGTGCCCAAAAGAAAATTGGAAGATTAGCTAGATTTATTGATAATCATACCATGATTAACAAGGTGTCATTCCTTTTCTCTAACACATCATTATGTTTCAGGTGGAGTTCATCATGATACCCTATCATGATCTCTCCAGAAGGTCCTCAAACTCTTTGTTTAAAATATTTCAACATTGATCATATCAAAGTGTCTTAATACTTTTACCAACTTCGTTATGTACTTGATTCATGATCTCCTTGAATGCTTCAAAAGATTCATATTTGTATTTCATCAAATAAAAATTTCCATATCTTATGAGAGCATCAACAAATATAATGAGGTACTGGTAACTACAAAAAGTCTATATACATCAGTATGTATCATCCCTAATAGAATAGTCACTCTACCACTACATCTAGTGAAGAGCCTTTTGTCATACTGTCTAATAAATAAAACTTGCATGTCTCTAATGGTTTAATAAGAAAAAGAGTCTAGATAACCATCATTATGGATTCTAAAAATGCAATTCTCATTTACATGCTTTAGATGACAATGCTATAGGTATTCATTGTTTGAGTCATCAAGTCATTCAAAATATATGTTATACATATTTGTCTTATAACTATCAAGTATAGATTATGAGACACAGGGCACTGCCATAAAAGATCTTATCATTTAAAATGAAACATCAATTTATTCATAATATTTGTATCCATACAAGATACTAGATGTTTTCATCAACGGTAGGTACATAATAGCAATTCACTAACTCTATTATATGCCCATTACATGAATGACAAATTCCAACTGTAGTGGCAACAACTTTTGCTCTGCATGGTTCTAGCTTACTTCATTTTGGTTCCTGAAGTGGAGATCTCTATTTCCTTCATATTCCTAAGATCCTCTATATAAAGAGGACAATTCCTTTTTCTAGTGTCCATGCTGCTGACAATGGTGGTACTTTCATTCCTTATCCATTTAAGTGAAAAGGACATATTACTTTTTGCACTTACCCCTCTCCATATCTTTAGTGCTAAAGACTTGGACTTCAAATTAGCCCCAAAACTCTTCTTGGCCTTGCCTTTGTCCTTGGAGTCTATTTTGCAGATCATTGTCACAGGTTTGCACATCTTCATTTGTGCTTTATAAATTTAGACAATGGTTTACTCAAGTGATAGTACTTAATAAACTGCCTATATGATTCAAGCAATGATTGTATAATCATATCTATGTATAACTCTTGACCTGAAAGAAATCCTAGACTCTCCACATGTCCAATCATATTGAGCGCATGGGGTTCTACTGGATCTCCATGTATTAGTTTACACTTAAACAACACTTTGGAGACATTATAACCCTTTTTCTTTACATGATTATTAAGTTGTGTTATCATCTCAAGAATGTCCATGTTTTCTTTATGTTCATGCAACTCATAGTTCATACAGCTCAACATAAGGTCTTTGATGTCTACGACATCATTGACATGATTCAAGTAAGCATCCATTTCAGCCTCAGGCACATTTTGAGCGGGTTCCTCTGGCTCTGGTCTTTAATAGACATTCATTTTTCACTCATTGGTGAGAACTCTTCTCAAAGTTCTAAACCATATGCAGAAGTAAATCTCAATTATATTGTCCTACTCAAGGACTGATCACAATGATAATGTATTTGTGTTTGCCATTAGATTCTACAAAAGAAATTTTGCAACTTTTTACTTATTCAAAAAAAATTGATTTGATAAGTTTGACAATATGAATTATCTATTTTGTTCAAAATAATAGCCCTCACTATCAATTCGTAAGACTACAATGTATAACCTTCTAGTGAGCCAAGACCCAAACTAATTGAGTTAATACCCAGCCAACACTAGTGATCATAACAAATTATTAAGGTAGGCAACATTTGCCAATTGCATGTCATGTAATTCTTTGATAGATGGTCTATACAACTCTTTCTCGCTATCCATTTGTATTCTTCTAGGCACTTAATCCTATTAAGGTCACCTACTTAAACATGACCCTAAATTCTACATGATAAAATATGCACCCTACTAGGGCAAACTCACATATCTACATCACATTTCCGTGAGATAGATGACACACCATGCTAGGGCGTGCCCACGCTTGGTTGGTCAAGCTTTTCATGTGTGTTTCTTATGGGAAACATCTTAGACTTAATATTTATTGAGGGGTTTTATATGTAAAAATACATATAAATATCCAATCACCACATACTTATTGCATGTACCATATACATACTATATCCCATAAATGAAAACATGGAATAAGAAACACAAGGGATGATTATCACCATACTATAGTAATTCCTTGGATCTACATGGAATTACTACCACCTAAGGTCTACATCATATGCATCAACCCATTGTTGGTGAAGATTCATACTCAAACCAATCCAGATGGATCGATTCAACATTTGAACCGATTGGCTCGCCTCTTGTATGCTCGGTTGGGCTCTTGAAATGGTCATCTTTTGTTAGTCTCAAGCAATATTAGGACTCCTCCAGCTGATCAGTTGGGCCACCAATTGATCAGTTCATCCAGTTGTCTTGCCTCCTCCATCCTTCAGTCGATCAGTTCGAGTCCTAATTCAGTTAGTTTGAGTGGTGTAGGACATTTTGTGATGATGAAAAATAAACTAAGACTATTCTTTTTCATATTACATTGTAAAAGGGAAAACCTCGAGTTACATTCAAGAGGAAATAGGAAGAAGAGAATTAATTTATATTTCTAATGGAGGGGAGAGGCTCTATATGCAAATGGAGGAGCAACATGAATCAAACGATATAACCAAGCACACAATCCACATGGGTTTTGGCCATAACCATGCTCACATCCACCGTCAAAAACTTTTACAGAGATGCACATTGATTGCATACATGTGTATATATACATTTATATTTGTGGGATTGTATGTGATGTTTGATCAGATGTGCACATTAACCAATTTAATATTCACATTTTATGCAATAAAATAAATTTGATGACATGGATTTTGATGGAGCTTCCACTTGCGTGGAGTTGCGTGCACCACTAAAAATCCTAAAGATAGTAAATCTCTTAGGTTTAGCCTTGCTTATACTAGATTAAAAACTCCACCCACGTATGCTAGGATACGTGGAAGTCTTATCGTAGTATTGTTAAGGGTCAAATCCATAAGACAACGGTCTTGTTAAGATCAACAAGATGGAAAACGCTAGAATTTCATTTAACTCCTTAAAAGTGGGTATTTAGATCAAATAGTTGGTTTGGTTGTTTAAACTAAGTGTGAGTAAAGTAAAAGTAGGAAAGTAAATTTAAGGTTGTAAACAATGTTGAGAAATCACTAGGATGTGATCGGATTTCGCCACCACTACACATGGATCAAAACATACATCACAATAACTTGGCTTGCAAAGAAAAGAGTCTAAACAGTTAGTATCTTTGTAGGCTTAGCCTCCTTTTAGATAACTAACTACGAGAAGCGTGGAAGTGTTGCAATGCTAGTCATCCCCAGAATAATGGTCACTTACTTTGCATCACTCCCCTCGCAAAGTGTGTTCCTCAACCCGTCAAGGTTGTACTTTCATACGTCAACTAATTCCATTTCATAGTATGAAAGTACAACGATGGAGGTGAGTTTACTCCACTTCTGGAGAAACGCTCCTAGATACCGAACCAAACTTATGGTGACTACACACAATATGGAACCAAAAAACAGTCGATATTCGAATCTAGAAGTACAAACATAGACAATTTGCATTAAAAGATAATAGATAACACAAGTTGGTGATCAAGCAACTAGAATTCATTAAACGATTGACGTGGAACTGGAAAGATAGTGTTTTTCTATTGCAAACTCAAGAATTACAATGCATGAAATGAAAACATGGGTAGCGGAGCTACTCCCCACACCGTAATGTATAAGACTACTCGCTCATGGTAAGAACAAAGAAGGGGGCGAGAAGAGAGAGAGAGAGCGTCATCTCCACAAAGGAGGGAGGAAGGTCGACCCCTTGGAGAGAGAGAGAGAGAGCAACGATCTTCACACTTCGTAGCTTGCTTGATGATGAATCCTCCTCTTCCCACCTTTTTTGTCGGTGAGAGAGAAAGTAGCTTGGAGATGGAGTATGAATCTCAGACCGGAAGCCTCAGGGTAGTGGGTGAAGGATGGAATGGCTCTGGAACAATAGAGGCAACCTTTGGATGTATGAAACTTCATGATTTGTGAGGACCCTTTGGGTCTTTTTTATAGGCTTTGAGTGAAACTCAAATAGTTTGGGAGATTTGGGCCCAAACGATCGTGAAGACCCTTTGGACTCTCTCTCGATTTGGAGACCGTTTGGACTCTCTCAGTTTGGAAACCATTTCCCTTTATTCAGTCTTGGGACCGTTTAGTGTCTATTTGGTCTTGGGACCGTTTGCTGTCCATTCGGTCTTGGGACGATTTGGTGTCGATTCAGTCTTGGGACCATTTGGTGTCCATTCAGTCTTGGGACCGTTTGGTGTCCATTCGGTCTTGGGACTATTTGGTGTTCATTCGGTCTTGGGGCCGTTTGGTGTCCATTCGGTCTTGGGATCGTTTGGTGTCCATTCGGTCTTGGGATCGTTTGGAGCTTTTGTAATTTTTTGTGCTTTTCTATAAGAAATAAAAGGGGAAAAGTTAGTCTGATGGTATATTTACAATAAAGTGGAAAATTAAAGATTGTGTCTAATTTATTTAAGAAAGAGTATGGAGAACTGAGGAAAACTAGTAAGATAACATCGCAAAATGGGAGGTTATCACCCCCCTAACTTAGAGTCTAGCTTGTCCTCAAGCTAGATAGAGCTAAGGCATGTAGTGGCGAGGCGATGCTATTTAGTGAAGATTTCCATATTCTTGCTTCAATTCTAAACCAGAAATCTCTTAGAGTTTTATCAGGCTTCTTCTTGCACTAACTCTTTCAGGTATTGGGAGTTGCGTGGATCTCAAATTTCTTCCTTATCGCGTAGCTCGCATTGGGACCACCTTTTCCTCGATAGCATTCTGTGCATGTTTTCAAATCCAATAAGTTTTATACTTCTTTGAAAAGCCTACTGGAAACTAAGATGGGCATGGGGGTTGGCAAAAGGTTGATGTGTAATTCCCCCTTTTAGTGGGGGAGGGTTTATCTAAACTTTTAGGATCTCACTACCGGGCGCGACACATCTTCCTTTGTGAGGGTAGCTAAATGTACCGACCGGGCGAGTCCTTTATCAACCTTTTCATATATTCAAAGACCTTAGGATCTCATTACCGTGCGCGACACATTTTCCTTTGTGAGGGCAACTGAATGTACTGGCCGGGTGAGGTCTTTATCGGTCCTTCATATAGGTCCTTAGGCGTGGCACAACTCTCATGTTTTTATTCAACACTCTGGCTTTTATTCTTATACTCACAGGATTAGGAGTTGGATATTAGGACTTTTGTTTGGGCTTCCAGGTCTCTTTTGAAAAGAAGAAAATTGTTCTTGGAGTCTCCTGACATGCACTTATTTTGGTTTCGTACTTGGTGGTCCACTTGCGAGTTTCCTTGATTTGGATTTTACCTGGTTCCCTCCCATCCTTAGAAGAGTTTTGGCTGGCTTTGACCATGATGTTAACTTGTGGAGAGTCTGGAGCAGAGTTGAAGCAAAAGCATGGAAATCGGGTTTGAAAGTAATTTATTAATTCTCCATTACACACCTAAGTGCTTTTTGAGGACTAATTTGATTTTAAATTTAGCTAGGGGTGGCCTTTTCCAAGAGTGATTTTATAAAAAATTACTGAAAAAGTCTAAATGTGAAAAGAAAGATAAAACATGAGTGAATAAAAAAGAGAGCAGAGGGAGAAGGGTTGAAAAATGATACCTCACCCTTGTCCAGTGTACCCCCCTAACTTATCACTCACTCTGTCCTCAGAATGTCAAAGTGATAGGTTGAGAAGTACATGGATAAGGGCATTAGGCTTATGTTATTCCTTTGTTAGCACCATGCGTTCGGAAAAGATTAGCTACGAACTTTCCACGTAGAGCGTGGTAATCCACATCCGTCATGTCCTCTACTGGTCTTCCAAGAACAGTGAGGGTGTACATCCAGTAGAGGATGTGGAAATCACAGTCGTTAGATTCTCGGAGCTGCTGGGGGCATCTGTGGCTGAAGGCGGGGTGATGAAAGTGTTCTTTATCGTATGCCCTTGTGTGCTTGCTTAAAAGATCGTGTAGTTTATCAGCACATTCCTTTGTCACCTCCTCTGTGGGTGTGTTAGCTGTCACACTATACTGGTCTTGGTTAGGATCAAATTGGTTGTCGAAATTGTTATAGATCATTGTTGTTTCTTTGGGAAGGTTTGTCGCCAGTAACATCCAGTACTCTGAGTGAAGGAAAGGAAGCATAATAAACTTCAGAGTTGTATGCTGGAGGTAAGAGATAAGCACCTCCGTGGTTCCGAAGTTCTTTAACTTTAGTAGGTCATCCTTCATGTAAGTTGACGCCATGTAAACCGTAGGATGGTTCCGTCCGAGGAGATATTGATAAGCAGTCATCAGGCTCACTGATAGAAATCCTTGTAATTGTATGGTTTCACGGAGGGTATCTTCCATGACTAGAACATCTCCAGCTAGAAAAATGAGCTCATCTTTCGGAGTTCATTTTCAGAAAGGTTCTTGCAAGCTACAAGGTCGAAGTTAGGAAACGTTGGTTGTATGGCAGATAGGGGCACCATTTATGTGGAAGGAATTTTTATGGTGGCCCCTGATATCAATTCGATGTCTCCTGTATCGTCCACAAAATCAAAAGTGTAAGGGTCCCATTGTCTTTTTTCAGGGACTGTGGCAGGTTGTTCTTCTGTCTCCAACTCTGTTAATGTTTGTCGGAAAGGTCACCTTTGTGGACGTTGGATGGCTGAGAAAAGGTAGTAAGGGACGTCATCTGGTGCCATAGTTGGGTCCTTGAAGAACCTTCTATCACATATGAGTTCCATGGCGTAATGCCCTCGTAGCTAGTGAAAATCTTCTATGGTTAGCCTGGTGTAGGGGGTTTGTTGATTAAGTGCTTGAATGTGGCGTATAGTGCAGAAGGCGCTATCCCCGGATCCGGTAGTGATTTGGACTGGTGGAGCGATGATTTGGAACCAAGGTTGGTTCCAACCATTCTTGAGAGAAGGGCAGGTAGCCCAAATTAGTTTGAGAAGTCAGAAGGGATTGCATCTTGCTTCTCCGACTTCTTCACCAGCAAAATTGATTGTTCCGACCTTTAGTTCACTGGCACAAAAGTTGTACACCTTGGTGTCGCGGGCCACGGTGTCAATGATCATGAGTATCCAGTGGCCGGAAACTTGAAAGGGGACGGTGAGATATCACAAATTTTGAGCGATCCCAACACACATCCGCTCTATAGATTTATTCCATAAGTCCTTGTATAATAGGCTCATAGCCAGAGATGGAAGCGTTGAAAACTGGCTGCGATCGCTTTGATCTTCTATATATTTTGATAGAGTTGGAAAGAAGGACACGGAAGATTGCCATCTTCACTGTTGATTGCGGTTGAAGGATGGTGTAGAAATCTTCACGTGTCAAATTGCGCTTAGTTTTTATGTTTGTGTAGATGATGTCCCCCCTTCTTTGGCATCGTCTACGATAGTGTTCAGGATGAAGATATCCTGGACATCTAAGGTAGAGATGGCCACCATGTCTAGGTCATGCATCATCTTAGGTAGAGGTGGAGGCGGGGGAAGCTCTTGCGGGGGTGGAGGGGAAGTCTGCACTAAGTCGGCCATGTAATGTTGGAGATCATCATCCTGTTCTGATTCAGAAGCAGAGTCGAGTTCAATGTCCATGTCTAGACTCACTCTGTCTTCTTCATCGTGGTCTGGGGGAAAAGGTGAAGATTGCTCTGGAGCAGAGTGTTGTGGAAGGTGTGCTATTGGTTGACTGGTGCTGGTTCCCAATATACATTATTGGAACTCAGCAAAGGCTGCTTCTTTGATGGTTTCCCCCAGAGATCCCATGGCTGAGTAGTCGACGAATCGATCCCCATATGACATGTTAACATTTTCATTGTGATCATGGGATTTGGGATCCTTTCTACCTTCATGGTGGTCTTTATCATCTACTTTCTTTGGAGGTTCTTGCTCCTCAGCTGGTTCCCTCCCCAGCATGTCCTGGGTCATCAAGTTTTTCATCTGAAGAGGAAGTATCATTATTGGAGTCAGTCGAGGAATCAAAATCCTCATCGTTTTCGTCTTCATCGTCATCTTCCGCCGTATCTGTTGTTTTCTTAATCGTTGTTTTGTTTCACTGTTGGTGGATAGCTTGTAGCTCGTCAAATGCCACTTGTAAAGGCTCATGTGTTTCGAGCAGTGCGTCATGGGTTTCTTTAAGATCTGAATAACGTGCCTTGATAGAGAGGAGTCATGCAGAAAGGTCTGTGACTTGGGCTCATAGGTGATTGATTTCATTATTTGACGACTCCTCTTGGCGGCTATTGAGCTATGCAAGGATATTAGTGATGTCGTCCAAATGCGTACTGAAAGCAGTTTGCTACTGCTTAAACTTGCAAAGGCTCTCTAGAAGAGGTTGAGTCTGCGTAGAGATCCTATCAACTTATTGAGCCAATGTTGCTTGCTGGCTTTTCACCTCAAGCACCAACTGTGGCAATTATTGTAGGTGGTCGTCGATGCGTTCGACTTGGGTGGCCACTGCTTCCTGCCATTGGTTGATGCTTGAGAGGATGCTAGGTAAGGTGTAATTTTGCTCGTCGACCTTGGTGACCTATTTAGTAAGACCATGCACATAAGAAAAAATAGATTGCATTATGTTAGAAGGGTCGGTGAGGAGGTTTCAGATGGCGTCAAATTGATGTCTGAATTCCTCACCGACATTTGTAAAAGGGACCCCAGAAAAGGATGGGTGGGATGGCTGGGGTCTGGGTGGAAGGGTGGTAGTGTCTTGCGAAAGGGAGACTAATGATGGTCTCGTGAACTGCATGGTGACTATAGATGGAGTCACCAGCGGTGTCGGGGTGGTGGCGGATGCGAAGGGTGGCGACATTCTGGGAGAAAAGGGTGGATCCGTAAATGTCAACGAGAAAGCAGTGGAGGTGGAGGCGAACGAGGTGAAAGTGAGGTCGGGCGTTGATGTGAATGGAATGCCCGATGAGAAGGGGATTGAGGAAGAGGATGCGGGTGGAGGTGCGGATGTGGGGAAGGGATTTGTTGGTGGAATTATTGTGGAGAATGATGGGAGGGTGGTGGATTGTGGAATGGTGGAGGATGGTAGCATGGTGGGGGTGGTGGTGGAGGTAAGCTCAACATTTAGACTCATGATGAAGGAGTCTTGTGATGAGGTGGTGATGTGTTGTTTAGGGAGAGGAGGTTCTACTTCTGGATTTGGTCTTGATGTCGGCGTCCCCGACAACTGTTGTGTTTGCAAACGCCCTTTGGATGGTCGTTTCACTGGGATTTTTTTTATTCTAGCTGCCAGGGCGGTGATGCTATGCTCCATCTGACCTGCCTTTGCTTTCTTTTCTGCTACTTGGACCAACGTGAGGAGGTTAGTAAGCTCTTCTTCAGTGAAGAGAAGCTTATCCTTGTCATAATCTGCGAGCTTCGGTAGAGGAAGCAGCATCCTAGAAGATTTTACTATGGGACAGAATATGTAGTGTAGCTTAGCATCTTTTTCCTTAATGATGTATGAATTCTTTAAAGTCTGCTCATTGGTAAGGATGTCACCCTTGATCTTCGTGCATCTGGGCAATAGTCTATCCATCTTGAGATAATTCATAATTGAGGTTATGTGTCCTCCGACACATACTTCTTTCCCGAGGGCGTAAGATGTGTGCTTGTGTATCAATTGTCATCCTATGTTGACCGACAACCCATTAAGGACGGACCAGAGGATGAAAAGATCGGAAATGCTAATATTTCCGCCCTCTGTCCTGGGGAAGAGTGCACCTATAAGGATTTTGTGTAGTGTGCGCACCAACCCAGAATGAATATTTGAGGCCTTGCAGGTCTTTGCCTCATAGGTTGGGATCCCTATCAGGGATTTCCAAAAGGTATGCTTGTTGAACTGGGAGCTTTCAACGCCTACAACTTTGGCTTTTTCCAACTGCTCCTTTTTGTCGATACAGATTTTGTTGAGTAGATTTTCTGTTATGACAACTCTGTTGCCAAAGAGTTTGGTGACCAGCCTACGGCCGCCTCCGTCTCTTGATCTGTCCATTATGTTCACTGCTTCTTTGTTGAGGAAGGTGAAAAATTTAGTTGTTGGCTCAACATAAGAATTCTCTATGACAAAATAGTCTTGTGAGGTTGGCATTGTCGAGCAAGGTGAGGATTCTGTCATAAATCCCCATCTTCTTCAGTACGTTGGAACAGACGTACTTTATTGGCTTTAGCCTTTTATCAAAGGATGGGAGGGTGTGGATGAATAGCTTTGGTGGTGGTGGTGTTGTAGTGGTGATGGTGGAGAAAACAAGAATAATGGTGGTAGCAGGAGTGGTAATGGCGGTGGTGGTAGTGGTTGATGGAATGTATCCCACCAGGATTTGTTCCCTTGCAATGGAGGGATGGACTTGCTTCCTTGCCCGTTTCTTTGTTGGTTGCTCTTTGGCAGCTTCCTGGGCCTTCCTCTTCCCCTTGGAATTTGTGGTTGGAGATTTGTCCTTGGAATTTTGCTTGTATTCCGAGCCTTCATCATTGGAAGAAGTTTCTTCCATATCTTGGACAGGATCCTCAGTTAAGCACATGTTTATGCGGTCAATTTCATTCATGACCATGAACAGGTTGAATTTCGGTGGGATCTTTCCAGTCTTGTCATAGATGTCTACGACCTTCTGGAGCTTGGCGCGGTCCTCCATCAATTGCTCCCTTGTCCAGAAGGGAGCATCAGTGGTTCCGGTGGCTTCTTTTGCAGGGGAGGCCATTCTATAATCGAAAGAGTATATATGTTAAAAGAGAAGAAAAATTTGTAAAGAATTTTAGCATTGAAAAAATGAAATCATTTTTAGGGTAGAAACATAAGTTCTAAAACCGTTTGGGTCTGAACGGTTTTTACTCCAAACGGTTTCATGACCGTTTGGTTCCAAGCGGTTTCAAGACCGTTTTGGCTCCGTTTGGCTCCAAACGGTTTCACGACTGTTTGGCTCCAAACGGATTCAAGACCATTTGGCTCCAAACGGTTTTAAGACCGTTCGACTCCAAATGGTTTCAAGACTGTTCGGCTCCAAACGGTTTCAAGACCGTTCGGCTCAAATGGTTTCAATACTGTTCGGCTCCAAACGGTTTCAAGACCGTTCGGCTCAAATGGTTTCAAGACTGTTTGGCTCTGAATGGTTGAAACCGTGAGGAAGGTGAAATGTCGGGGTCGTCGGTTGTAAAACGGGCGGAAGCGGCGGATGACGGCGGCGACATGCGCGTCGACATCGAAGATGGCACTGATGAAGGAAGAACTCATCGTTAATGCTAGAATGGACAACTTTGGCTAGTTCTACCTTGCTGCTGCGGATGAAGAAGGCGATGGTTCTGTGGGTGAAGGTGACAACGACGGCGAAGAAGTGAAGAACGGAGAGAAAGACGAAGATGAAGTCATAAAAGGGGCATGCCGAAATGGTGGTGTTAGCAGTGACGTCGATGATGGTCGTAGAGCGAACAGGAGTAAGGAGTAGAGGAATGGAATCGAACAGGGTTCGTGCGAGGGTTTAAAGAAATTGAGAATCAAGGGAAAGAAAATGATGGGTGGGGGGTTATATTTATAGAAAATGTTGGGTGTCGTTACAAATTCCCAAGGGCAAACGGTCTTGAGACCGTTTGGGGGTCTAAACGGTTTCAGGACCGTTTGGGTTCCAAATAGTTTTGAGACCGTTTGGGTTAAGATTTAATTGGATTTTATATTTTTATGTTTATTTTGTTTAATTATGTGAATTTTTATATTTTCAAATTAAAGAGGATAAGCCTAAATCAAATGAAGATATTAGGAAAAATAAAATGGTGGTACTCATATCTTGGGTTGCCTCCCAAGTAGCGCCTAGGTTTTACGTCGCTGGCCCGATGGAAATATGGTTTGGTTATGTCGATGCTGAGGGATCGTGGATCTCGATAGTTTGTATTGGTATTTTGTCTGCTGGTGTGTAATATCTCTTCAATCTGTGGCCATTAACTATCCGTTCTCCCCCATTATTATCAAGGATGATTACTTCTCCAGTGGGGTAGATGTGTTTAATTGTGAAAGGTCCAGACCATTTCGTGCGGAGCTTTCCAGGGAACATTTTATGTCTGGAATTGAAGAGCAGGACCTTGTCTCTGATAGCAATGTCTTTTCTTTTGAGGTGGTCATCGTGCCACATCTTAGTTTGTTCTTTATAGATCCTGGAACTTTGGTAAGTTGTCATTCTAAGCTCTTCAAGTTCTTGTAGTTGAAGTTGTCTATATTCACTAGAACTTTTGAGATCAAAGTTCAGCTGTTTGATGGCCCACCAAGCTTTATGTTCTAGTTCAACCGGTAGATGACACGACTTTCCATACACCAGATGGAACGAGGTTGTTCCTATTAGTGTTTTGTAAGTCATGCGGTATGCCCAAAGGGCATCGGGGAGCTTGGTAGACCAATCAGTACAATGTCTATTGACTATTTTTTCTAAGATATCTTTCAATTGTCTATTTGAAACTTCAACTTGGCCACTTGTTTGTGGATGATAAGGTGTGGTGACCTTGTGGTTGACCCCATATTTTCTCAGGAGGGCTTCAAAGCTTCTTTCCAGAAAATGGGTTCCTCCGTCTGATATGATAGTGTGTGGGACTCTGAATCTGGGGAAGATGATGTCTTTGAACATCTTGATGACCGGTTTGGAATCGCAGGATACTGTGTGTATAACTTCTACCCATTTCGAAACATAATCCACAACGACCAATATGTAAGAGAATCCTTAAGATGAGGGGAAGGGACCCATGTTGTCTATTCCCCAGACATCAAAAAGTTCAATTTCTTGCCACAAAGTGAGAGGCATTTCATTTCGTTTACTTATACCGCCAGAAAGCTGACATTTATTGCAGGATCTTACAAAATCATAGGAATCTCTTGCTATTGTTGGCCAAAAGAAACCTGATTGTAGAACTTTTAGAGCGGTCTTCTTCGAACTCATGTGCCCCCCAGTGGGGCCAGAATGACAATGTTCTAAGATAGGGGTAATTTCCTCTTCTGGTAGGCATCAACGGTAAAGTCCATATGCACATAGATGAAAAAGGTAGGGTTCGTCCCAAAAGTATTGCTTAACATCATGGAGAAATTTCTTTTTATCGTGGTGAGAGGCGGAAGGGTGGATGATTCCTGTAGCCAGATAGTTCACTATGTCAGCGTACCAGGGAAATCCGGTGGTAATTTTCATAAGTTGGTCGTCAAGGAGGAAGTCTCGGATAGGTACATTTTCATCGTTTTGATATTCGATACGACTTAGGTGGTCAGCGACGATATTTTCCACTCTGCTCTTGTCTTTTATTTCAAGATCAAATTCTTGCAGCATTAATACCCAGCGGATGAGTCTGGGTTTTGCATCCTGTTTCTGAATAAGATATTTGATGGCGGAGTGGTCTGTGTATACTACGACCTTTGATCCAA
The DNA here is from genome assembly GCA_963693085.1 of Alisma plantago-aquatica. Classification (NCBI taxonomy): domain Eukaryota; kingdom Viridiplantae; phylum Streptophyta; class Magnoliopsida; order Alismatales; family Alismataceae; genus Alisma; species Alisma plantago-aquatica. Next base: position 831,536,106 of record OY856411.1, on the reverse strand, counting down.
TTAGATAAGAATGAAATTTTTTGAAAGTGTAGATGACGGCTAAGCATTCCTTTTCAGTAGTATAATTCTTTTGCACCTCATCTAATGTCTTGGATGCGTAGTATATTACATATGGCTTTTTGTGTATTCTCTGCCCTAGCACAACCCCTATGGCATAGTCGCTAGCATCACACATTATTTCAAAAGGTTGTGACCAGTCAGATGCTCTTAAAATGGGTGCTGAGATTAGAGCATTCTTCAAAGTTGTAAAGCTATGCAGGCATTCCTGGTCAAAGTTGAAATCAACATCCTTGGTCAATAGGTATGTCATAGGTTTTGCTATTTTTGAGAAGTCTTTGATAAATCTTCGGTAGAACCCGACATGACCCAAGAAGGCTCGCACTCCCCTTATGTCTTTGGGTGCTGACAACTTTGAGATGACATTGATTTTTGCCTTGTCTACTTCGATTCCTCTTTCGCTTACTCGATGTCCGAGGACAACACCTTCGGTCACCATAAAGTGACATTTTTCCCAGTTTAGGATAAGGTTTGTTTCCTCACATCTCTGTAGGACTTTACTTAGGTTGAGCAGACAGTTATCAAAAGAATCTCCATATATTGAAAAATCATCCATAAACACCTCCATAATGGTTTCGGTTAATCCCGTGAAGATAGCAGTCATGTACCTTTAGAAGGTTGCGGGTGCGTTGCATAGCCTGAATGGCATCCTTCTGAAGGCGTATGTTCCAAAGGACAAGTAAATGTCATTTTTTCTTGGTCTTCAGGGTGAATTGGGATTTGGAAAAACCCAGAATATCCGTCGAGTTAGCATAATTTTTTTTGGTGGGCTAGCCGCTCAAGGACCTCGTCAAGGAAGGGTAAGGGAAAATGGTCCTTCCTTGTTGATTTGTTCAATTTTCTGTAATCAATGCACATTCTCCAACTAGTAACGGTCCTTGTAGGTACTAGTTCATTCTTATCATTTAGGATAACAGTGGTTCCCCCCTTTTTAGGGACCACTTGGACAGGACTAACCCACTAAGAGTCATAAATTGGATCGATAATACCCGCTTTTAAGAGTTTAAGAACTTCAAGACGAACTACCTCTTTCAGATTTGGGTTCAGTTTTCTCTGGTGCTCCCTCAAGGGTTTGAACTCTTCTATCATAGCCAGTTTATGTATACATAGAGTTGGGTTTATGCCTCTTAGGTCAGTCATTTTGTACCCGATTGCTTTTTCTGCTTCCTTTGTTTAGTGAGAAGCCTTTCTTCCTGGTCGTCAATCAGAGAGAAGCTAATGATAACTGGACATAATTTCTCTTCATTCAGGAAGACATGTTTGAGCCCAGCTGGTAGAGTTTTTTATTTCCGGGGCTTTGGGTACTTCTGTTGTCTCTAATATGGAGACAGATTTTAGTTCTTCAAAAGTGGCTTCTAGGGCTTTTTCAGTCTGCTCCAAGTATTGCAGGCATTGCTGAACTAACTCGTTGGTTGAACATTTAGCTTCTAGATTTATTAGAGCATATTCTAGGGCATCTGCTGGTTCTGGATTTACTTGCTTGAGTTGAGACATTTTATCAATAGCTTCAAGCAGAAAAACCTCTTCATGGATACTAGGGCTCTTCAGGCTGTTGAAAACCCTGAATTGAATAGTTTCTTTACCCAGCCTCAAGGTAATTATGCCAGCCTCGACATCAATTAATGCTCTAGCTGTGGCAAGGAAGGGTCTACTGAAAATTATCGGGTACTTTAGGTCTTCTTTTATATCCATAATGACAAAATCACAAGGGACATAAGAGTCCCTCCCCACTCTTACTGGAATATCTTCAATGATTCCCAGGGGTGCAGTAATGGTGGAATCCGCGAGCTGGATGGTCATTGATGTAGGTAACAAGTCTGTAAACCCCAATCTTTTGCACATGGAAAATGGCATAATTGATATGCTGGCTCCCAAGTCGGCCAATCCCTTTTTACAAGAAGTGTTCCCAAAAGAGCATTGTATGCCAAAGGAGCCAGGGTCCTTCTGGTTTCTTGACATTTTATTCAAAATGATATCAGAAGTGGTTTGGGATAGCTTGACAGTTTCATACTCCTCTGTCATATATTTCTTTGATAGCAAGGTCTTCAGGTATTTGGATCAGGCTGGGATTTCAGATAAGGCATCGAGAAAGGGAATATCAACATAAAGTTTCTTCATTGCCTCTTTGAATTTCTAGAATCTAGAGTCTTGTCTGGTTTCCTTTAGTCTGCCAGGATAGGGTATCCTTGGCTTATATTGTGGAACCTCTAGTTATTTGGGACATTGTTCCTTTTCTTTCCTTTCTTCAGCTTCTTGACCTGATTCTTCTGTTGGGATGATTTCAGTTACATCCCTGTCTTCTTGATTAACCGAGATGGTTTCAGTAAGAGCACGACCAGACCTTGTTGTAATAACATATAATTGTTCTGGTCTATGTTGATCATGTCTTCGATTTGCTTCTAGCTGGCTAGTGAAAGTGCCCACTAGAGGTTTTAGCTGAGCTGCTATATGTGCTAACTGATTTTCCACAACTTTTTGCTGAGCTTGCTGGTTAGCCAGCATGGTTTGCTGTGATTGCAGCATTTGCCTTATCAAGGATAGTTCATCAGTCTGCTGTGGTGGGGCATTCTTCTGTTGGAATTGAGTGAGTTGTTGCTGCCCTTGAGGTAGTTGTTGTTGAGGTGCTGGAAACTGAGGTTGCTGCGGTTGTTGCAGCTGAGTTTGTTGTAATTGCGGGTGTAGAGGAGGATGAGTATATTGGTAGTATGCAGAGGGATTTCTTGGGTAGTTGGATCTCTGGAAATTGTTTCTAAAATTCCCTTGATTTTGGTTTTAGTTGCTTTGAAATCTAGGTGGTAGTCTATTGGAGGATCCACCTTGTGTTTGATGTTGTGGGTTAGCAGTCCCCGCATGATTTCCATATTGAAAACCAAGATGATTTCTCAGTTGATTTGGATTATAGTAAGCTTGTCTTGGTATGGAATGAATGAAATTTACTTGTTCTGGCATCTGATCCTCAAGGTGTTCAATAATCAGCTCATATTGTGGTTGAGGTGGTTGCAAATCCATCATTACATTATATAGGAGACCACATGACAATGTGGGATGATCTGATGCATGACAAGCCTCGCAAGTTCTTGTGGCTACTTTAGCTGGTTGGGGGTTCTTTTTTCTGTCATACTCCCCAAATGATGCTTCGAGGGCTTGTTGTTTGTTTACTATGGTCTTCAAAGCTTCGGCTATGGTTTTCATTTCCGTAGATTCTTCAGCTTTACAAACCTTTAGAACTCCTCCTGTGGTCACCCTCCCCCAATTGGATTGATTTTCTGCTCCAAGAGTGATGATTCTCTAGGTGTCTTCATAGTTCTATCTCATAAAGTTTCCTCCAGATGAGGAATCTAAGAACTTTTTAATTTCATCACTTACTCCCTTGTAAAAAGTTTCTATGAGTTGATTTTTCGAGATTCCATGGTGAGGACATTTCCTCAAGAGTTCCTTGAACCTTTCCCATGAGTCAGCCACTGACTCTCGCGGTAGTTTAAGGAATTGGTTAATTTGTCCTCTGATTTGGTAGGTTAGTGAAGGGGGGAAGAATTTCTCTAAGAACTTCTCTTCTAAGGGAGCCCAGGTGGTGATTGGCTCCCCATACAAAGAATTGTACCAGCTTAGTGCTCTTCCAGACAAGGTGAAATTGAAGAGTCTAAGCATGACTGTGTCCATGGTTGTTCCAGCTTGTGGTACCAACCTGCAAAGAGCTTTGAACCTCTTTAAATGGTCCTTGCAGACATCTCCGACACTTCCAGAGAATGAGATGCCCTGCATTATTTGGATCCATTGTGTCCTAATCTCAAAATTAGGCGTGTTGATGAGTGGTGGTTGGACTGGATGGTTGTCTTCGTAGTTCTTGGGAATAGCGTAGTCCCTTAGTTGCTTGCTCCTTATCAACAGTTGCACAACAGCCTTGGCTGCTTCATTCTCAGCATAGATGTGGGCTTTCTCTTCAACCCATACTTCAGCCTGAACTTGGGCACGCATGTCGGCAATGAGTTGCACTCACTGGGCTGCTATGGCAACATTGACCCTTTCCATCACTAGTGCATCTTGGCATTGATCTTTGGCCATTTGTCTGGCTCTTTGACGATTAAGTCTAATGTGGTGGTGGAAACTTCTCTCTACCTCAAAGTCTTACTCTGGATCAGGGGAGAATATGAGATTATGTGATGGTTTCATACACGTCTTCTATCTGAGTAGAGGAAGAAACACACTTTTCAGATGATGCAAGGGATATGATGAAATCAAGAGAATATGGAGTAATATTAAAGAAAAAGTGTAAAATCCTAACCAACTAGCAAGATGATAAATGAAATTAAAACATTCCGTTGTCCCCGACAATGACACCAATTTTTGATGGAGCTTCCACTTGCATGGAGTTGCGTGCACCACTAAAAATCCTAAAGATAGTAAATCTTTTAGGTTTAGCCTTGCTTATACTAGATTAAAAACTCCACCCATGTATGCTAGGATATGTGTAAGTCTTATCGTAGTATAGTTAAGGGTCCAATCAATAGGACAACGGTCTTGTTAAGATCAACAAGATGGAAAACGTTAGAATTTCATTTAACTTCTTAAAAGTCAGTATTTAGATTTGTAGAATAAGTTGCTTTCAGTAAAACCAATAAGAGTACCGGGTCTCCTATATATAGGAGCCAGGGAGTACATTGGTTAAATAGAGATAAGGGAAAATACAATGGGCCTAAGGCCAACTAATCAAATATACTAACATGCCCCCTCAAGTTGGAGAGTAAACATTATGGAGTCCCAATTTGACACCCATATACTTGAATAAAGAAGGAGGAAGAGATTTTGTAAGGCTGTCTGTAACAGGATCACATGTCCTAATGTGAGGAGTGATGATCAGCTTGGCTTTGACCAGATCTCGCACAAAATGACAGTCAACCTCAATGTGTTTTGTACGCTCATGGAAGACTAGATTATTGGCTATGTGTATAGCTGCCTGGTTGTCACAATACAAAGTAGCTGGAGTTTGAAAAGGAATTCCAAACTCAGTCAAGATGGACCGAACCCACTGTAGAGTACAACATGCATGAGCCATAGCTTGATATTCAGCCTCTGTGCTGGAGCGAGCTACTACATCTTTTTTTTTTACTTCTCCAGGAAACTGGGTGAGTGCCCAACATGACACAATATCCAGAAGTAGATCGTCAGTCTTTAGAATCACCAGCCCAGTCTGCATCTGCATATCCAAAGATGGAGATTACCTTGGACTTAGGTCATTTATAGAGCAATCCTCATCCTGGAGCACTCTTGAGATAGAGAAGAATGCATTGCACACTGGACCAGTGTGACTGCAGTGGTGCACTCATGTGTTGGCTAACTACTCCAACAACATAAGTAATATCTGGTCGAGTAATAGTCAAGTAAATCAGTTTCCCAACTATACGGCGATACTTCTCTAGATCAGAAAAGAGTTCTCTTTCATGTATAGGCTTCATATGGTAGTCCATGGAGAGTTTGGTTTGGCTTCGACCATGTTGGCCTCTTGAAGTAGGTCCAAGGCATAGCGTCATTGTGATAGACTGATCCCTGAGGATGAGAGGAGAACTTCAATTCTGAGAAAGTATCGCAAGGTCCCCAAGTCTTTTGTATGGAAATGTGCATGCAGAGACTTCTTGAGATTAGATATCCCCATCACATCATCGCTTGTGATGATGATGTCATCTACATAGACAACAATAAGAACATGGCCTTTGAAGGACTTGGAAAAGAACAAGGAGTGATTTGTGGCTGATCTCTGAAAGTTATGTTGTGTTAAAACATCACTTAACTTGTTGAACTAGGCCCTTGGAGACTGCTTGAGGCCGTAGAGAGATCGTTTGAGACGACATACTTTGTTAGAAGATGCCCCCTCAACAACAAAACTGGGCGGTTGTTGCATGTAGACTTCCTCTAGGAGATCTCTGTGAAGAAATGCATTCTTGATGTCGAGTTGGTAGAGAGGCCAGTCAAGGTGAGCTGCAAGGGAAATTAGGATGCAGACAGATGCAATCCTTATCACTGGAGAGAATGTCTCAATGTAATCTATGCCTAAGGTTTGGGTGAATCCTTTGGAAACTAGGCACACCTTGAGTCATTCAACAGAGCCATATGACGGATGCTTTACAGAGAAAACCCATCGACAACCTACAATATTTTTCCCTACTGGTGGGGTGACAGGATCCCATGTCTTGTTGTCATAGAGAGCCCACATTACTTCCATCATGGCAGCTTTCCATCCAGGATGGCGTAGAGCATCTGCTGGACACTTAAGAACATATGTTATGTCTAGGGCAGTAGAAAAAGATGACGCAGAATAAGAAAGACGTGCTAAACAACAAGTGTTTGAAATAGGATGTTTGATAGTGCAAGAGCGTATACCTTTGCGTAGTGCAACTGGTAGATTGGATTGGTCTGGAACTAATGATGACGATGTAGATGTTGTTGGTGACTCATCTTCCATGCGCCAGTTTAGTGTTGTGGATGGTGGTGGTGTTGGAGGGATGAATGGATCAGGCAATGAGACCATAGTATCAGTATGATCAATGGGGGTTGAGGATGATAAAAAGAACATTTCATCCTCATGAAAGGTAACATCTGTAGAGATATAGATTCTGTCAGAGTTAGGTTCAAGACACTTGTATCCTTTTTGAGAAAAAGGATAACCAAGAAATACCGTTCGAATAGCTCCGGGAGAAAGCTTGTCAGCCTTGGGATCAAAATTATGAACGAAGGTGACACAACCAAACACCAGAGGTGGTAGAGGGAACAGTGTAGCTTGAGGGTAAATAATGGGAAATGGAGTGTGCTTTCTAAGAGCCGAGGAAGGTTGACGATTAATAAGGAAGCAAGTGGTGAGGACAACATCAGACCAGAAAGACTTAGGAGAATTGGCATGAATGAGAAGAGAGCGTGTAATTTCAAGTAAATGATGATTTTTATGCTCAGCAATGCCATTTTATTGTGGAGAGTATGCACATGAGCGTTGATGGATCATCCCTACGTCATGACAAAAGGAGGAGACTACCTTTTGGGTATATTCAAGGGCATTGTCAGTTCGAAGAATCTTAATAGAAGTTGAAAATTGAACCGAAACCAACTTGTGAAACCCATGAATGAATGTAAAGACTTCATCATGAGTGTGAAGTAAGTAAAGCCATGTCATTCTAGAAAAATCATCCACAAATGTAAGAAAATAGCTATAGCCATTGTAACTAGTACTTCTGAATGGACCACACACATCAATATGAACTAAGTCAAACAATCGAGATGATTGTTTACTAATACGGGCACGAAAGGACACACAATGGTGTTTTCCTATCTGACAGGCATTACATTGAATGGAACGACAGGAAGATAAAGAACTATCTAATAGTTTTAGCTTTTCTAAAGGTAAATGGCCATGACGTAAATGTAGTTGAAGTGGCGTGGAGGCAAGAAGAGCTTGTGGTAGGCCGGAGGGTGGGGCGGAGAAGTAATAGAGATCACCAAAGCGTATTCCTTGCCCAATCATCGTCAAATTCCACCAATCCTGTAAAACAAAACCAGATGGACCAAAAGTTACAAAACATTTGAGATAATCATTAGTTTTTGTTATAGACATCAAGTTGTGTGGAATGTTTGGGACAAAATGGACATCATTCAACTTGATTTCAGAAGATATAGGTACAGTTCCACACTTGGTTACTCGTTTAACTGACCCATCTACCATGGTGACAGAGGAGTGAGGTATAAACGAATCGGATGTGGTTAGAAGATGGGGCATGCCGGTCATATGTTGTGTCACACCTGAATCCATAATCCAATTAGAACTGGAAGCAATCATGGATGCTTCAAAATTACCTTAATAAGTGGTGGCTACGTTGGAAGAAGAACTAGCAGTAGGTAAATCTCCAGCTTGCCAATCGGAAGAGGTATAAGTGGTAATGTTGTTGTGGAGGGGAGAGTCCCCATAATATTGGGCAGCTTGAAGAAGGTTCTTGTACTCCTTATTAGATAACGAGACATGAAAATTTTGAGCTGGTGCATGTGGTGTAGGAGGTTCATGACCATTTGTCGAAGCAGATGCTTCACTGATGCGGGAAGGTGCTTGGCCGATGTTTGCAGGTGCTTGAGTAACATGAGAAAATCCCCTGCCATGTCCTCTCCCATAGTGTGCAAGATAACCATGCTTTGAATGGCATATGTCTTCGGTGTGGCCCAATTTGCCAGAATAAGTGCATTTTGGGCATTGGCCTTGCCCACGACCACGACCTCTAGCCGTCGCAGCCATTGCCGGTGAAGGTTCAGATGTAGTAGTGGGAGAGATGCGAGGAGAAATCATCTCAGATTGAGCCAGATGTGCATATGCCTGGTCCATAGATGGAAGGGTTGCACCAACAAGGAGTAGTTGTCGGACCGCTGTAAAGCAAGGATGAAGTCCGTTGAGGAAGCAGCCAATCAGAAGAGTCTCCCGCTCCTTGGTGACTTCAGCAGACTTTGTCAGAGAGAAGAAGTTGAGTTGGTTTGCCAGGGCCTTCATGGCATCAAAGTACTTGGACAAGGGTCAATCTCCTTGTTGTTTGGAGAAGATCTTATCCATGATGTTATACATACGCAGGAAATTGTCTTCTTGAGTGAAGAACTGTTTCATCTCCTACCACATAGTCTTGGCATTACGATGCCACATATACTTTACCGCCACTTCTGGCTCCATGCATGCCCAGTGCCATGAGAGCACTTGAGTGTTCCCCGCCACCCAAGCATCATCAAGAACTGTCGGCGAGTCATCGGTGATAAATTTGAGTTTGCCACGAGACTGCAGGAATGTTTGGACATCATTCATCCATAGAAGAAAATTTCCATCATTAAGTTTAACAGAAGATATGTGTGGCATATCGTTATAAATAGAATGTAGTACGGTGTTAACAAAATAAAGGTACCAGAATGTATCATGGTACGAAGAACGAAACAAAAAAGAAAAAAAATACTACCGAAATGGAAACTCGGTAGAAAGAGGATTGACACTACCGGAATGGTTCTCGGTAGGAAAAAAAAGAAAAAGAAAATCACTACCGGATTAATTGCATGGTAGGATACATGAAAAATAAATCCCCAATTTTGAATAAAAGCACTCAACCATGTGGATTAGGGGAACCACATGGAAAGGAAGGAAAAAGAAGGTTGCCCCTTTTACTTTTTTTGGGTGCTTTATAGATTAGCACAAGGTCTTTTTTTGTCAATCGGCAATCTTACAAAGAACTACACCAGCAATCACGAAGTAGATTAGAAAATCGAATAGAATATTGCTGGTCTACTTCAACATCACCACCACGTGATTTATAAGATAACAAACAAATAGCTTGGATCTTGGTAATCACGAGCAGCGAATAGTAGCAATCAACACTAGTCCACAATTGATATTAGCAATACTCCAACGTAGAAGCAATACACCAATGCAGAATACTCCACTGATCTCTTTCTGGAAAACGAAGGCAATCACATTGATTATGAAACAAAGGAAGTCCTTCGATGATCAAAAGTGGATAAAGGAATATCAATCCTGTTCATTCCGAACGGTTCGTCCAAGCTAACCGTAGCCATCACGAAGAGAGAAAGACATAGCGGTAGGGGAGAGAATGCATTTGGGAGGATTAGGGTTAAGACATCATGCTCTAATACCATGTAGAATAAGTTGCTTTTAGTAAAACCAATAAGAGTACCATGTCTCCTATATATAGGAGCCAGGGAGTACATGGGTTAAATAGAGACAAGGGAAAATACAATGGGCCTAAGCCCAACTAATCAAATATACTAACAAGATCAAAGAGTTGGTTTGGTTGTTTAAACTAAGTGCGAGTAAAGTAAAACTAGGAAAGTAAATTTAAGGTTGTAAACAATGTTGAGAAACCATTAGGATGTGCTCGACTTTCACCACCACTACACATGGATCAAAACATACATCATAATAACTTTGCTTGTAAAGAAAAGAGTCTAAACAGTTAGTTTGTTTGTAGGCTTAGTCTCCTTTCAGATAACTAACTATGAGAAGCGTGAAAGTGTTGCAATGCCAACCATCCCCAGACGAATGGTCACTTACTTTGCATCACTCCCCTCACAAAGTGTGTTCCTCGACCCGTCAAGGTTGTACTTTCATACATCAACTGATTCCATTTCATAGTATGAAAGTACAACGATGGAGGTGAGTTTACTCCACATCTTGAGAAACACTCCTAGATACCGAACCAAACGTATGTTGACTACACACAATCTGAAACCAAAAAACAGTCAATATTCGAATCTAGAAGTACAAACATAGACAATTTGCACTAAAAGATAATAGATAACACAAGTTGGTGATCAAGCAACAAGCATTCATTAAACGATTGATGTTGAACTGGAAAGATAGTGTTTTTCTATTGCAAACTCAAGAATTACAACACATGAAATGAAAACATGGGTAGCGGGGCTACTCCCCGCACCCTAGTGTATAAGACTACTCACTCATGGCAAGAACAAAGAAGGGGGTGAGAAGAGAGAGAGAGAGAGAGAGCGTCATTTCCACAAAGGAGGGAGGAAGGTCGACCCCTTGGAGAGAGAGAGAGCAATGATCTTCACACTTCATAGCTTGCTTGATGATGAATCCTCCTCTTCCCACCTTCTTTGTCGATGAGAGAGAAAGTAGCTTGGAGATGGAGTATGAATCTCCGAGCGGTAGCCTCGGGGTAGTGGGTGAAGGATGGAATGGCTCTGGAACAATAGAGGCAGCCTTTGGACGTCTGAAACTTCATGATTTTTGAGGACCCTTTGGGTCTTATTTATAGGATTTGAGTGAAACTCAAACGGTTTGGGAGATTTGGGCCCAAACGGTCGTGAACACCGTTTGGAATCTCTCTCGGTTTGGAGACCATTTGGACTCTCTCAGTTTAGAAACTATTTGCCTTTATTCGGTCTTGGGACCGTTTGACTTTACACGGTCTTGGGACCGTTTGGCCTTCATTCGGTCTTAGGACCGTTTGGTGTCCATTCGGTCTTGGGACCGTTTGGTGTCCATTCGGTCTTGGGACCATTTGGTGTCCATTCGGTCTTGGGGCCATTTGGTGTCCATTCGGTCTTGGGATCGTTTGGTGTCCATTCGGTCTTGGGACTGTTTGGTGTCCATTCGGTCTTGGGACCGTTTGGAACTTTTGTAATTTTTTGTGCTTTTCTGTAAGAAATAAAAGGGGAAAAGTTAGTCTGATGGTATATTTACAATAAAGTGGACTATTAAATATTGTGTTTAATTTATTTAAGAAAGAATATGGAGAACTGAGGAAAACTAGTAAGATAACATCGCAAAATGGGAGGTTATCAGATTTAAATCCCTGATGTTCCATAAATTGATGTGGCTTTGATACCACTATTGGGAAGCCAAGACAACAGATAAGGTAGCAGAAACAAGAATTTGATGCCTGATTCTATAACTAGTCGATCACACCAACAACAATGGGTCTAGAAAAGAGGGTAATAAGAGTTATACACGATCCTAGATCAAGTCTGAAGACAACTCTTTTTGAAGTAGTGTGCACCTTTCTTCAAGTTGCACCTGGACAATGTCAGCAATGACCTCCTGGTTGATCATCATGGATGGCCATTCGACCTCCTCCTCCTAGTGGAAGGCAGTCAGTGGCCTCCTTGCCTCTACATATTCCACAAGGACCATCAGGAAATCCACATTGCACTATTTCTTAGATGGTAATAACTTCCCTGCTCATATCACTTAACTGAGTCTACTTAGCATGATTAATAGATTTACTTCTTGTTCTTCCCTATCATATTTGTGTTATAGTAGTGGCTTGCAGAGAGTTATGTCTCCGGTTGGGACGTTGGTCTCACCCCATGGGTTTTCTACATCTTTTAGCTAGTCATGCACAAAGAGGTTAAGAACATGCATCCAGTGAAGAGAGGCAAGGAGAGCAGTAGCTATGAAGGTTGTAGATGTTTTGAGTTCCTTGTAGTACAGTCCTATGTCTTGTCCCTATTCACTTAGGTCCTTGGGAAGTGTTCTCATGTGTGTTGTCAGTTTTGATGCTTGGGCATGTGTTCCTTGTGGTTGTGGAAAGTTTGTATCAGTATATAAGATAGGCAAAATTAAAATGTATGATCTCTTATGAGTAAATGTAATACAAGTGATAATGTTATGGTTTCATATGTAAAAGTTTTCTTGAGATGGAAAAAATGCAAAGCCAATTTTAGTTTCCTATAAATATTGGTAATCCTGATGATTAATGATTGTTTCCCATATGTGTATTAAGTATTCTCATCAATTTGTGACATAAGATGTCAGGGGAGGCTTCCTAGACACAAAAATAAGCTCTAAAATTTTTTTCCTCTTTGGTTGTGGTAACCAATACGATCCCAAGCAAGTCCTACTAGTAAAAGGAAGGGATAGCAAGTGAGAGACAATTGTGAGACAATGAATCAATATCCTAGAACATTAACATTCTAAGGGACAATTCCTTCCCGTTGGCTCTGATGTACAAAAGCAAGGCAAGGATTCAACCAATATTCTCATATTTGATCCGAAGAAATTATGTTACATGGTTGATTACATATTTTATTATGCCTTGAGGATTTGAGTTGTACCAACCAAATCCAACTGATCACTACTAAGTCAAAATTGGTGCCATACAAGGTCTATGGAAGAGCTGAAATCCATGACCTCACCAAACCTTGTGGTCAGTACACGAGTGCACAATAGAGACATACCAGTCAACTACAACTTGTGACATATAGTCAAACAGTGAAAGTCCTAGCCCACCTTGGTACATGTCACAAAGCTAGTGAAATTGAGATATGTCCCACAGCCGCACTCCTTCCAGGGTATGGCCTGTAGCCAATCTTGTGAAAACTCATAAGCATCAAATCACTAATCTATGACTTGTAGCTGCACTCCTACCAGGGTATGGCCTACAACCAATCCTGTGAATGTATATACTCAATAATATATGACTCCAAGCTTTCACTAGAGAAAAGCCTATTTCACCATCCAACAAGTGCTGACACTAAGATGGATCTAAGGCACATGGCAAATCTACATGATTAAGTTCCACTTGATTAGTTAAGTCAATTAAGTATCTTTTAGCATCAATCAAGTTATAATGTATAAATTCATAATAAACTCTACAAAAGTAAGGCATAGAACAACTTCAAAAGATATAAAACATTTGGAACATAAACTTGTTACCGCATCATGTAATGCTACTACCATTCATAACCATCTCCATTATCACATTAGCTATGGGATATCCATCCCTCATTCATAACTGGAGGTTAACACCTCAAGCTCGGCCACAAGCCTGTGTCAGGTCACAAGACCCTATTTACATAATTATTGTATCACATGTGTGTCAATATGCCTTATAGGGGCTCATATCCATTATCCTGTATAACATCATATCCACCATATCATATACTAGCAATGAAATTTAAAAGCATGTCTCCTGCAAGGTTAGGGATTTATATATAGGAGAGAGAGAACATCATAAGATAATCACTATTCCAAGAGAGAGGAGGAAACACATCAATTGTTCCTAGATTGGGGTTAGGGTTCCACACTTAGCCGATGAGGGTTTTATAGGTATATCCAATACTAAAAGCTAGGTACACTATCTTCCACATCCTTGGAGCACATTAGAGTTAGGGAACATGGTTAGGGTTGATTAAGAAATCACCCAAATAATGCTATACATGGTTTATCAATCACTTATGTATATACATGTATTGGTCATGTGGTTATGTATAGTTATTGACCATCCCCAAAATATGTGTCATGACCATAACACACCTATACAAGGACACAACTGCAACACATCATAACCTGGTCACGACTGCAACTCACCATCACATCGTTACGACTGTGATAGAAATAGGGCGTTGCGACCACTCCACCTTATAACGTCACAAGTAGAACTAAACAAGGCGTCACGACAACTACATCCACTTGGCATCACGATTGCAACATATCATAGCACTCAACTAGGCCAAACGACATGGTAACACCAAATAATAGGGCGTCATGACCGAAAGGAAAGCAACATCATACTCAAACTAAAGCAAGGTCGTGACTCATTAAAAGCAACGTCGTGACCCAACAAAAGCAACGTCCCAACCAAACAAAAGCAACGTCATGACCATCTCTTCTACAACAACAACTCAATTGTCTCAAGGCACATGGGTTTCGACCCGAAGCCACTCATGGGAGCATGTTTCAACCCTAAATACAGGGGGGCATCTTCCTTGGTTGAGACAAGGTCAAACAGCTAGGACACCAACCATCATCTAGATCAAAACCCAAGGATCCAAGGACATCAAATCCTAAAACAAGCTCCATGAAGATCATCAAGGAAAACCAATTAGGAAACAAAAATTTGAACCACAATACATGAGGAAAATATAAGATTTCCACATTCAAAACATAAGAGAACACCAAAGAAATCCATCATCAACATGGAGGGGAAAACCTCACACCAACTAGTCACCCAAAAACCCTAAGCATGTATCATGCAACCACCAAGAAAGGACTTCATGCAAGAGAGATCAAACACATTTAACACCCACAAAATAAGACCTAAAACTCCATGGAACACCAATGTATTCGATTCTAAAGATAGTGATCAAATCCAAGATCAAGAGAGGGAAGAGCATCACCAGTTTATCATCAAATCAAAATCGGGTAAAGAGGAATTAGGATTTCGTATTATGAGTGAACCAAGCTTGATAACCTTTAGCATTCAAGATCTATAACATGGTATCACCTACTAGAATGATAGTACTATGATCTAGATAGAGAAAACCTCATCACAAAGCAACTATGTCAAACATAGATGGACAAGTATCTCATACACTCAAATTTAAGGTTACAAAATGAATAAAGTCACCAAACCCTAATCTCCTTACTTTCTCCTCCTAAGGCATATGATGATTAACAATATATGATTAAGTTTTTTTAGTCACCATTACCTCTCATTATAGTCACTAGGATGATTGGAGATGACTCACCATATCACAAACCTAAAATTAGGGTTAGACATCGTTTCCTTTAGTCAAATTGAGATTCATTCGCTCTCTTAATGCATTACACTTTAATACATCTTCTCTCTTTAAATTAGAGTGTAATAGTATTGGAATAAGCATCTTAGGATCACCATAACATCATCACACCACCTCATATATATCATATCAAACTATGATAGTTGATCATCACATTAACCACGTGTAGCGACCTAACATATAAGATGTTTTAACCTTGGGGTGTAGCGACCTAGATGTCATGACCTAAGGGGTAGAGAGACCTAGGTGTCACAACTGAAGGGATGTAGCAACCACCCATACTCAAGGTGTGTCGTTGTAATGACCATATTTGTGCTTAATTGGTAAACTAGGGCTTACCTAAATGATTACATGCTTGATTAGATTGAACATCGTTTAGACTTTATTAATGATAGTAGATCAATTGTGATGTTTCAAACCTAAGAAGAAAGTTTAACTATGATTTTAGTTTGAAGAATTAGGGTTTGAGAAATGTAAACCCTAATCGGAAATAATTAGGATTTTGATAGTACATGAATATGGAATTTGATCAGGATAATAGTGTGATAAATGATTTTTCATATTTTCTAAAAAAATTGTATTTAATTGAATTTTAGATATGATATGGATAACTCAATCATATATACTGGAGAAAAAATTCAGAATATTTGAGTGTTATTTGAATGTGGTTCTCGGTCAAACTATACTTCGACCAAAATTCTAATAGAAGGCTTTTTAGTAGTGTAGTGTTTTATTTTTAATAATTTATTGGTAACCCCAAATGATTAGAAATTTTAAATAGAGATATGAAACTCAATCATAAACAACATGTAAAATTTTCATAATTTTTGGATGCGTT
Source organism: Alisma plantago-aquatica (assembly GCA_963693085.1). Lineage (NCBI taxonomy): Eukaryota > Viridiplantae > Streptophyta > Magnoliopsida > Alismatales > Alismataceae > Alisma > Alisma plantago-aquatica. The sequence continues at coordinate 831,520,148 of OY856411.1, read as the reverse complement.
TAGACCTTATCAGTAGATGAATTATAGTAACTGACATTTCTATAGAATTCTGGATAATAGTGCACTATTCGATTTTTAATTATTTAATGGAAGCTTGGAATGATCTCAAATTTTAACTGAAGCTTTGTAACTAAATTATAAACAAATGATAAATTCTTATAACATTTGGAGAAGATTTTATCTCTAAAATACACGAATTCATAGAAACCTTTTTATGACAGAAAAATCTGTTGAAATAAGAAAAAGTTTAGTAAGGGGTCAAAGTGCAATTGACCCAAGCAGCTCAATTGCTCTATATGGTCAACCTAACACACAAGGAGATCTCATAATTCGTGATTCAATCTAGAGAAATGAAATCCTAGAGAGAGAGAGTTAGGGTTTGAAAGGAGAAATTGATGGAGATGCTGACCTAGGGTTTTGCGGTCCAAGGAATGATGAAATCATGTAAGTTTAATTTCTTTGGATATAGTTTTATGGTGAATCTTCTCTCACATGTCAAGATTCCTTCCCTCCTATGTTTCGATCCGAAATGGTGTCAAAACTTCCCCTTTTCTCACTCTTTCTTCATAATCCCTCATTTTTAGGGTTTTTGAGTAGAAAGGAAGAAGAATCGGGTCAATTACTAGGGATTTGATATGAGATCAAGATTTTCAGGGATGAGCTACGTTTTTAAAGTATTTTCACACCTTAGGGTGAGTGGGAACTTCCTATAAATAGTATATTGCATGAAAATTGGCTAATTCATCTATAATCTTTAATTGCTAGTATGCGACTACAAACCATGAGTTGTCTATTTGTTCTAAGTTGTTGCAAAATGATTTGAAATGGATTCTTCCTCTGTTTAGATGAAGTTCATATGATAAAATCACATTAGAAATGAATACAATACATACTAATGATAATTCCCTAAGTATTCGAAGAGGTTATAAGAGTGAACTGAAATATAGGGAATTTGTCTATGATTGAAATTTGTTGTATAAGTAAATAGAGAAAATTGCTTATCTAGATCCCATTGGTTATGAATGATTGTTTATATAAATTCATAGTACATATACGTCAGATACTATCTTGGATTTCATTCAAAGTGAATAGTGTTTGTTTGATATCTTAGTAAAGAGGGTGAAACCCTAGATGCGGGGAAAGTTGAATATTTGTGAATAGATATCGTGAAATCCATTTGAAGGGATTTTCTTTAAATAATAGACTTTATTTATTCAATGTTATTATTGATGTATGATATCCTAGTGAATGGAATGGAAACCCAAATTCATCTCAGTTCCAAGGTTTCATACATATATTGATTTTATATGATTTGTTGATAGTAGTCTTTATTCAATGAATGTTTATGTCGCATGAAATCTTTATGGGAGCCATGGGAATAAGTTGTTGCCTAGTGAGAGGTGACAAGATGTGTGATGGCCTTGTAATCCATGAGAATACTTGCACAACCAGTGAAATGAATATCTTGGTCTAAGGACCTAGAGGTAATGGTTACCTGTTACAAAGGTAACAATGCTATGTAATGATCTAAGGGTTTGAATACCCAGATCCAGTAATTATGATAATGATGTGAAGGGATGAGAATTCCCAGTTTTGTGATAAGGGATTGAGATCCCAGGTATCATGTGTTGTAAAGATTTGAAAATACGTGATAGATGTATTACACCTTTCTTTGTAGCATTTGTTGTGATTAAATGAAACCCTAAGGGGAGGGTGTTCAATGAATCAAGTATTGTGATATCAATTTTCTCATTTATTATTAATAATTCTTGTCATGATAAGTAATTAACTCTTAATGGAGACATGAGATGCACAACTCAAGATTTGGGTTGATATGCATGTTCTTTGAGAAATTATAGATAAGTTGTAGGTGCTATTGATGATTACTCATATGTCAAGTAATTAACTCTTATCAGTGTAATAAGATGATAAATTGCACGATTCTAGTGTGTATGTGCCAAGGGGACATGTAATCAGTTTATTTAAGAATTTTAGTCTGCCTGCATGTATAGTATGTTGATTACTCAGTATATTACAATGTTTTGAATATACTGCTCTGCCAAGTTTTGAATGATATACATGTTGTATTATAACTTCAAATAAGTAGACGTGACACCATAGAGATACCAGAGTCAAGTATAAGTAAGAGAAGGGTACAATGTAGAAAGAGCTTTCTAGGAATAATAAAATAATAAACTTAGGAGCCCTAAACATTGTAGATCCCCTATGTGAGGTTTGCGACTTAGGGGTGAAACGACCTAACCCTGACAGCATCTAGTATACGAGGATCGGAACATGCTATCAGGTGGCACGGGGGACGAAGCCCTAGTGGAAGTCTCTATAAAGAAGTGAACTCACTTCTCTACTAAGAATTTGAACAATAGAACCTTCAGTCCAAACACACTCATAAGGTATGATGGAGTGGTTGTAAAATTTTCAAATCTTTATATAATGGTAACAAAAGACCAAAGTATAGAAGCAGAATAAAAACATGACTATATTCAATTATAAAACAAAGGGTTACAAACTTACATCACAAGGATCCATGTAGAGGAAATCTAAACCACTTCAAGATTGTCTCCAAGCTTTAACTTCACCATCTAAGTCCATGCCATCAAGCCTTATCATCCAAGTCTTCCACCTAGGGTTGGAAGCATACCCCAGCAAAAGAGAAACAAAAGCATACATCAACAAAAGGCCAATATGTGCATACTAAAAGGAGATTGAGAAACATTATAAAATAAAGGACATCAAATATAAAAGGCTTCCCATGCAAGATATAAGTACCACCCAAACAGGTATCAAGAGAAAAGAATCATAACCAAAAGGGATACTTGCCATAAAACAACATATAAAAGGATTGCGCCATAAATTAATCCACTACCATGGTGGGAAACAAAGCACAAGTAGGGCACACACCCCACAATCAATATCCTGCATGCATGTGAGATAAACATAGCCCTAGAACAATATAAACACAATTGGCGACCAACCCCCATAAAGCTAAATCCTGATAGAGAAAGGAATAATGCCAATCTCCCAATATATATATATATATATATATATATATATATATATATATATATATATATATATATATATATATATATATATATATATATATATATATATATATATATATATATATATATATATATATATATATATATAAACATGGGCCAAGAATCACACATCTTTCCCTAGGTATGATGTTCATTGCCATCCCAAAAAGAGCAGGAAATATCACATTTACTATAAACAAAGCCAATGCACTTACACTACTCTAGTGCTACTGAATCACATACCATGTTTAATCTAGAGGCAAGTAGAAAGTATAGTCAGAATAAACAATGTTTCCATCACACAATGGACAACTCAAACATATAAACAAATCCATTTCAAAGTGGGCATATATCACCAAGTAAACTTCCACATCACAGTGGCATATAATATCAAAAGTCCAAATTGCACCAAGGCAACAAGATAAGATTCCAAGCGAATATCTATGATAACAAGATCAATAAAAAAATAAGATACTTCACATGAAGAATGATTTCAAAAGAACAAGATAATGTGTAGTCTAATGTCCATAGGACCAAAAGTAAGACAAAAATAGGATAAGTGCTCAAGAAGAATAATCGGGGATGCAAACATACCTCAACATCAGAGTCAATGATCCAAAGTCACATCTAGGTTCAAGCCCAGTCATCCAAAGAACCTATTAAACATATATGTGGAATTAGGGTTAGGTATCCATTAATTATTCAAAACCCTAAAAATTGCGTTTTATTAGGTTATCAAAACCATTCCATATTTTAGGTTATATTTTCTTGAGTTCAAAACATATTTTATTATATTTTTTGACTTATAAATTATTAGTTATGAATTATACAAGTTATTATCTTATTTAATTAGATCCATTAAATCACCCCTTTAAAATATTAGATTTAGGCAAAAAAACCAAAACCATTAGAAAGCTTGCATTTTTTAGAATCTAACGAGTATTTATTTGAAATTTTTGTCCAAACCGATAATTAGTTATCAATTTCTTAAGCACAACCAATTAGAAAAATCCATGTAAACAATAGACTCACGAAAGAGAGAGAGAATCTAGGCTAGCCTAGTTGACATGGTCCAACTAGAGGCGGCCATGTCACTAAGTCAAAGGCCTGCTTGACTCACAACCAAACAAAATAAAAATAGGGGCAAAAAGAAAAAAGTGTCCCGATCGAAAAACATAGAAAAATAGGAAAACCAGAGGATAGAGTCGAGAAATCATGCGAGGTATTATTCTCCAAACGAGCATCTGCCATGGCTGCATAGAAGAGCCCAAGCTACTGGGCAAGAAATTGGGCAAAACCTCAATAGCCATCTTATCGCAAAACTAGAAGAACGAAGGTAACCGGAAAAGATTCATGATCTCACCTCTAGTCTTGATTGAATTTGGGCAGCGCACGGAGTCGTGGTGGCGAGCCACAAGCCCAAAGCTAAAATCTCAGTCATTAAGGGTCAAAACAAAAAGCAGCAAACAAATTAAGAAAACCAGATGGTCCCATTAGGATCTTCAGAGGGTCTGACGATGTTCTGACTCATTAGCAGGCTTCTTCGTCGATCAGGAGTCTGGTGACGACTTGACGATGACAAAACTGGAGCCGGTTGAGTAGGGGTATCACCCCTGGGCTCCAAAAAGACTGATCCGATGATGGGAAAAGGAGAAGAATGGTCTACTGAAGGTCTGGGAACAAGCCCCCAACAGTCCGATCGCCTGAGGTGGTGAGGAAAGGCAAAGAAGCGGGAAACAAGGGAGGGAATATACCAACCCGACCGCACCTTGTGAGTTGAGCAAGAAACGCGTGGAACCCCATGGTATTTATACCCATTGGGTTCGCAAGAAGGTGAGGAAAGAAAGGGCGAAGAAATTGAAAGTCGAGAAGAGGAAGGAAGAGAGAAATCTGTGATTAACTGGGACTCTATCCACTACTACAGAAACATCATTCAATGTCGCTTTTCTGGGCGTCAATTATTTAGGAAACCCGACGCCTATAACATTACACGTTGGTGATTAGGAAAACCGACGTCTATATTCGAAGACCAGCCAAATACGAGTATCGCTTTGTATTCAACGTCAGTTGGGTAAAACAAAACTGACGCCTAAAAGCGCCCGCGAAATCCAATTTTTGAGTGAAAAAAAATTGGCCCCAAAGTGTCACATACAACGTCGGGTTTTTAACTGCTAACCGACACCTATATAAGATGAAAATTTGTGCAAAAATTTCCAATTTCGGTGTCGGTTATCCTTTGATAACCGACGCTGATAATGGTTCCCGCCAAATAATTTAGGGCAAAGATTGTCTAATTGGACGTCGGTTTTTTACTATCAACCGATGCTTAAGAGTAAAAGGTGTCAGTTTTATAGATAACTGACGCCGTTTACAAACTTAATAGACCCATGATCACCCAACTCTTCCCCTTTCTTCTATTTCATTGCGAGAATTCTCCTGCTCTTGTCGTCGCTGCTGCTAGTTGCCCGACTCAACCCCCACCCGCTCGCATTCAACCTTACGCACCGCCGCCGCTCCCCTGCTCCTTGTGCACCGCCGACGTCTCCGGTCCCTAGTCGCCGCTTCGGTCTCCGGTCCCTAGTCTCCGCTACCCTATTGCCATTGCGGATGCCTGCCCTGCGGCTGCTGGTTCTGGAGCTCGTCGGTCACTGTTGCGCCTGCCTGCCCTGCCGCCGCTGGTTCTGAAGCTCACCGGCCGCCGCTACTGGACCGCCACGCCGATTGTCGAGCTCACCGGCTACCACCACCGCTGCTGGAGGTCCGTTGCTGTTTCTCACCTACTTGTCTGTCATCGCTACTGAAAGGTATGCTTCCTCCAGTACTACTCTGCCACTATTGTCTAGTTGTGCATACCTGGGAGTTATCAGAAACACCTAAATGAATGTCTAACACCTAAATGAATATCTAGTTGTGTATCTAATTTGGTTGTATATGCTGAACCTAGATTTAGAGAGGACATGCTATAGTATTTTCCTAGTATGGTGACAGATTCAAAATCATGTGTATCACATGGGATTCTTATCCTCAACATAATGGAATGCAATATATGCATCTAATGCCTTAAATGGAAGACTCGAATGTTATAAAATCCCATCAAAGTAGGGAGAAACAACTTATATATATTCATATCTTAATAATTCCATGAAGTGCACATTATCTTACTTAGGAAAAGTATGTGTATAATGTGGGATTAGTTCCATATAATGGTTCTATTTTAGTAAGTCTATTCGCAAGGTATGTGTGTGATAGAAAAGCTCTTTAATCTATGTCAAATTCAAATGTTGCTTTTGTTATATATTGGGCATGCTACTTAATTTTCTATCATGAGTTTTGTTACAAATATCTGAATATTAGGTTAAGGACATGTTTCTGTTGTGACATGTTGAGTTTTTTGCTATGTTATACCCACCACGATTTGTGTTATAAAATAATACATTGGTTAATTTAGGAAGCATTTATATGTTGTTATGGCTATCCACGAGTGTTTTTATAAGAAAATTGTGTGTTGAATGGGGTTGTGGACAAGGGACTGGTGTTATATTTTGTTGGCCTAGAAACCCGTCCAAGATTTACTCATTAGGAGTAAATATTGGATAATCCCTAGTTTGGGACTATTCTTGAACACCTAATCTCACTTAGGATGTAAGTGTATAATCTGTATTGGGTTTTCGAGAAAATTTTGATAGAATTTCCCTGTTTGTTCTCTAAGTACATATGTACTTAGAGAACAACAGGGAAATGCTGCTAAAATTTTCTTGAAAACCCAATACACATTATACACTTACTAGTGAGATTAGTTGTTCAAGGATGGGATAGGTGGTACACATTTATTATATATAAGAATGGCATCACATGTATTTGTTGGCCTAGAAACCCATCCAAGATTTACCCATTAGGAGTAAATCTTGGATAGTCCCCAGTTTGGGACTGTTCTTGAACACCTAATCTCACTTAGGATGTAAGTGTATAATGTGTATTGGGTTTTCGAGAAAATTTCAGTAGCATTTCCCCGTTTGTTCTCTAAGTACATATGTACTTAGAGAACAGCGGGGAAATGCTGCCAAAATGTTCTTGAAAACCCAATACACATTATACACTTACTAGTGAGATTAGGTGTTCAGGGATGGGATAGGTGGTACACATTTATTATATATAAGAATGACATCACATGCATTTGTTAACCGTAGACCCTAATCTTGTACTAATATATACTTGTTTTCTCTTTGATCATAGAATGGATAGATCATGGATGTCCATTCACAATCGCTGCACCCTAGAGTTTATATCTGGTCTTGATCAGTTTATTAGATTTGCCGAGGAACATAGGAAAGAACCTGGAGATAGGTTCTACTGTCCATGTAGGCATTGCGGTAACAACTTGCAAGTCAGCACTGATGACGAAATCAAAAGTCATGTCATGTGCAACGGGATTGTACAAGGCTATATAGAATGGCACTGGCATGGAGAGATTCCAAACTCGAAACCATTGGATGTCGATAGAAGTACTTGGATGGAAGAAGAAATTGCCTCTGATGACGTAGATGTGAACGAACCAGTTCCAGTTGACATCGTTGATGCGATGCTAGATAGTTGTAGGGTAGAGCACACCGATCCACCTCCTATCTTTAGAAACATTGTGCATGATGATGAGATACCGTTATACACAGGTTGTGCTAAGTTTATGAAGCTTAGCATTGTGTTGAGATTGTATAAGTTGAAAGCTAACAATAGATGGAGCGACAAAAGCTTCACTTCATTGTTGACTTTGTTGAAAGAAATGCTTCCTGAAGGAAACGAGCTGCCAATCTCAACATACCGGGTAAAGAAATTGTTGTGCCCAATGGGAATGGAGGCCAAGAAGATACATGCATGCCCGAATGATTGTGTATTATTTCAAAAGGACTATGTGGATTTGAAAGATTGTCCAAAATGTGGTGCGTCACGGTATAAATTGACGACTTCGGGGGAGTCCAAAACTAGTTCTCCTGCCAAGGTGATGTGGTATCTACCTATAATATCACAGTTTCAACGCTTGTTTGCAAATCTGAAAGATGCGAAGAATTTGAGGTGGCATGCAGATGTTAAGAAAAATAAAGATGGGATCCTACGACATGCGTCTGATTCCCCATAGTGGAAGAAGATTGATCTATTGTACCCCAAATTTGGTGAAGAAGATAGGAATCTAAGACTTGGGCTTTGTACAGATGGGATGAATCCGTACGGGACATTGAGCAGCCAACATAGCACTTGGCCAGTCATGCTTGTTATATACAATCTTCCTCCCTGGCTGTGTATGAAAAATAAGTACATTATGCTGACGTTATTGATATCGGGCCCTAAACAACCCGAAAATGATATCGATGTTTATCTTGAACCTCTGATTGATGACTTAAAGAAACTTTGGGCTGAAGGTGTGATGACCTATGATGCTTCAGGAAGAGAGACAATTCGTTTGCACGCTATGTTGTTTTGCACTATTAATGACTTTCTAGCATACATGAATTTGTCTAGATATAGTGTTAAAGGAGCTAAAGCATGTCCTATATGTGAAGAAAACACTGAATCAATAAGATTAAAACATGGCGGCAAGACTGTATATCTTGGTCATCGAAGGTTTCTTTCAAAATTCCATCTGTATCGTAGGAAGCGCAAAGCATTCAATGGATGGAATGATGAATGGAGTGCACCTAAACCTATATCAGGGGATGTTGTTTATGAAAGAGTAAAAGACATTGTCAATGAATTTGGTAAGAAATCACAATGTAGTATGGCCATACGGAGTGACAATTCTTCATTCAAGAAGAAGTCAATATTTTGGGATCTTCCTTATTGGAGTTCTTTGACAGTCAGAGATTGTATCGATGTAATGCACGTTGAGAAAAATGTCTGTGATAGTGTCATTGTACTCTGTTAAATATACCAAGTAAGACTAAAGATGGGATAAAATCTAGACTGGACCTACGTGAAATGGGAATAAGGTCAGAATTAACAGAATTACGTGAACTGGGTAATAAAAGAACATACTTACCTCCTGCTTGTTACACATTGTCTAGAAAGGAGAAGAAATCTTTTTGTGAATGCTTGGTAAATGTTAAGGTGCCACAGGGTTACTCATCCAACATCCATAGATTGGTATCAATGAAAGATCTGAAGTTGATAGGTCTTAAATTTCATGATTGTCACACTCTAATGCAACAAATATTGCCCGTGGCAATTTGATCTATATTGCCGAAGCATGTAAGGTTTGCAATCACCAGACTTTGTTTCTTTTTCAATAGTCTATGCAGCAAAGTTATTGACCCTGATACTCTCGATAATTTGCAAAGAGAAGTGGTTGTTACCCTATGTCAGCTTGAGATGTATTTCCCTCCATCGTTCTTTGATATCATGGTACATATTATTGTCCACTTGACTAGGGAAGTGAAAATGTTGGGACCAGTTTTCTTGCATTGGATGTATTCCTTTGAATGATACATGAGTGTTTTTAAAGGTGATGCTCGAAACCGTTATCAGCCTGAAGGGAGTATTATTGAAGGTTATGTGGCGAGAGAGGTTATGGATTTTTGCAATGACTTTTTGAGTGGTAATAACACTCTTGTTAATGACAAGAATATTGAGGAGGGAAAAGGAATTTTGGGATCATGGATGAAAGTAATCAGCCGTGAGCAGTTGGAACAAGGTCACTTGCATATTTTACACAACATGGACGAAGTGAGTGTTTATATCAAGGAACATACGAATTTCATCAAGAGACAACATCCTCGAGCAAGTTCAATGTGGCTTGCTAGAGAGCATAACAAGACTTTTACTAAGTGGTTTGAAGATAAAGTCTTACATCAACTATCTCAAACACCAAATGATATTACGATAACTATCAAATGCCTCACCTTTAAACCAAAACCGAATGTTATGTCTTATGAAGGGTTTGACATTAATGGGTTCACATATTACACAAAGCGCCAAGATGATAAGAGTGTCCTCCAAAATAGTGGGGTCACTCTTCAAGCGTGGACTATGTATTTTTCAAGTGCAAAGGATAAGAGTCCACGTGAAGCTAAAATATCATATTACGGTGTCATTGAAGACATATGGGAGTTTGACTACATAGATTTCAGAATTTCACTCTTTAAATGTAATTGGGTTGATAACACCAAAGGAGTTATAGTGGATGAATTGGGCTTCACTTTAGTGAACTTTGAAAAGATTGGCGAGAAGGGTGAACCATTCCTATTAGCATCAGAGGTGAAACAAGTATTCTATATCGATGATCCTACAAATGATAAATGGTTAGTTGTTCTTCATGGTAAAAGACAGTTCATTGAAGATCCTATAGATGAAGAAGAGTACTATGATAAGTATGATGACTCCAGTCCATTCTCAGTTGGGTTGCCAACTCCAAAAAATATTGAAGCTAATGATGACTTATATGTGCGCGGAGATCACAATGAAGGATTTTCAATTGATAAAAGATCACAATTTTAGAGGCATGCATGTTTATATTTTATATTGAAGCTAAATGTTTGCTTTTTTAATATCAATATCATTTTCAGATTTGATGTTTCATTATCTTCTAGTTAATACAAATGCTAAATGTTTTCCTTTTTAATGAAATTTTCAGATGGCTGACCATGATGAGCATGAAGTCCATGATGAGCATGCTGTCCATGATGAGCATGGCGAGGATACCAATGTAAGTTCTAAAAACATATCATGTATTTCTATAAAATTCATTATCTTCTAGTTATGCTATATATCCTATATTTATATATTGGGATAATTCAGTGTGTTTATTTTTATCAAATTTTAGGTTGATGATGCACATGTACCCACTAAAGCACTGGAGGAACTTGATGCGCATCACCAAACACTTAACAAGAAAAGGGGAATCACTCTGTCGAAGAAGTTAATAGCGCTAAGTGGAAGTGGATCTAGATTGGCTATGGAGTTTGATAATGGAGGAAATGCAATTGGAGTGAACCACAATAATTTTGTAAACTATCTTGGGGTTGTCATTCGAAGCCATTGTGGTGTTAAGTATGATAATTGGCATAAAGTTCCTTAGGCGAAGAAAGACATGATATGGAAGGATTAATGCATGAGTTATTATTAGTTGCAATTCTATTTTGTAGATTACAAATTCTATTATTTGCAATTCTATTTTTAGATACTAGTTAATAGCAATTCTATTTTACAGAATATGTTTGCATTGGATGAGAAGCTGCATCGTAAAAGCGTGATGCAACACACTGGAAAGATGCTAAGGAACTATAGGATAAATCTCAATAGAGAATACATAAAAGATGGTGATAAGAAGAAGAAGTCAGCCCTTGAACAATGATGGAACTTCTTAGACAAAGAAGATTGGGACACATTTGTTGCTTCAAGAAAATGTGAAGAATTCAATGTATTAAGTGAGGCGCAAAAAGCAAGGCGTGCACTGAATGTGCATGACCACACTATGGGTCCAAAGGGCAATCCAAGTGTTTGCCAAAGACTACAGACGGAGTCTGCTGCTACTCAGGAGTCCTCTACTACATGTGCCACACCCATGCCTCGCCATGATGTCTGGATAGCTGGGAGGCAAAAGAAGAAGGGTGAAATAAAGAAGCCCATAACTGCTGAGGCGGCTGCGAAAATGGTAAAATACAACTCTTAGATCAATCATTTGAATATTGATTATTTGTGTTGTTAACTTACCAATTTATGTTGATGGTGATTAGCGGGAGCTGCACGAGTAGAGGAAAAAAGGCACGTTCATCCCTCAGGGCACAAGGGATGAATTGACAGTTGCTCTGGGTAACCCAGAGCATCCTGGATGTGTTAGGGGTGCAGGCGCTGGTGTGGGCATCAAAGCATTCTTTGGGCCATCCCAACGCAAACCCAGAGTGGGACTTTCACAAGAAGAGGTAACCTATTCTTTTTTTAGAATGTTACTGCAAAGGGAATTCAATAATAAGAAGCTAATGTTTCTTTTATCCATGTATATGAGAATAAAAGAGTCGAGGATATAGTTGCTAAGAAGGTCAAGGAATAATTGCTACGGTGGCAGGCATCTCAGACTTCCAATCAGCCTATGGCGACCCACTCTTCTCCTGATGCACAGACTGAGAGTAATCCTGTAGACCCACCGCCTAACACGTCTGTTGTAAGTATTTTTTATGATATTGTAGCTAGTCTTTTCAATATGGTATGTTTTCAAAATGATATGTATATATGTATAACATTTTTTTCGTAAATTTGTAGGCATTGAAGCCATGCCGCTTAAGAATGCAAGACTATGTTGTTGTAGAGGTGTAGGCTTACCCATCCCTTCCTGGGGCAACGTTTCATGGGACTCCAATGCCACAGGGCTACGTTCTTGTGAGCCCGATACGTGTATTCCCCGATTGGAGGGAAGCTACATTGCCATATGCCCACCCGAATATTGATACACTTGCTGAGGCAGAAGGCGGGGTGATATTGTGGCCCAAAGCAGATGTCGTCTACACTACTGAAATTGTAAGATAAATTTACATTACTCAAGATTGTTAATGTGTATATATGAGGTCAATTGATCTGAAATTATATATACATGTTAAAAAGAAGACACCCAGAGCATCTAGGTCTCCACCTCCACTTCCTACATTACCAAGTTGGGTTCCAACTGACCTAAAATACCTATTAGGTCCTGCTTGTAGGGGAATGGCATGTTGTCTACGGGCACATAGCCCTATAATTGTTTCTTTAGAAGCGAATTATGTAGGTCAATCATACGAAAGCTCTTTATTTATACAAGATATTATTGAGATGTTTATATATGATTGGCTGAATACATCAATGATAGAGACTTTGATAAGGTGAGATCTTGTTTATACATCCATATACCTTGTGTAAGATCTGGTGATCTGGTTTCTTATATATTAATGCATACGTAATACATGTTTTGCAGCTACTTAGTCGAAAATCAATGTAAACAATTTGCATTTGGCCATGTGGGATTTTTGATTCCATCATTGATTAGTATGGTAGCTAAAGACCCTGATAGTGTTCCACAATACTGTATAGATGCTTTTACAATTTTTGGTCAGCAAAAGAAGACGATAATAATAGCTCCATTCAATGTCAAGTAAGTTTACTTTACTTATAATTTGGACTTAAGAAAATTATATTTTTATTGTGGACTTTGAGTAATTAATTTTTAACTTTTTTACCTCTAGCGGTAGGCATTGGGAGTTACTAGTTATTCTCCTCGGGACGTTCATTGTTTATTATCTAGATCCTGTGGGGAGTACATTGAATACTAAAATTGGACACGTAATGAGAATGCCATTATTTTGGTGAGAAATATTTCATTTTTATATCTATTAACATCTGTTATTACATTACTATTTAATTATGCAATTTAATGTGTTACATTAACATGTAGGGGTTTAGATGCATTCAAAAAGGCTGGCGGAAAGGTCCCCAGGAAAAAGAACCAGCCAATAATTTGGGAGAACATGAAAGTAAGTTCCCGACTCCAATGTATATATTATTTATGTGAACTGTGCTTAGTTGTATTTTTTAATATTTTGTATGTTTCAATTTATAATGTGCTACACAAGACAACGGCTGGGCATGCACATACTATGTGATGCGATTTATGCAGATGATTATCCAATATGCCGGATTGGATATCGATACCATACATGAGGTATTATATATAGCCTCATTAGTTAGTATGAAATATATCAATCTTATTTTTATATTATTACTTATATATACATCACTCTCTTTGTAGGTGTTTAAAACTGACCACACTATAGGTAAACACTTAAAAGATGTACATGCTCCATATACAATGGAAGTATTAAATGAAGTAAGAGAAGAATGGGAAAGAGACATACAAACAATGGGGACTGTAAAATATAATTGGGATGTTGATAGCGATGTTGAATGCTATTTTGTAAATGAATATTTTTGAATGTTTATACATGTTTGAATGTTTGTACATGTATTTGAATGTTTCTACATGTGTGAATGTGAGAATTGAATTGATGTCTGAATGTATCTACTTGTGTGAAAAGTATATTTGTTGATTTTGCAGGTTTGTGGCCTGTTTGATGGATGATATCAATGGATGTCGTAAATCTGTAGTTCAAAACTGAACTTCAGGTTCTCATCCTGCTGACCAGCAACAGCAGACCTGCAAACTAATAAAAAAAATTAAAATATAGGCGTCAGTTATTTATAGAAAACCGTCATCAAAGGCTTACATCGTCGGTTACTGGATAAAACTTCCGCCTAATGTGACAAACAACCTGACCGTGCAGGAAAGCACAACCGTGGCGGAAAAAGCATCGGTTATTAGTATAAAACCGACACCTATGGCACTAAAAATGGTCGTGAAGGGAAGCACGTTCGTGGCATCTGGGAATATGGTTTTGGTTTTTTAGTTACAAACCGACGCAGATAGTGTCCTAGATGGCACCCTTTTTTTGGCGCGAAGCCTTTTGGCGTCGGCTTACTATAAATAACTGACGCCTATAGATGCCCTGCTGGCGCATTTTTAGTGGCACAAAGCCTTTTAGCGTCGGTTATAAAAGCAACGTCGAAGAGTTCGACCTTTAGCGGCGCCCACATAGGCGTCGCTTTAGAACCGTCGCTAAAATGGCATAAACAACCGATGCCAAAGACCTGTTCTGTAGTAGTGAGCCCAGCAAACTGTTCATAGGCGGGCACTCCTACCCGAGGTAGGAGATAAGTCTCCAGCCATCCGATCGAGAATGAGGGGATGAGATCGATCACTATAGAAAAAGAAAACTCAAATAGGCGCGTGACAGAATAAAAGTCAGAAACTATAACCAGACAATGATATTGTTTAAAGTGTTATATAAAATATTTACCTTATTCTCTTTCTTCAATAGAGAGTCCAAACGTTACTCAAATTAGATGAAATTTTGTATAGAAGCTAATTAAGGCATGTAGATTATGTAATTAGATTTGCCTTTTGAGAACTTTTAATGTGTCAAATAAATCAAATACTATTTTCTCTTTCCTCCTTCATTAATGGCATTAGGATTATCCAAATTTGATGAAACTTGACCCACAAGTTATAATTAATGTGTTGGATATGAATTTTCCATCAATTTTACATATTGGAGTTGTTTGAACATTTAATTAATATTTTGAAGGTTCTACTCACTTTCTCTCTCCTGATTTTACCTTTTATGCAAACTTTCTCCAAATTGGATGAAAATTCACCCAAAGGCTATATTTATTATGTAGATCACGAATCTAATATTATTTTCCTCTTTTGGAGTTATCAATTATATTTATTTATTAATTATACCTTTTAGGCAATTTTTCTCTCTTAACTTACCATATTATTTCAAGGTGGTCCAAATTAAATGAAAATTGATATGTAGGCTTATTTTGATGTGTAGATTACGAATTTGAAGTCTATTTACTCTTTTGAGACTTTATTATGTGAAATATGCCATATGGCCCACTAACGGCCCATTAACATCATTACTTAACCAATTAAGTTCTTTATCATCTAATTATTTCCATATGAATTATATGACATGTTAGATTACATTATTCATGCATTTGATTATTAGGATCACTCTAACCTCAATCGTGCTTGATCAAACTCAAAAGGAAAAACTTCTAGGGTAGGGTCTAAGGTCTGGTATGTTACAACACTCCACCCCTTAAAATGATTTCGTCCTCGAAATCAATAGATCCAAACATCAAATATCAGCTATTCTCCACCCTTAAAGGGGTTCAACCTAACAAGTCAAACTAAACAACTTTTTAAATCTACCTACATCTCTTAGTTGTGAAAGTTTTTTTAGAGTTTTATGTTTCTCATGTATCCAACTATCAAGTCACTATCTAGGGTTGAGTTTTAGGTCCTCATGTCTCTAACCTATCAACCCTACAGTGAACATCCAAAAGTCACAGGGTAGGTCAACTACACCTTTATACCAAACCTAGTCACAAGACTATGGTTAGGTTCTATTCAAACTAGAGTTTCTCTTCATTGTGACTTAGTTCAAGAAAACATTGATAAAATCTAGAGAAAGCATTTTCTTTTGTACATATAGTATTATATGGAAAATAATTTTTTGTGAAAAACTTTGACAATTGAAAACTAAAATTTAGGGCCCAAAAACAAAGTGAAAAACCAAGTCACAATATTTCCATATTTAGATCTCCTAACATATTCTCATCCTCAAACCAAACCTTGTTGCACAAAAGATCACCATTGATCAAATCTAGGGTCAACGTCTCACTTAAAGGTAACTAACTAAGTCAAGGGTTCTTGTTACGACCCCACCTCCCGATAACCCCCAATTAAGGGAGACCGAGAGGTCGAAGCTGCACCCATAACTTCTGGATCAAAGGTTCGGCAATTAACCAAGAATAATTATCAAATTTTAACCTACTATACTGAAAAGCTGTAAGAAAATAATTTTTTGCATACCTTTTTGAAAACTTGGATCTCTAAACTTCTATCCAATTAAGGATTCTACTGTAACTAATCCTCCTTGTATTTTACTTCATGTATTTCACAATATGATGATTTACTGTTTGCCCTTTTGGCTTGTACCTAAAACGCTGACAAACAAAACGTCAGTCAGCCGAAGCTGGTATGTGGGGGAAACAATAAGCGTGCAACTATGATAACAACATAATCATTCAACTAATCATTTAACAATCAAGGTTACGTTTTAAATATAACTCTGCGATCCAAGGGTACCCTATCCTCCGTGTTGTCCCCATTAAACCCCTCATGATCCACCTATAAGTGAACCAATTTCTAGGGTTGAGTCACATGGCACTACTCGTAAGTAGCCCACTCCTTAACTCATGGTAGGCTAATGAGTCTCATGGCACTACACGTAGGTAGCCCAGTTTCTAACTCTTGGTAACCTAGACCTTGCTCTAGGATTACCCCTTTCTTAGCCTTTTCAAAGCAACAGAGGTGGAACCGGATCTAGCCAGTTATATATGCACATTTATAGTGATAATCATAGTCACTTTATTGTTGCATGAAATAAATAGACATCCAACAGTTAGTTTCAAGCAACCGATAAAACTTCGGGAATCGCCATGAAACTAGAGCGATTATTCATAAACGTAACCACATACCTGATTTGATGAGTCATGCAGATTATTTAACACATAGTTCATGTATATACAATCAAGCCAATCAACAGATCCAAGCAAGTAATCACATAATTCCTGAAAAGAATATGTACCCTTTTTATTACACACTTTATCAAGAATCTACTTTATTGACTTGGATTCTATTTCTAGGGTTTCTAATCCACATTAAGGTTTCATTAATATTCATTAGGGTTTCTTAGATCAATTTCTCAAACTTTATCCTTTTTAAGTTAACAAACCCTAAAATACTCTTTTCCATTTATATGAACATTAATTGCTCAACTATTCATTTTAATAGTCTTTTATACCCAAATTGACTTAGGATCATCATATCCCTATTTATTTATAGATTTGAACAATCAAAACAATTAAAAGACATGTTCACCTAAATTAGGGTTTTCTAGTTCATTAATGCACATTCATGCACGAAACCCTAAATTAAGCCAATTATATAAAAAGATCATCTTTTTAGATCCTATTTTCTCTTTCATTAACAATAGGTTAATATCAGCTTCAATTATCCATATAACGTCATTAAGTCCATCTATCATCAAATCTAAGGGTTTTTCTTTAATTAAATCATTAAAGATGGTAACTTTATGCCCTTTTCAAATTTCAAGCACATAAACTCTAAATTAGACTAATCCTGTGCAAAGTTCTCCCTTTTTGAACATAATGTACCTTTTTACATTTAACATGTTAACATTAACCCTAATGATCCATTAAACCCTATTAAACACATTAATCATATCAAAATAGGGTTTCTTAATCTTTAATTCATTAAAGATGATGACTTACACTAATTTTCGCATAGCAAGAGGAATTAGCTTATAAACATATTTTTATTGAATTCCTCGTATTTTTCTGAGCAAGATTCATATATAATTCATCTTAATCAGATCATTCAGTAAATAGTTATGAATTTTGTAAGGTAAACTACCTTTAGCCAATTGCAAGGAGCCACGTCAGCACTGAACCCTTTGTTTTTGCCTTTTCCAATTTAGCCGTGCAGGCTCCACACGAGCAGGGCCTTTGAACCTGCGATTGTATCCTTTTTCCCCTACTCTCCTTCACGTGTGTCGGGGGTAAGAGAGTCTTTCTCTCTGTCTCTTCTTCAACCTCCGATCCTCCCCTTCTTCGATACAACACCAAGGTTGGTCAACTCGAGAGTTGACTCCCACCTGCATGCCTCCTCCCTCGCCCGCGTAGTACCCGTTTCCTTCGTCCCTCCCCACCAAACCAGTATGTACCCTTAATTGGGTTAGTGGTGGTCGGTGGTGGAGGGGCAGAGAAGCTTCGCCTGCTGCGGTATCATCGCCATCCGGGAGAAGAGGTTGGGGCACTCTCCCAAAATCCTAACACAGGGACACCTGCGCCACTTCGGCCGAACTCAAGGAAACCAATCGTAGCCTCGAAGGGGTCCAGGGACCCATATATATACAGGTCTACTAGGCGGGTGAGAAGTCTGTTTTGGGAAAAACTCTTTGAGGCAAAGAAACCTCACGAACCTCAGGATAGACCGACTCGTTTTGATCTCCTGATGTTGTTGGACACGTTTCCGAAAACATCTGTGTCTTGGATTACAAGATTTCCAGGAAACATTATCAAATACTAGTCTACGGTTTCCTTTTTCCATTCAAGGTGGAAGACGATCTCCGGATTTTCGAATCTCAATCTGATGCTCATGAGCTCACACGACAATAATACAGAGTCTGAGTCAGAAATAAACGTCGTGGCATTTAGAGATTATCCATTCCTTTTAGGGATTTCTAAAAATCCATATCTCTTAAACTGTACATCCAAATAATCCCAAAATTTAAATGAAAGTTTATAAAGACTTAATCTACTTATATTTCAAGTTTGGAGCCAAAATACAAAAGGAATAACTCCTTTTATTTGTTTGCAAGTCAATGACTTATAAGGCATTTATTTATGCCTTAAACTTATATTTTCTCTCTCCAAAACTTTTATTTTCTTTATTTTGATCCCTTTTTATTAGTAGAAACCATGTAGACACGAAATCTTATCCAAGATGGATCCATTATCCATATTTCCACATGTTTCTTGTATTTTATTATTATCTCATATTTTCTTCTTAATAAAGCAATATTTAATTAATCTTTTCTCTTTCTTATTGTATTATCTTTACAACTTAGACTCCTTGGAACCCAAGGAACCCCAGAGGTATGAAATCCCTCTTTGGATTTTCCTTCTAGAGGTTTCCACATTTTTATTTTCTCTATTTTCTTATTTACTCAATAATGGAGTTCCTTTTGTCTTTTCTTTGTTATTGGGCCCAATAGTCAATAAAGCCCACAACACAATCATCAAGGCTATTGTAAATGAAATACATTTATTCAAAACAAAATATATCATTATTTGTTCAAATATATTTAATATGAGAAATTACATTTCTCACCAAATGAACCCAAAAAATAGGGGTTGTAACACCGTTCCCCTCTTATAGGAATTTTGTCCTCAAAATTCTATCAAGCCAACAAACAATTCAGGATAAGACTTTTCCATATCCATCATTGGCCCTTATGTGGCTTTACCCTATCCATGGTGCTTCCAAAGAACATTTATCATCACATATTCTTTTCTCTGAGTTCTTTCATCCCGGCGTCTATAAACTGCACAAGTGACTCAGGCCATGTCAGCCTCCCTTGGGGCTCACTAGGTTCATTGCTCAGCACATGGTCGGGGTACCTCCCATAGTGCTCTAAATTGGACATATGGAACTCATCACACACTACTTTATCCTGAGGGGTAAGGTCAACCATAACCTTCTCCACCAATCCAGCTCGAATGGACCCATGTATCGGGGACCCAGCTTCCTTAGTTGTAGCTCAGAGGGGTCGGATTTTTCATGTCACATATTTCCCACAGTGAACTGCATATTAGTCTACTTTGCATCTGCTCATGACTTTCCTCATCTCTAGGCTCCTTTCAGCCTTTACATGATCAAAGCGACTTCATCTACACACACTGGGGTCTTTTTCTAACCATCATGTGGTCCTTTCACCAACATCACCTTACTGAAGTGGTGACCGACACAACCTCCCTTACAAAGCTTCTTATAAAACCTGATACCGGCTATGGTCGTCATTGTCACATCTCTTGTAGGACAAGAACTGTCTCTAACTATCACCCTGAACAAGAACATAAGCTCTCATCAGACCCTTTAGTCTGGATCATACTAACCATAGTTAGGGGTGATAAACTATACTAACATCGAGTTCTTCATGTATCAAATCCCACTTTTTGGAAGGAAACCTTTAGGTCAAACTCAAGAACCTTTGAACTCGCTTCATGTTGTAGTTGAACCATCTCTCTCATATGTAGCTCAACCCGATCTATCCCTTGACAGTACTCTTTCTTTCTTATGTCATCTAGGTAAGGCGACTTACCATAACCCATATTGCATTTCGACCTTCCTTGGCCCAGGGGAGACCTATCACAACATCCATAGTGTTGAGCTCCCATTCCCTCTCAGGGACTCTTTTGTCCTCTATATCTATACACTGGGTTACTGGGGTTCGTCCTTTACCTCCTGGCTTGCATGGCCATAAACCACATGCAACTTCATCTTAAGCATCCAAAGTGCTATTGCCATTTTCCACGGTGTATGGTGATCTTCAATCATGATTTCCTATATATCATGATTCTTCAAGATCGATTCATCAGAAACCCTAAACCACTGTAGTCGGGGTTTCATCACTTTCTTTTCCAAAGAATTGCACTTGAGGTTCTACCACCATTCTTTCATTGTATCAAGGAATAGACTGGCTAACCAAACAACCCTTAACTTTTCAACGTATCTTGTTACATCTGAGTGTTATCTAAACACCTCTCCTTTCCAAACTTATGGTTAGCCAAACAACCTCTTCTAGCTTCTAGTCAGATGTATCTCAACTAGATCATCCATTACCACTTCACATCCTTATGTATTAGGTAACATTGAAGACATACACTTCCATGTATTTCACTTATCATCTCACCTCAAACTATATGTCTATCTTCATTAAGAACACTCTCTGATTTCATCATCATGGTGATCAAACTCAACTTGGTATAACTTGTAAGTTCTACATAGTTCATTATAAAAACATCCTCATAATGGGACTACCTCATTCCTCTTAGTGTTTATAAACCATCCATGTATCATTCACTTTACCATGGTAGATTATCTTCTCTATCCCCATTACTCGTGGCAACGTTCCAACCTACACCAAATCTTATCCTTGGTGTATGGCATGCGTAATGTCCTATCTCTCACCCCCATAACAAGAGGAAATAAGCATTTGGCTGCAGTCCAAATACATAATTCTTCCTTTTCCAAGAGTAGAGATGGTACATCCCACCTTACCAATACACCTTTACATCTAAGTTACAACGTGCCACGTATGTCTTTACATCACAGACATCATGATATCAAACTAGTCTTGAACCTACTGAGGTATATATCCTTGGTCATCTCCTCTAGGTCTATAGGGTACTAGCTCTTTTGGGGTCATCCCTCTTCCCTCATGCATCAAGATAGTGCCCTACTCATCTGCCCTTTGGGTCCCATGAGTTCATGAAGGTGATAAATCTCCTAACCCATGGCCCTTAGACAATGATAGCTGTTACCTCCCGACCCTATGGTCATGTGCAACTGGGGAATTAGGCAACTCCTACTTTCATCAGTCTTATCCCTACCTGACCCTAGGATAGACATAGGATTCTCCATTATCGTACATGTTCACTTAGAACCTTACCCAAGTCTTCATCATCTCTCTTTCTGCATTCAGGGACTGGATTTCATCCTTTCATAGGGATCGTGGCAACCTACCTACCTTGGTCAAGCCCCATACCCGTTACCTCCATGGTAACACATTCATATGCAATTAGAGATGGATATCTAAGTATACACCCGGCCCGTGCTTGCTCCCTACCGCTCTGGCGACTAGGGTTTCACAGGACATGGTCGTCTTCCTCCCTTAGTTTAGGGTTTGCTCTTGCAGGTTCAAGCGTGGTTAGGCAGTGCTTTGGATCTCGGCTCATGATAGCGGAACTGGTGGAGCGCTATGCAGGTCTGAGTTTATCGGAGGAGGAGGATCCAATCGACGTTAATCCAACAGGAAACAATGAAGGGGAAGGAGATCACACAGAATTGGCCCTAGTGGGGCGGTTGCTGACTGATCGTGCGTACAATTTCAAAGCTATGGAGCAGACGCTCTCACAAGCATGGAGTCTCAAGGAGTCGGTGGTTTTCAAACAACTCGAAGGCGACGTCTTTGTGATGCAATTCGTGCATTGGCGGGATAAACAGCGAGTGCTGGAAGGTGCACCGTGGAATTTTGTTGGTCGGCTTCTACTATTCAAGGAAGTGAACAAGGAAGAATAGCTGGGGTGGCTCTCCATTAACCAATCTCCTTTCTGGGTGAGACTATATGGTCTGCCGTTGGGATACAGAGGGGATAGCACAGTCCGTGAGGTGGCAGGTCGAATAGGCGTAGTCATCGCAACTGACATGGACGAGTTGGGATGGGACTCCTCCATTAGAGTCCACGTCATGCTGGACGTTACTCGTCTGCTGAAGAGGGTGTTGAGAATCAGGGTGAAGAGCGGCGCCGTAGTCGACATTGATGTCAGATATGAGCGGTTGGCTATGTTCTGCTTTGATTGTGGTTTATTGGGGCATATTGATCGAGACTGCCAATATCTGGAAGAACAAGGGGAGGAGAAACATCGATGGGGTGGATGGTTATGGGCATCACCATGGAAACAACGATGGCAAGATAGCAGCAGAGGGGACGAAGGTGGCAAAATGAGAAGGAAACTCACCTTCAGGGCGAGTGGGAGTTCGGGGGAGGAAGGGTTGAGGAAGACGGAGGAGATAGGGGAGAAAGCAATATAGGCGGGGGGGGAATCGAGAGGGACAGGAGGAGGAGGGCAGTAGCGGAAAACAGAAGATGGGTGAAAGTAATGGAAATACAGAAGCAAACCCCGATGGGAGGGTAGGGGACGGAGATCGGGGGAATCGACATCCTAACACACATGACGGCAGGAGGTCAGGAGAAGGGGATCAGGGGAGTAAACAAAGAAGGGGAGGTGGGGTGAGGTCGGAGACGAGCGACAAGTCAGAAGGATGTGTCTCGCGGGAGGGGATGGACAAGGAGCGGACGAATCATCCAGATGATGGAGGACAGACTATGCGGGAAGGCAGATACGGGAGAATGAAACAGCAGGAGAACATGGGAAAGATGAAGGGGAATATACGTGAGAAGGTCGCAATCACATATACAGTGGAGGAACTGAGAAAGATAAAAGAGTCATTGTGAATTGAAGAAATCCCTGAAGAGGTACTGGAAGTAGGAGAAGAAGAACACCTGTTCTAGGAAGAGGAATTACGTCCAGCTGAACAATGGCCGATGATGATAAATGAAGGAAACAATTACAAGGACAGTGAGGTACGAATGAAATCATCCAAACTAAATTGCGCCAGGGAGGCCCAGAGTGAAGACGGGCAACGAGCCATTACTAGAGCACAGAAAAAAGAGGCAGCGGCAACTAAACTGAAACATGGGAACAAGGGAAACAAGGGCAAGAAGAAACATATCCCCTGGGTATACAAGATGAGCAGAAGTCAAAGATTGGGCATTGCAGAAGCGGATGTGGTATGGGAGCAAAATACGGGGAAAAGAGGGAGGAGTATGGAGGCATGCGACATGGATCTAGATGAGCAACTTCCATAGATAGGGGAGGAAAAGAGGCAGAAATGAGGCGAGGTGGAGACAATGGTATATGAGGGTGATATGGCCCAAGTAGCGGAGATTGGCGGAGTCCAATCCCGCGAAGGACAATGAAAATCCTTAGCTGGAACTGTCAGGGATTGGGCGACCCCAATAGGTGCAGAGCTCTCCGGTCTTGGATATGGAGAGAACGTCCAAACATAGTCTTTGTTATGGAGACTATGATTGCTGAGAGGAAACTCGAGGAGGTCAGAAGAAGTTGTGGGTTCACAGAGGGGATGTGTATCTCTAGTGATGGGAGGGTAGGCGACATAGGATTTTGGTGGAAGGATCTGAAGGTGGAAATCTAGAACTATTGTCAAAGACATGTTTCAGCTCTAATCAAGGATGAGGATACTAACAAGGCATGGAGAGCGGTGGGGATCTATGGGTGGGCGGATCAGGCTAGCAAAGTGAAGACGTGGGAGCTTATGAGGAAGCTCAAAGGGGAGTCGGAGATTCTGATCATCTTTTTTGGTGACTTTAATGAGATAATTTCAAGTTCTGAGAAACAAGGTGGTCCCCCTAAGGATGAGAGGTTTATACAGAATTTTCATGATGTCATTGATGATTGTGACCTGGTGGACGTGGGTTTTGAAGGTAATATCTTCACGTGGAAAAGAGGACTGACAGAAAAAACTTTAGTCCAAGAAAGACTGGATAGGTTCCTACCTGAGATGGAGTGGAGAAATTTGTTCAATTTCTGCAAGGTGTATCATTTCCCCATTCATGAATCGGACCACGCTCCCATCCTTTTGAAGGAGGACAATAGAAGGGAAAAACCAAAGAGAAGGAAAAGGCAGTTCATGTTTGAGCAGATGTGGGTTGATGAAGAGGGATGTGATATCACCATTAAGGAGGCATGGAGGGCCACTAAAGTTGGGGTCTTGAAGACAAAGCTAATAAAGTGTAAAGAAAAATTATATGACTGGGCAACAGAAAAGTTTGGGGAAAGGAAAAGGAAAATAAAGGAGCTGGAAAACGAACTGAAAGGGATGCAATCTCTTCATCCGGCGCAAATAAATCTTGATAAGGCAGAGGAAAAGTCAAAGGAACTCCGGTACTGGCTGCAAAAGAATGAGGAATACTGGGCGACACGGGCCCGCGTCAAGGAGTTGAGGGAGGGGGACAGGAATACTGCATATTTCCACCAGAAAGCTACAAATAGAAAGAGAAGAAACCACATCTCAGGGCTAGAAGATGATCAGGGAGTCATGCATACGCATGAAGGGGAGATCCATTCTATCATTCTGAGCTACTTTTCAAAGCTGTTCCAAACGAGTAGGCCGACAGGTTTTGAAGAAGCAACAAGGGGGCTACGACAACTGGTCACGAAATCTCAAAGGGAAGAGATGGAAAGGGATATTACGGATGAGGAGGTGTGGACAACAGTAAAACAAATGCATCCTAATAAAGCGCCAGGGCCTGATGGTTTCAAGGCAATGTTCTATCAACAACATTGGGCGACGGTTGGGAAAGATGTGGCGAGCTACATTAAAGGATGGTGGAAAGGTGAAATAAGTATTTGGGAGTTCAATGACACCCTTGTTGTTCTTATTCCAAAGACCGAGCAGCCCAAGTCCATGGGGGAGTTTAGACCCATTAGCCTCTGCAATGTGGTGTATAAAATTGCCTCAAAAGTGATGACAAACCGTTTGAAACCAATTATGGACAACATCATTTCTGAGAACCAAAGTGCCTTCGTCCCGGTGAGATTAATCACGGATAATGCCCTCATTTCTTATGAAGTGTTCCATTACATGAAGAGAGATAAAAGACAGAAAAAAGACAGTCTGGCCCTGAAACTGGATATGTCCAAAGCGTATGATAGAGTAGAGTGGTCTTTCCTCGATGAAGTGCTGAAGAAGGTGGGGTTTGGGAACCAGTGGAGGAGTAGAGTGGAAGACTGCATATCATCCATCCATCACACCTTTGTCATAAATGGAGACAGGACCCAAAGCACAATGCCTTCACGCGGCCTACGCCAGGGTGACCCTCTTTCTCCTTTTCTTTTCGTCTTATGTGTAGAAGATTTCTCTACATTACTCTCTACTGCTGCCCGTGACTCCTGGATACATGGAATCAGACCATGTAGGGGAGCGCCGTCTATCTCACATCTTTTTTTCACAGATGATAGTATTCTCTTCGCTAGAGCTACCAATGCAGAATGCTTGAAGATAGCTGAAATTATCAGCCAATATGAACAGGCATCGGGTCAAAAAATCAATCTTTCTAAGACAAAGGTGGTCTTTAGCAAGGGAATACAGGCGGAAAGAAAGAATGAGATGAAACGTCTTTTTGGCGTCAAAGAGGTGGACATACATGCCAGTTATTTAGGCCTGCCAACAGCCATGGGTAGGTCAAAAAAGCAGGTGTTCAGTTTCATCAAGGAAAGAATATGGAGGAAGCTTCAAGGATGGGCGGAGAAATTACTATCCAAAGCAGGGAGAGAGGTCCTGATTAAAGCAGTGGCGCAGGTTATACCCACATACATTATGAGCATTTTCCAGCTGCCAACAGGAACCATTGATGAGATCCAAAAGATGGTAGCTAGATTCTGGTGGGGGGTAAAAGATAAGGAGAGGAAGATAGCATGGATGAGCTGGGACAGGATGTGCAAGCCAAAGCGTCAAGGAGGACTTGGTTTTAGAGATTTTCAGATTTTTAACCAAGCACTACTAGCACGACAATTATGGAGGATGGTCACTTACCCAGAAGCTCTAGCGACCAGAGTTTTAAAGGCCAAATATTTCCCGAGGACATCTATTTGGGAGGCTAGAAGAGGCCATGCACCGAGCTACACATGGAGGAGCCTATGGGGGGCGAAGGCTCTACTAAAAGAAGGGACACAATGGAGAGTGGGGGAGGGAACGGAGGTAAATATATGGAATGACAAATGGCTGCCGGGAGAGAAGGAATTACTGGAAACCCATAAGAAGGAAAATTGTCCAGATTATGTGATGGTCTGAGATCTCATGAAGGAGGAGGGCAACTACTGGGATAGTGATAAAGTCCGAGAATGCTTTCCGAATAACATTGCCAGGAGAATATGCGGCATCCAGCTAAGTGTAAGAAATCCTAAAGATACGTGGATGTGGTGGCCTACAAAGGATGGAAATTTCTCGGTTCAGTCTGCGTATTGGTTGGGCTTGCTAGGTATAGACGAAGTAATACAATACAAAGCTCGTCGGGACAACACACTATGGAAAAAGATATGGCATGCGGGGTGGTGTTCGAAGATTGCACACTTCCTGTGGAGGATTTGCACGGGATGTATTGCGACTCGAGGACATCTTTTTGATAGGCATTGCATAGACGACGACACATGCTCGTTGTGTGGGTCGGAAAAAGAAACCATCACACACATGCTTCTCCGCTGTCCCAATGCAACTGAAATATGGGAACATACGCCACGTGAAATTCAAGAGTGCGTGGAGGAGTATAGAGATGAGGATGTGGGGGTGATAATGGAGACCATGTTAGATAAGCCAGCTACAATGGAAGCGAAAGTCGCGGTGGCTGCAATGTGGGCAGTATGGCGGACAAGGTGTAAGCGGACTTTCCAGGAGGCTGGGGTTCAATGCAGCTACATATACAGAGATGCATTAACGGTGGTGAGGGCAGGAAAGAGAAGAGGAAATTACCGGAGGGAGTCTACGAATATGAGCGGTGCTTCAAGTCAGCCATGCACGAGGGCAACATGCGGTATTACAGCAGATACGAACCGGGAGAGTGGAGAGCTGACGGACGACCCTGACGTAGAAAGTTACCAACCGAGCAGACGCCTCACTGAGTGCATGCATGAACATGGGACAGGCAACAGCTGCACACCACCAGCATAGATGACCACCATCCAGTATCAAGCAAGAGAGGGGACTGAGGAACAACGATCCGAGGAGGTGGAGGGTGGCGAGCAGAACAAGAGCAGACCGGGCATGTGGGTGAAACCTGCACGAGGAAGGGTAAAGCTAAATGCTGACGGCTCACTTGGGGATGATGAGAGGGCAGGTATAGGCGTGGTGGCCAGAAACGAGGCCGGCGAGATAATGGGAATGCTGGGAAAGAAGATAGAGTGGGGGTGGACATCACCATCATCGAAGCTCTAGCTGTTCGAGCAGCGCTACTGTGGGCGAGGGAGAAAGAGTACACTCAGGTGGAGATTGAAACAGACGCGATGGAGGTCGTTTACGCATGCAAAAGCAAGAAGATGAGGAGGGATTACTTCAGAGCTTTGGCGGAAGACATTATCTCGCTTTGTAGTTTGTTTTCCTTTTGTAGTTTAAATTATGTCAATCGTAGGGGTAACAGGGCCGCACATGAGGTGGCCAACTCGGCTCGTAGAGGTATAGTAGATAGTTTTTCTTCTTACCAGTTTTTTCCGCACAGACTAATGTCCATTGTAAACCTTGATTTGGTAAGTTAGTATGATTTTTTTGCGGG
The DNA here is from genome assembly GCA_963693085.1 of Alisma plantago-aquatica. Lineage (NCBI taxonomy): Eukaryota > Viridiplantae > Streptophyta > Magnoliopsida > Alismatales > Alismataceae > Alisma > Alisma plantago-aquatica. The sequence continues at coordinate 831,491,734 of OY856411.1, read as the reverse complement.
AAGTCCCAATCATAGGACTTCCCGCCCTCCCTCAAAAAAAAAAGATCGATATCTATGGGTCTACAGGTTCATTCTCATACCATGTACTTTTCACTTAGCTTCTCAAGATCCTGTGAGACCTCTTCAGGTTACCTTAAACCAAAAAAACTGATATAAACCCTACCAAAAGGGTCCCTCTCCCAGGATGGGAGGAAAACTATCTCTTGACAACAAGGTCACAAGAGCTCTTAGGTCTAGGGTTTACATCCACATGAGCCTACTTAACCCTAGCAAGCTATTAAGGCACAAGCAGATCACCTATTGTACCCTGCTAGGTCATACTTGTTCTCTTTCCTCAATGTTGGATCAAGATCATACCTTTCTTTATCATCAACCTAGCTGTGAGGGGTTCATCAAACACACCTTAAATTTAAGGGGCTTCCCCTTTTTCCTTTATACATGAGGAGTACCATGCTCGCTTCTATAGGAACTCAACTTCTCATCATGAGCATTAGGTACACCACTTCCCCTCTTAGGCCTAGGAACCCTAGGTTTACTTGTAGGTGTCCAACTGCATGCTCTATCTCTTAACTACGAACCAAGCATGCAAAAGGCATGACATGCACTTCTTGTCATCCTTCAACTCGAGCAACACTTAGAGTTGGGTCCTCCTTAAGGACAACCAACAAGGTACAAGTCCTCATAACCTGCTACTAATCCTTCCTAGGTCTAAGGAACTCTTCTTCCTACCTTAGAAGGTAAACACCTATACCGTAGGCACATAGGTACCAGAATCTTCATCTTCTCTCCCTAGGGTTTGGTCCCTCTAAAGGCAACCAAGATATCATCAACTTTCAGGGATCGATCATGAGGCAACCACTATCATCCATTATTCCTCATATCTCAGGGTTTTAGGCTTCCAACCTTCTTGCTGGGTTTCCTGCTCTCTCTAGAGCTAACCCTACATCCAACCTCACCATTAGAGGTCCTCTCTTCAAGAAGGATCAACCTCAAAAGCATGCCCTACATGGGTGAAGCCTAGGTTTGAACTTATGTTTGCTCAAGATTATCCATGACCCTTTATGCTCCATCATGATTCCTTATCCAGGGTTTCATCCTACTGTCAGCACTATGACGTGCCCTAGGTGCCAGTTATACCCTACTTGCACAAGCCCATAGGGTTTCTAAGGTCCTTCGCAAACATCATCATCTAAGGAGCTATCCTTTACCCTAACATGCACGACCCTTCCCAGGGTTGGGTTGTCAAAGGTGCTAGGTCACCCATGGATCATATGACATCCCAAAGGCATGTCCTTTCAAACACCTGGTCCAACTCATCTCTCTCTAACCTTCACTTAGGGTTAGGGTTAGCATCATCCTCAGAGGATGTGCCAGGTCTCTACTTACAATGGAGATCTCTATCTCCAAGACTAACTTATCCTTCTGACAAGAAGGTCTAGCCTCAAGTCTCTTCTGAGGGCATGACAACTTATGTCATACGACCTAAGCATGTATCTATTCTTTAGTTTGCGCTTAATATATTAAGCTTATGTCCATGACATCTTATTTACATGCCTTTCATTAATTTGGTGGAGGTTTCCTTAAACCTTATTAACCTTACCCATACCTCAAGAGGATGAGGAGAAAGAAAACCCTAATCCTTTAGGTCCTTATCAAAATTTTGTGGTGAGAAGGGATGAATAAGATGAGAAGTCCTAAAGGCATCTTATTTTGATTCATACCCTAAGACTTTGGCCAGGAAGTCACACGGATCCGGGAGTCTTCGTATTCCGACTAGAAGTGTGGAGGAAAATATTTCCAGCCCCCGGTCATGATCCTTTTCTAGACACCTCCGTCTTTCAGATAATCCTGTAATAACTCCCTTGGGTTCTATGGAGTTTGTAAAATTTAATAATTATTAATGGTTAACTGAGTAACCTAAGCTCTGATACCAAATGTTACGACCCCACCTCCCGATAACCCCCAATTAAGGGAGACTGAGAGGTCGAAGCCACACCCATAACTTCCGGATCAAAGGTTCGGCAATTAACCAAGAATAATTATAAAATTTTAACCTACTATACTGAAAAGCTATAAGAAAATAAATTTTTGCATACCTTTTTGAAAACTTGGATCTCTAAACTTCTATCCAATTAAGGATTCTACTCTAACTAATCCTCCTTGTATTTTACTTCATGTATTTCACAATATGACAATTTACTGTTTGCCATTTTGGCTTGTACCTAAAACGCCGACAAACAAAATGTCGGTCAGCCGAAGCTGGTATGTGGGGGAAACAATAAGCGTGCAACTATGCTAACAACATAATCATTCAACTAATCATTTAACAATCAAGGTTACATTTTAAATATAACTTTGTGATCCAAGGGTACCCTATCCTCCGTGTTGTCCCCATTAAACCCCTCATGATCCACCTATAAGTGAACCAATTTCTAGGGTTGAGTCACATGGCACTACTCGTAAGTAGCCCACTCCTTAACTCATGGCAGGCAAATGAGTCTCATGGCACTACACGTAGGTAGCCCAGTTTCTAACTCTCGATAACCTAGACCTTGCTCTAGGATTACCCCTTTCTTAGCCTTTTCAAAGCAACAGAGGTGGAACCGGATCTAGCCAGTTATATATGCACATTTATAGTGATAATCATAGTCACTTTATAGTTGCATGAAATTAATAGACATCTAACAGTTATTTTCAAGCAACCGATAAAACTTCGGGAATCGCCGTGAAACTAGAGAAATTATTCATAAGCATAACCACATACCTGATTTGATGAGTCATGCAGATTATTTAACACATACTTCATGTATATACAATCAATCCAATCAACAGATCCAAGCAAGTAATCACATAATTCCTGAAAAGAATATGTACCCTTTTTATTACACACTTTATCAAGAATCTACTTTATTGACTTGGATTCTCTTTCTAGGGTTTCTAATCCACATTAAGGTTTCATTAATATTCATTAGGGTTTCTTAGATCAATTTCTCAAACTTTATCCTTTTTAAGTTAACAAACCCTAAAATACTCTTTTCCATTTATATGAACCTTAATTGCTCAACTATTCATTTTAATAGTCTTTTATACCCAAATTGACTTAGGATCATCATATCCCTATTTATTTATGGATTTGAACAATCAAAACAATTAAAGACATGTTCACCTAAATTAAGGTTTTCGAGTTCATTAATGCACATTCATGCACGAAACCCTAAATTAAGCCAATTATATAAAAAGATCATCTTTTTAGATCCTATTTTCTCTTTCATTAACAACATGTTAATATCAGCTTGAATTATCCAAATAACGTCATTAAGTCCATCTATCATCAAATCTAAGGGTTTTTCTTTAATTAAATCATTAAAGATGGTACCTTTATGTCCTTTTCAAATTTCAAGCATATAAAGTCTAAATTAGACTAATCCTGTGCAAAGTTCTCCCTTTTTGAACATAATGTACCTTTTTACATCCAACAGGTTAACATCAACCCTAATGATCCATTAAACCCTATTAAACACATTAATCATATCAAAATAGGGTTTCTTAATCTTTAATTCAATAAAGATGATGATTTACACTACTGTTCACATAGCAAGAGGAATTAGCTTATAAACATATTTTTATTGAATTCCTCATATTTTTCTGAGCAAGATTCATATATAATTCATCTTAATCAGAGCATTCAGTAAATAGTCATGAATTTTTTAAGGTAAACTACCTTTAGCCAATTGCAAGGAGCCACGTCAGCACTGAACCCTTTGTTTTTGCCTTTTCCAATTTAGCCGTGCGGGCTCCACACGAGCAGAGCCTTTGAACCTGTGATTGTATCCTTTTGCCCCTGCTCTCCTTCACGTGTGTCGCGGGTAAGAGAGTCTTTCTCTCTATCTCTTCTTCAACCTCTGATCCTCCCCTTCTTCGACACAACACCAAGGTTGGTCAACTCGAGAGTTGACTCCCACCTGCAGGCCTCCTCCCTCACCCGTGTAGTGCCCGTTGCCTTCGTCCCTCCCCACTGAACCAGTATGTACCCTTAATTGGGTGAGTGGTGGTTGGTGGTAGCGGGGCAGAGAAGCTCCGCCTGCTGTAGTATCATCGCCATCAGGGAGGAGAGGTTGGGGTACTCTCCCAAAATCCTAACACAGGGACACCTGCGCCACTTCGATCGAACTCAAGGAAACCAATCGCAGCCTCAAAGGGGTCCAGGGACCCATATATATACAGGTCTACTAGGCGGATGAGAAGTCTGTTTTGGGAAAAACTCTTTGAGGCAAAGAAACCTCGCGAACCTCAGGATAGACCAACTCGTTTTGATCTCCTGATGTTGTTGGACACGTTTCCGAAAACATCTGTGTCTTGGATTACAAGATTTCCAGGAAACATTATCAAATAGTAGTCTGCGGTTTCCTTTTCCCGTTCAAGGTGGAAGACGATCTCCGGATCGTCGGATCTCAATCCGATGCTCATGAGCTCACGCGACAATAATACAGAGTCTGAGTCAGAAATAAACGTTGTGGCATTTAGAGATTATCCATTCCTTTTAGGGATTTCCAAAAATCCATATCTCTTAAATTGTACATCCAAATAATCCCAAATTTTAAAGGAAAGTTTATAAAGACGTAATATACTTATATTCCAAGTTTGGAGCCAAAATACAAAAGGAATAACTCCTTTTATTTGTTTGCAAGTCAATGACTTATAAGGCATTTATTTATGCCTTCAACTTATATTTTCTCTCTCCAAAACTTTTATTTTCTTTATTTTGATCCCTTTTTATTAGTAGAAACCATGTAGACACGAAATCTTATCCATGATGGATCCATTATCCATATTTCCACATGTTTCTTGTATTTTATTATTATCTCATATTTTCTTCTTAATAAAGCAATATTTAATTAATCTTTTCTCTTTCTTATTGTATTATCTTTACAACTTGGACTCCTTGGAACCCAAGGAACCCAAGAGGTACGAAATACCTCTTTGGATTTGCCTTCTAGAGGTTTCCACATTTTTCTTTTCTCTATTTTCTTATTTACTCAATAATGGAGTTCCTTTTGTCTTTTCTTTGTTATTGGGCTCAATAGTCAATAAAGCCCACAACACAATCATCAAGGCTATTGTAAATGAAATACATTTATTAAAAACAAAATATATCATTATTCGTTCAAATATCTTTAATATGAGAAATTACATTTCTCACCAAATTAACCCAAAAAATAGGGGTTGTAACACCTAAAGGGAGACAAAATTGAAATAGTCAATTCCGACTACCATGGGCTCTGATACCATGATGTAAAAAAGTGAACTCACTTCTCTAGTAAAAATTTGAACAATAGAACCTCCAATCCAAACACAGTCAGAAGGTATGATGGAGTGGGTGTAAAATTTTCAAATCTTTATATAATGGTAACAAAACACCAAAGTATAGAAGCGGAATAAAAACATGACTATATTCAATTATTAAACAAAGGGTTACAAACTTACATCACAAGGATCCATGTAGAGGAAATCTAAATGACCTCAAGATTGTCTCCAAGCTTTAACTTCACCATCTAAGTCCAGGTCATCAAGCCTTGTCATCCAAGTCTTCCACCTAGGGTTGGAAGCATACCTTAACAAAAGAGAAACAAAAGGAGACATCATGAAAAGGCCGGTATGTGCATACTAAAAGGAGATTGAGCAACATTATAAAATAAAGGACATCAAATATAAAAGGCTTCCCATGCAAGACATAAGTACCACCCAAACGGGTATCAAGAGAAAATAATCATAACCAAAAGGGATACCTGCCATAAAACAACATATAAAAGGATTGTGCCATAAATAAATCCACTACCATGGTGAGAAACAAAGCACAAGTAGGGCACACACCCCACAATCAATATCCAGCATGCATGTGAGATAAACATAACCCTATAACAATATAAACACAACTGGAGGCCAACCCCCATAAAGCTGATGAAGCCTGATAGAGAAAGGAATACTACCAATCTCCCAAATATATATATAAAACATGGGCCAAGAATCACACATCTTGCCCTGGGTACGAGGTTCCTTGCCATCCCAAAAAGAGCAGGAAATATCACATCTACTACAAACAAAACCAATGCACTTACACTACTCTAGTGCTACTGAATCACATAGCATGTTTAATGTATAGGCAAGTAGAAAGTATAGTCAGAATAAACAATGTTGCCATCAAACAATGGACAACTCAAACATATAAACAAATCCATCTCAAAGTGGGCATATATCACCAAGTAAACTTCCACATCACAGTGGCATATAATATCAAAAGTCCAAATTGCACCAAGGCAACGAGATAAAATTCCGAGAGAATATCTATGATCACAAGATCAATAACAAAATAAGATACTTCACTTGAAGCATGATTTCAAAAGAACAAGACAATGTGTAGGCTAATGTCCATAGGACCAAAAGTAAGACAAAAATATGATAATTGCTTAAGAAGAATAATTGGGGATGCAAACTTACCTCAACTTTAGAGTCAACGATCCAAAGTCACATCTAGGTTCAAGCCTAGGCATCCAAAGAACCTATTAAACATATATATGGAATTAGGGTTAGGTTTCCATTAATTATTCAAAACCCTAAAAATCACGTTTTTATTAGGTTATCAAAACCATTCCATATTTTAGGTTATATTTTCCTGAGTTTAAAACATATTTTATTATATTTTCCTGACTTATAAATTATTAGTTATGAATTATACAAGTTATTATCTTATTTAATTAGATCCATTAAATCACCCCTTTAAAACATCAGATTCAGGCAACGAAACCAAAACCATTATAAAGCTTGCATTTTTCTGAATCTAACGAGTATTTATTTGAAATTTTTGGCCGAACCGATAATTAGTTATCAATTTCTTAAGCACAACCAATCAGAAAAATCCATGTAAACAATAGACTCACGAAAGAGAGAGAGAGAATCCAGGCCAGCCTAGCTGACATGGTCCAACTAGAGGCGACCATGTCACTAAGTCAAAGGCGTGCTTGACTCACAACCAAACAAAAGAAAAATAGGGGCAAAAAGACAAAATTGCCCCGTTCGAAAAACATAGAAAAATAGGCAAACTAGAGGGTAGAGTCGAGAAATCATGCGAGGTATTCTTCTCCAAAGGAGCATCTGCCATGGCTGCACAAAAGAGTCGAAGCTGCTGGGCAAGAAATTGGGCGAAACCTCAATAGCCAATTTATTGCAAAACTAGAAGAACGAAGGTAACCAGAAAAGATTCATGATCTCACCTCTAGCCTTGATTGAATTTGGGCAGCGAACAGAGTCGTGGTGGTGAGCCACAAGCCCAAAGCTGAAATCTTGATCATTAAGGGTCGAAACAAAAGGCAACAAACAAATTAAGAACACCAGATGGTCCCATTAGGATCTTCGGAGGGTCTGACGGTGTTCCGATTCATTAGCAGGCTTCTTCGTCAATCAGGTTCCTGGGGATGACTTGAAGACGACAAAACAGGAGCCGGTGGAGTAGGGGTATCACCCCTGGGATCCCATAAGACCGATCTGATGATGGGAAATGGAGAACAATGGTCCGCTGAAGGTCTGGGAACAAGCCCCCAGCAGTCCGATCGCCTGAGGTGGTGAGGAAATGCGAAGAAGCGGGAAATAGGGGAGGGAACAGACCAACCAGGCCGCACCCTATGAGTTGAGAGAGAAACGCGAGGAACCCCACAGTATTTATACCCATTAGGTTCGCAAGAAGGTGAGTAAAGAGAGGGCAAAGAAATCAAAAGTCGAGAAGAGGCGGGAAGATAGAAATCCACGATTAACTAGGACTCTAGCCCAGCGTACTGTTCACATGCGGGCACACCTACCCGGGGTAGGAGATAAGTCTCCAACCATCCGATTGAGAATGAGGGGATGAGAGCGATCGCTATAGAAAAACAAAACTCAAATAGGCGCGTGACAAAATAAATGTCAGAAACTATAATCGGACAATGATATTGTTTAAAGTGTTATATAAAATATTTACCTTTTTCTCTTTCTTCAATAGAGAGTCCAAACGTTACTCAAATTAGATGAAATTTTTCATAGAGGCTGATTAAGGCATGTAGATTCTGATTATGTAGTTAGATTTGGCTTTTTAGAACTTTTAATGTGTCAAATAAATCAAATACTATTTTCTCTTTCCTCCTTCATTAATGGCATTAGGATTATCCAAATTTGATGAAACTTGACCCACAAGTTATAATTAATGTGTTGGATACGAATTTGCCATCAATTTTACATATTGGAGTTGTTTGAGCATTTAATTAATATTTTGAAGGTTCTACACACTTTCTCTCTCCTGATTTTACCTTTTAAGAAAACTTTCTCCAAATTGGATGAAAATTCACCCAGAGGCTATGTTTATTATGTAGATCATGAATCTAATATTTTTTCCCTCTTTTGGAGTTATTAATTATATTTATTTATTAATTACACCTTTTAGTAAATTTCTCTCTCCTAACTTGCCATATTATTTGAAGGTTGTCAAAATTAAATGAAAATTGATATGTATGCTTATTTTGATGTGTAGATTATGAATTTGAAGTCTATTTACTCTTCTAAGACTTTATTATGTGAAATATGCCATACGGCCCACTAACGACCCATTAACATCATTACTTAACCAATTAAGTTCTTTATCATCTAATTATTTCCATATGAATTATATGACATATTAGATTACATTATTCATGCATTTGATTATTAGGATCACTCTAAACTCAACCTTGTTTGATCAAACTCAAAAGGGAAAACTTCTAGGTCTAAGGTCTGGTATGTTATAGTTTGCAGTGTCCAACATCAACCAGAAGTCCTGGTGGCACTAGAGTATAGAAAAGCCAAGAGGTGGCTTGACTGTCTGCCTATGTGCTCAGGTTATAGGAGGAGTCCAGATTAGGCCAGAGAGCCATTTCCCTATTGCAGACACTACTACAGAACACACCTTTGGCGTTGGTTGTTTAACCCCTTTTAGCGACCGTTCTCAAGCGACACCTATGTGGGCGCCGCTAAAGGTCGAACTCTTCGGTGTTAGTTTTATAACCGACGCCAAAAGGCTTCACGCCACCGAAAACGTGCCAGCAGGGCACCTATAGGTGTCGGTTAGGTATAGTATGCCGACGCCAAAAGGGTTCGTGCCACGAAAAGGGCACCATCTATGACACTTTCTGCGTCAGTTTTCCAATAAAAACCGAAGCCATATTTCCAGACACCACGGCCGTGCTTCCCTGCACGGTTTCATTTAGTACTATAGGTGTCAGGTTTATACTAATAACCGACGCCATCTCCTGCCATGGCCATGCTTCCCTGCACGGTCGGGTTGTCTGTCACATTAGGCGGCAGTTTTATCCAATTACCGACGCTGTTAGCCTTTGATGACTGTGTTCTATAAATAACCGACACCTATGTTTTTTTTCTTATCAGTTTGCAGGCTTGCTATGACTGGTCAGCAGGATGAGAACCTGCAGTTCAGTTTTCTGAACTATAGGTTTACAACATCCATTGATATCAGCCAACAAAATGGCCACAAACCTGCAAAATCAACAAATATACTTTTCACAGAAGTAGATAGATTTATACATTCAGACATCAATTCAATTCTCACATTCACACATGTAGAAACATTCAAATACATGTATAAACATTCAGAAATGTACAAACATTCAGAAATATTCATGTACAAAATATCATTCAACATCGCTATCAGCATCCCAATTATATTTTACAGTCCCCACTGCTTGAATGGCTCTTTCCCATTCTTCTCTTACTTAATTTAATACTTCCATCGTGTATGGAGCATGTACATCTTTTAAGTATTTACCTATAGTGTGGTCAGTTTTAAACACCTGCAAAGAGAATGATGTATATATAAGTAATAATATAAAAATAAGATTGATATATTTCACTAACTAATGAGACTATATACAATACCTCATGTATGGTATCGATGTCCAATGCGGCATAACAAGTGCAGCACGCACAAGTGCATACAACCAATGCGGTATCGATGTCCAATGCGGTATCGATGTCCAATGCGGCATACAATACATAAAGTGCAGCACACACAAGTGCTTCAGATTCATATAACAACATGAAAGACTAACACATATATAGTGCATAACAACAACAACGCCGAATTTACATACAACACTAGCTTAGTACATATATAGTGGGACTAAGGTGACGAGTTAACAAGTGGACAAACAGATTTCACCACGAGTTAACATTGAAGAAGGTCTACTAACCTACACTGAGCTAAACAAGTTTATCAGTACTAGCCTAAGGCACAAGTACCGTTTGTCGGGACAATGACGGTCGTGGAAGCTTAGTGGCCACTAAGCTGGTGGCCACTAAGCTTCCACGACCGTCATTGTCCCGACGAACGATACTTGTGCCTTAGGCTAGTACTGATAAACTTGTTTAGCTTAGTGTAGGTTAGTAGACCTTCTTCAATGTTAACTCGTGGTAAAATATGTTTGTCCTCCTGTTAACTCGTCACCTTAGTCCCACTATATATGTACTAAGCTAGTGTTGTATGTAAATTCGACACTATTGTTGTTATGAACTATATATGTGTTAGTTTGTCATGTTGTTATATGAATCTGAAACACTTGTGCGTGCTGCACTTTATGTATTGTATATGTATCCTGCTTCTCTTCATTGTGGCTTCTTTTGCTGTTACATGGCTTGCTGCCTATATATCTATATAACCTTAGTGTGGGATGCTTGCTCGTTGGGCATCACTGATAGCCTAGTTAGTTAGCACATTGATTTGGTTAGTAACACTAAAGGTTAATCTTGAATAGGTGAATACATAAAAATGTATATTAATTAAATTGGGAGTGGCGCTTAATACCTTGAATTCATCTGTTTTTCTTTGGGTAACAAACTCCTCCCAGTCTTTGGGGTCCAAGTAGTTCCATTACTATGTGGCTTCCTTCTTCCTATATTTATTTTTCAAAGAGAATACAAACAAAAATTATTAGTGTTGTGAAATACTGATCAATGTCTAGAATTGGAATCAATCAAGAACCTATTCTCAGCATCGCGTATGTAATCTCGGGTGAGATTTGGTCATATAGTTCCTTAGGACCCTCCCACAACGTTTAGCATTTGTATTAACTAGAAGATAATGAAACATCAAATCAGAAAATGATATTGATATTAAAAAAGCAAACATTTAGCTTCAATAAAAAATATAAACATGCATGCCTCTAAAATTGTGATCTTTTATCAATTAACAATCCTTCATTGTGATCTCCGCACACATATTAGTCATCATTAGCTTCAATATTTTGTGGAGTTGGCAACCCAACTGAGAATGGACTGGAGTCATCATACTTATCATAGTACTCTTCTTCATCTATATGATCTTAAATGAACTATCTTTTACCATGAAGAACAACCGACCATTTATCATTTGCAGGATCATCGATATAGAATATTTATTTTGCCTGTGATGCCAATATGAATGGTTCACCCTTCTCGCCAATCTTTTCAAAGTTCACTAAAGTGAAACCCAATTCATCCACTATAATTCCTTTGGTGTTATCAACCCAATTACATTTAAAGAGTGGAATTCTGAAATCTATGTAGTCAAACTCCCATATGTCTTCAATGACATCGTAATATGACATTTTAGCTTCACATGGACTCTTATCCTATGCACTTGCAAAATACATAGTCGACGCTTGAAGAGTGACCCCACTATTTTGGACGACACTCTTATCATCTTGGCGCTTTGTCTAATATGAGAACCCATTAATGTCAAACCCTTCATAAGACATAACATTCAGTTTTGGTTTAAAGGCGAGGCATTTGATAGTTTCCGTAATATCATTTGGTGTTTGAGATAGTTGATGTAAGACTTTCTCTTCAAACCACTTAGTAAAAGTCTTATTATCCTCTCTAACAAGCCACATTGAACTTGCTCGAGGATGTTGTCTCTTGATGAAATTGGTATGTTCCTCGACATAAACACTCACTTTGTCCATGTTGTGTAAAATATACAAGTGACCTTGTTCCAATTGCTCATGGTTGATTACTTTCACCCGTGATCCCAAAATTCCTTTTCCCTCCTCAATATTCTTGTCATTAACAGGAGTGTTATTACCACTTAGAAAGTCATTGCAAAAATCCATAACCTCTCTCGCCACATAACCTTCAATAATACTCCCTTTAGGCCGATAACAGTTTCAAACATCACCTTTAAAAATGCTCATGTATCGTTCAAAGGGATACATCCAATGCAAGAAAACTGGTCCCAACATTTTCACTTCCCTAGTCAAGTGGACAACAAAATGTACCATGATATCAAAGAATGAAGGAGGGAAATACATCTCAAGATGACATAGGGTAACAACCACTTCTCTTTGCAAATTATCGAGAGTATCAGGGTCAATAACTTTGCTGCATAGACTATTGAAATAGAAACAAAGTCTGGTGATTGCAAACCTTACATGCTTCAGCAATATAGATCGAATTGCCACGGGCAATATTTGTTGCATTAGAGTGTGACAATCATGAGATTTAAGACCTATCAACTTCAGATCTTTCATTGATACCAATCTATGGATGTTGGATGAGTAACCCTGTGGCACCTTAACATTTACCAAGCATTCACAAAAAGCTTTCTTCTCCTTTCTAGACAACATGTAACAAGCGGGAGGTAAGTATGTTCTTTTATTACCCATTTCACATAATTCTGTTAATTCTGACCTTATTCCCATTTCACGTAGGTCCAGTCTAGATTTTATCCCATCTTTAGTCTTACCTGGTATATTTAACAGAGTACCAATGACGCTATCACATACATTTTTCTCAACGTGCATTACATCGATACAATGTCTGACTATCAAAGAACTCCAATAAGGAAGATCCCAAAATATTGACTTCTTGAATGAAGAATTGTCACTTTGTGTGGCCATACTACATTGTGATTTCTTACCAAATTCATTGACAATGTCTTTTACTCTTTCATAAACAACATCCCCTGGTATAGGTTTAGGTGCACTCCGTTCATCATTCCATCCATTGAATGCTTTGCGATTCCTATGATACAGATGGAATTTTGAAAGAAACCTTTGATGACCAAGATATACAGTCTTGCCGCCATGTTTTAGTCTTATTGAATCAGTGTTTTCTTCACATATAGGACACACTTTAGCTCCTTTGACACTATATCCAGACAAATTCCCGTATGCTAGAAAGTCATTAATAGTGCAAAACAACATAGCGTGCAAACAAAATGCCTCTCTTCCTGAAGCATCATAGGTCATCACACCTTCAGCCCAAAGTTTCTTTAAGTCATCAATCAGAGGTTTAAGATAAACATCGATATCATTTCTGGGTTGTTTAGGGCCCGATATCAACAACGACAACATAACGTACTTATTTTTCATACACAACCAGGGAGGAAGATTGTATATAACAAGCATGACTGGCTAAGTGCTATGTTGGCTGCTTAATGTCTCGTATGAATTCATCCCATATGTACAAAGCCCAAGTCTTAGATTCATATCTTCTTCACCAAATTTGGGGTACAATAGATCAATCTTCTTCCACTGTGGGGAATCAGACGCATGTCGTAGGATCCCATCATTATTTTTCTTAACATCTGCATGCCACCTCAAATTCTTTGCATCTTTTGGATTTGCAAACAAGCATTGAAACCATGATATTATAGGTAGATACCACATCACCTTGGCAGGAGAACCAATTTTGGACTCCCCCGAAGTTGTCAATTTATACCGTGACGCACCACATTTTGGACAATCTTTCATATCCACTTAGTCCTTTTGAAATAATACACAATCATACGGGCATGCGTGTATCTTCTTGGCCTCCATTCCCATTGGGCACAACAATTTCTTTACCCGGTATGTTGAGATTGGCAGCTCGTTTCCTTCAGGAAGCATTTCTTTCAACAAAGTCAACAATGAAGTGAAGCTTTTATCACTCCATCTATTATTAGCTTTCAACTTATACAATATCAACACAGTGCTAAGCTTCATAAACTTAGCATAGCCTGTGTATAACGATATCTTAGCATAATGCACAATGTTTCTAAAGATAGGAGGTGGATCGGTGTGCTCTACCCTACAACTATCCAACATCGCATCAACGATGTCTACTGGAACTGATTCGTTCACATCTACGTCATCGGAGGCAATTTCTTCTTCCACCCAAGCACTGCTATCGACATCCACTGGTTTCGAGTTTGAAATCTCTCCATGCCAGTGCCATTATGTATAGCCTTGTACAATCCTGTTGCACATGACATGACTTTTGATTTCATCACCAGTGCTGACTTTCAAGTTGTTATCGCAATGCCTACATGGACAGTAGAACCTATCTCCAGGTTCTTTCCTATGTTCCTCGGCAAATATAATAAACTGATCAAGACCAGATATAAAATCTGGAGTGCAGCGATTGCGAATGGACATCCATGATCTATCCATTCTATGATCAAAGAGAAAACAAGTATATATTAGGACAAGATTAGGGTATATGGCTAACAAATACATGTGATGTTATTCTTATATATAATAAATGTGTACCACCTATCCCATCCTTGAACACCTAATCTCACTAGTAAGTGTATAATGTGTATTGGGTTTTTGAGAAAAATTCGGCAGCATTTCCCCACTATTCTCTAAGTACATATGTAATTAGAGAACAAACGGGAAAATGCTGCCAAAAGTTTCTCGAAAACCCAATACACATTATACACTTACATCCTAAGTGAGATTAGGTGTTCAAGAACAGTCCTAAACTGGGGACTATCCAAGATTTACTCCTAATGAGTAAATCTTGGATGGGTTTCTAGGCCAACAAAATCATATCATTAAGAGCATGGTTTCATGTTAGGTCATCATAGGTCATAATAGTCCACTAGAATGAGCAAAAAATTACTCCTGGTGTTAAAATAGCATAACAGTATTAGATCTTGATTCTAGAGTGTACAAGACATAATAGTGACTACTGATTTTGTGGGGTGATATCATTTCATAGGATTTATAGATTCAAATTTAACAAGTGTACAAGTTGCATCATTTTAATACTGTAAAGGTGACTAGTGGGTCATAGCACATAAAAGATGGCATTACAAGGAAAGTAAGCAAGATAGATCAATTAACACTCATCTCAAGGGAACATTAGTTACTGAGGGGACCATGAAAGAGTGCTTTTAATCACTTGGATCATACAAGTAGCAATGTTGATTAAGTCTATGTGATTAAAGATCAAGCAGTGTAATAAAATAGGGTTTACCTCTATTTGAGCCCAGTCGGGTGTCAGCAGGGAGAGAGGGTGAGATGGAGGGTAGGCGAGTAGGCAGGAAAGCAGGCAGGTGAGCAGGCAACGGGTAGGGAGACGGAAGGAAGCAGTAGATGATCAATTAATTCCTAAAACAGTACATAAATAAATACAAATCAGTACATAAATAAACACAAATAAGTAAATAACTTAATTAAAAAAAACACCCAGCAGCATTGTGCCTTGGCGCAGCCCAAGCATCCACCCAGGCATCCCAGAGGCCTAACTAGGTTGGGCGCCTGGGTTTGGGACCCCAGGTGAACGTCTGGGCCGCCTAGGAACACCTGGGTGCCACCTGAGTAGGTCGGCAGGTACATGGGCAAGTGAGAAGATCGAGTAGGTCAAGGTGAGGTCGAGGTGAGGTGAGGTCGAGCAGGTCGGCAACAAGCAAGGAATATCGGCAAGCTCCAAAACCAGCAGCCACAGGGCAGGCAGGCACAAGGACCGGAGACTGGCGTGGCGACTAGGGACCGGAGACGTCGGCCATGTAGAAGGAGCAGGGGAGCGGCGGCGGCACGCAAGCAACAACAGTGGCAGGTGGGGGTTGAGTCGGGCGACCAGCAGCAGCGGCGACAAGAGCAGGAGAATTATCGCAATGAAATAGAAGAAAGGGGAAGAGTCGGGTGATCACGGGTCTATTAAGTTTGTAAAAGGTGTTGGTTTTCTAAAAAAACTGACACCTAAACATCTTAAGCGTCAGTTGATCGTAAAAACCGACGTCCAATTGGACAATATTTGCCCTAAATTATTTGGTGGGAACCATTATCAGCGTCGGTTATCAAAGGATAACCGACATTGTATGTGACACTTTTCACACAAATTTTCATCTTATATAGGCGTCGGTTAGTAGTTAAAAAATCGACGCTGTATGTGACACTTTTTTTCGCTCGAAAATTGGATTTCACGGGTGATTTTAGGCGTCAGTTTGTTTTACCTAGCCGACGATGAATACAAAGCGGTACCCGTGTCTGGATGGTCTTTGAATATAGACATCAGACTTACTAAATAGATGACATGGAATGTTATATGCGTTAGTTTGTTTAAATTATCGATGCCCAGAAAAGTGACATTGAATGTTGTTTCTACAGTAGTGAGACCAGGAGAGTAGTCATACTTAGCATTTCCCGGGTGTGTCCACTAAGCCTTGTACAGTGTGATCGTAGTGCACTACGAATCTTTATATGTAGAGTACATTGCATATGATCAAGGCATAATAAAATGAATGAGAGGTCAAACAAGTGTGTATAGTTATTCAATTATTCTTTATATGTTTATGAATTATTAGTTCTCTTTATGATCAATCAATCTGTTCATATATTGATTCATTCTTATAGATATTTAGAGTATCCTGTCATATTTATGGTTGTCAATTATTAGACTCTTTAAAGCTTACTGCTTTAGACTGTTTCTTTGAAGTACTCATTCAGTGAGTGAGTAGGCTCACCCCTCTACTCACAATTTTTAGGGAAACCACATGGACTGGAAGAATATATCATTACATCAGAGTAGATCTGCCACAAGAGTTATGTATGCGTATAGTTAAGTTCATTTGGTCCTTGTCACTCTAGGTCCTTGTAAAGATATAGGAGAGAGTTGTAAATGATGATGTATAACATTATTCCTATTTTAGAAATATGTGCGAATCAGCAAGTTTTATGTGCTTAAAAGTATGAGGAACATAATGAATGTTCATACATGCATTTTTACTGTTGAAATCAGATTAGAAAAATCAATGTTTAGATTCCCTTATAAAGTTGGTTTATGTGGTTCAATGTGAGAAAACAAAGAGTTTTGAAAGAAATGAAAAATTTAAGGGTGATATATGTATTATGTTAAATCCTCAATTTATGCCCTAATCTCATGATTAGTGATAACTGTGAGATCGGCGTGTAACAACTTGGTATCAGAGCTTAGGCTGAGTTGTCAAGGACCATTAAGTTAGTAAGTTAGAGTCATAAGTGTGGCATATAGGATATGTTATGATGTTAGCTCTGGGAATTTGAATATTTGGATATCCTAGCCCAGTATCTGAGTACTTGGATCAACCAATATCAAGCTACTCTGTCTATTCTTTCATGTATACACTGTCTAGGTATACAGTGGAAGGATGGGCTAGAGAGGAACCCTAGAAATATTAGGGTTAGAAATAAGATAAGTAACATGAATTAAGAGCATCAATATAAAATGAGATAGAACTTTCATTTCATGTTGTTGTTTTATTGGAGATGAATAGAAAAACTCTTATATGTTTGAATTCAGATATTCAGTATTTTGAAATATATATGGGTCTTTAAGATTTGTTGTATACTATGCAGTTGTAGCATTTATTGATTACATTCTTTGTATCAAGTAGACTAGAAATGATCTTTGAATGAGCTTTCCTAAGTGGATAAGGTTTCTTCCACACATTTGAGATGAATAGGAATTGAGTAATCATGAATAGCTCTTGGCTTCAGGACTGTAGGTTCGGCCTAGTCTGGCTGGCAGGATGCATTATTGGGATCTATTGACTCCTATTAATAACATAACAAGAGTAAATTCTAGATAGATTAGATCCAAATTCTAGTATAAATGTATATACTCTAAGATTTTGAAGTATAAGGGAAAGATTGGGATAACTAAGAATCAGTTGGAACTGATATTTGAGACCCAACTTTGGGGCCTCATATGAGAAATACTTAATTAGGAATAAAGGAACATGACGTAAGGTTCAGATTAAGTTTAATGATTAATATTATATGAACTCTAAATATGAAATATGGAAAAGATATGAGAAAAATATGTAAGGGGCCAAGGTCATGAGGAATGGATTATATAACCGAGTACAATGTTTTTATGTACTCCAAAGTAAAAGGAAAATAGAAGAAAAGAGCTAAGTATACAATAAATAAATATAAGTGACGAGTCTTCAGAAGAGTTAAAGTAAAGAGAATTAGATAAATATGTATATCATAAGACTAGGATAAGAAACTTAGTTCAAACAAAGATAAATGTTGGAAATAATGAGCTTGATTAAGGAATGAGGGTTATGATATAATTGAGAGCATGGAATGTATACCTTTATTAATAAGTTTAATACATTCATCCTTACTGCCTTTGGATTCTAAGTCTCTATAGAACAACAAACTAGTTTCTAAAGGAAGAACAAAAGTGTAGCTAAATAAATGAATAAGTTATACAAAGGTCGACTATACTCAGGAAGGAAAAAACTTGATATAAGAGAAACTATGTTTCACCCATGCATGAGCCATTTGATTTAAAATGAAGGATATGTAATGTAATAAACATGAGTTGAAACTAGTAGAGAGATTATTGATTTAGAATTTCAACTTCACATTAGTACAAGGATAAAAAGAACTATGTGCAACATGGTATACACGATCATACACATAAAATAAGCAACATGATCATAAGAGAAAAGTAGAAGCTAAAGATAATAGGTGGAAGAGTAGTATATGGTAAGAGTATTATTGAAAGTAATGAAAAGGTTTGAAACATGGTGTAGTAATATAGATTATAAAAGAAAGAGGTTGCGAGATTCAACAAAGTGCTAATTAGTCAAGTATCCTTATTGATAATTAATTAAACCTACATATGAGAAATGTATTAATGAATGTTTGAAGATAAGAATTCTAAGTCTGAAAATCATCTTCTCTTGCATATCTTCCTTAATTAGAGAAATGTGGGAATGAAGTGATAAGAAAATGAATCATATCTAATGCATAACCACCAAGGTAGAGGCATCTAGTAAATGTAATAATGACATACAATATGATGATGAAACCCTAGCTGGGTAAATTGAGAATGTAATCTATCTGAATGGCCAAGTAAGAGAAAGGACATTCAATTGATGAGATAAGGAAGACTTTAGTAAAACTTGTGAGATCCAAAGTTTGACTTTCAAATTAAGGGAGCAAAGTGACACACAACAACATCATGCTACTGATTAGGACCAAACCCTAGAATGTTTAGAGTAGTAGTAGTTCAAGGGTTGTCACTAGTGATTTGATCTTGAATACTAGCATATCTACAAAACAAGATCACGCAATTTGCACTATGAGAATTAAACTAGCACTGATAGTAATCCTAGCTAATCTGAAAGGTTGATGAACAATATGAAAATTTTTCAGAGCAAGGGGTAAGAAATAAATTTGAAATGTAACAAGTGTGTTTTGAACAAAAGAAGAAGTGCAAGATGAGAAAAGTGTAATATAAAACAAATTCTTGTAGTGATATCAAGAATGATGAATAATCTATTCTTAGCTTGTATGTTTCAATTTTAGGGATGTTAAATCTACATGATTAAAATGAGAAGGATAAGTAGCAAAAAGTAAGTAGTAATGAATGAGAAGAGAGATAAGAGAAAACAATGGCTTTTAGTAATATGTGAATTTGTTTTTAGATGTATAATTTGTTGAAGATATATTAAGGGATATAAATTGGTTCTACGTATGATTTCAGTGTACATGTACAGACAATATGTTAATTTCAGGTGTATGATAGTTGTAGTCATTCATACCAGTAATCCA
Source organism: Alisma plantago-aquatica (assembly GCA_963693085.1). Lineage (NCBI taxonomy): Eukaryota > Viridiplantae > Streptophyta > Magnoliopsida > Alismatales > Alismataceae > Alisma > Alisma plantago-aquatica. Next base: position 831,471,869 of record OY856411.1, on the reverse strand, counting down.
TCTTAGTATTATATAATTGTTGTATGGTGATATGGTTCAAATGATGATAAAATAAATGGAGGGTTACCTTGAATAAGGTAGTCATACCTATTCACTCATATGAATAGAAGGGATGATAACCATATTGTATTGATATGTAACCCTAATGAGGTATAGCTTGTTATACCTAGCTTTAATATAACTAAGTGATGGTAATTGGGTATGAATAGTCTTTGAATGACTAATACAATCATGGATTACTTTTCCACTGTTGTTGAAACCCTAGTATGCTATAACTCGATGCTTATACCTTGAATTATGTGTGGGTTCATACTTGAGAATAATATGGAATGTGATGGTAATGCTTCACCTTATGCATTCATGATGCAATGGGGATGTCGTGAGTAGTATTGTACAATTGCTGTTGAATCTAGTGTTCCAAATCAAGACTTTTTTGCTATTTGAGCAGCATAATAGTAAAAATTCAAAACAACATGGTGAACTCTCTTTTGTGACTTAGAGGTAATACATAATAGTAGTACATATTGAGTCGTATGAATTGAAATAGTTGGATCAGATTATCAATGTTGAGCTAACACCTCAAGAGTATGAAAATATTGAAATGGTTGTTTCTCTCTCTATCCTATGATTGATTGTGGCATAGAGAATTTGTTTTTTATCATTGAGAACTATTTTAACATGTTGTGATTAGAAAAGAGATAAATGACTTAACGTTGAAAACTGCATTCAAGTATAAAATACAAGAATTTAATGACATGTAAGATTTCAGAAGCTTAAAATAAACTTTGAATATACTTTGTTTGTGTATTTATCTTTCGGGGACAGAACTTTTTAAGGGGGTGAGAATTGTATTGACCACATTTGTGCTTAATTGGTAAACTAGGGTTTACCTGAATGATTACATGCTTGATTAGATTGAACATTGTTTAGACTTGATTAATGATAGTAGATCAATTGTGATGTTTCAAACCTAAGAAAAAACTCTAACTGTGATTTTAGTTTGAAGACTTAGGGTTTGAGAAATGTAAACCCGAATCGGAAAAAATTAGAGTTTTGCTAGTACATGAATATGGAATTTGATCAGGATAGTAGTGTGGTAAGTGATTTTTCTTATTTTATACAAATTTTATATTAAATTGAATTTTGGATATGATATGGATAACTCAATCATGAATACTGGAGAAAAATTTCAGAATATTTAAGTGTTCTTTGAATGTGGTTCTCGGTCAAACTATACTTCGACCAAAATGCTGATAGAGTGCTTTTTAGTAGTGTAGTGTTTTATTTTTAAATATTTATTTGTAACACCAAATGATCTGAAATTTTAACTGGGGATCTGAAACTCAATTGTAAACAATATGTAGAATGTTCATAATTTTTGGATGTGTTTAGTGCTTATTAGTAGATGAATTACAATAACTGACATTTTTGTAGAATTCTGGATGGCGATGCAATATTAAATTTTTATTTATTTAATGTAAGCTTGGAATGATCTCAAATTTTAACTTAAGCTTTGTATCTCAATTATACAAAATATGATAAATTTTCATAATTTTTAGAGAAGGTTTGATGTCTGAAATACACGAATTCACAGAAACCTTTTTATGATAGAAAAATCTGTTGAAATAAGAAAAAGTTCAGTAAGGGGTCAAAGTGCAATTGACCCAAGAAACTCAATTTCTCTATATGGTCAACCTAACACACAAGGAGCTCTCATAATTCGTGATTCAATCCATAGAAATGAAATCCTAGAGAGAGAAATAGTTAGGGTTTGAAAGGAGAAATTGTTGGAGATGTTGACCTAGGGTTTTGCGGTCTGAGGAATGATGAAATCATGTAAGTTTAACTTCTTTGGATATAGTTTCATGGTGAATCTTCTCTCACATGTCAAGATTCCGTCCCTCCTCTGTTTTGATCCAAAATGGTGTCAAAACTTCCCCTTTTCTCACTCTTTCTTCATAATCCCTCATTTTTAGGGTTTCCGAGTTGAAAGGAAGAAGAATCAGGTGAATTACTAGGGATTTGATATGAGATCGAGATTTTCAGGGATGTGCTATGTTTTGAAGGTGTTTTCACACCTTAGGGTGAGTGGGAACTTCCTTTAAATAGTATATTGCATGAAAATTGGTTAATTCATCCATAATATTTAATTGCTAGTATGCAACTACAAACCCTGAATTGTTCTAAGTTGTTGCAAAATGATATGAAATGGATTATTCCTCTATTTGAATGTAGTTCAGATGATAAAATCATATTAGAAATGTATAAAATACATCCTAATGAGAATTCCCTAAGCATTCATAAAGGTTGTAAGAGTGAACTGAAATATAGGGAATTTGTCTATGACTGAAATTTGTTGTATAAGTAAATAGAGAAAATTGCTTATCTAGATCCCCTTGGTTATGAATGATTGTTTATCTAAATTCATAGTACATATATGTCAGATACTATCTTGGATTTCATTTAAAATGAATAGTGTTTGTTTGATATCTTAGTAAGAGGGTGAAACCCTAGATGCGAGGAAAGTTGAATATCTGCGAATAGATATCGTGAAATCTATTTGAAGGGATTTTTTTGACATAATAGACTTTATTTATTCAATGTTATTATTGATGCATGATATCCCAGTGAATGGCATGGAAACCCAAATTCAGCTCTGTTCCAAGGTTTCATAAATTTATTGATTTTATATGATTTGTTGATAGTAGTCTTTGTTTAGTGAATGTTTATGTCGCATGAAATCTTTATGGGAGCCATGGGAATAATTTGTTGCCTAGTGAGAGGTGACAAGATGTGTGATGGCCTTGTGAGCCATGAGAATACTTGTACAACCAGTGCAATGAATACCTTCATCTAAGGACCTAGAGGTAATGGTTACCTATTACAGAGGTAACAATTCTATGTGATGATATAAGGGTTTGAATACCCAGATCCAATAATTATGATAATGATGTGAAGGGATGAGAATTCATAGTAATTAACTCTTAATTGAGATATGAGATGCACAACTCAATATTTCGGTTGATATGCATGTTCTTTGAGAAATAACAGATAAGTTGCAGGTGCTATTGAAGATTACTCATATTTCAAGTAATTAACTCTTATCAGTATAATCAGATGATAATATGCATGATTCTAGTGTGTATGTGCCAAGCTATTTATTTAAAAATTTTAGTCTACTTGCATGTATAGTATGTTGATTGCTCAGTATATTATAGTGTTTTGAATATACTGCTCTGCTAAGTTTTGAATGATATACATGTTGTATTATAAATTCAAATAAGTAGACGTGACACCATAGAGATGCCATAGTCAAGTATAAGTAAGAGAAGGGTACAATGTAGAAAGAGCTTACTAAGAATAATAAAATAATAGATTTAGGAGCCCTGAACATTGTAGAACCCCTATGTGAGGTCTGTGCCTTTGGGGTGAAATGACCTAACCCTTGCAGTGTCTAGTATACGTGGGTCAGAACGTGCTATCAGGTGGCACGGGGGACGAAGCCCTAGTGGAAGTCTCCTTAAATTATAGTTTGAAATGTCCAACATCAACAAGAAGTCCTAGTGGCACTAGAGTACAGAAAATCCAAGAGGTGGCTTATCTCTCCACCTGTGTGCTCGGGTTAGAGGAGGAGTCTAGTTTAGTCTAGAGAGCCATTTCCCTGTTGCAGACCAGGACTATAGTCAGACTTAGCATTTCCCGGGTGTGTCTGCTAAGTCTTGTACGGTGTGATCATAGTGCACTACGAATCTTCATGTGTAGAGTACACCGCATATGATCAGGGCATAATAAAATGAATTAGATGTCAAACAAGTGTGTACAGTTATTCAATTATTGTTTGTATGTTTCTAAATTATTAGTTCTCTTTATGATCAATCAAGCATTTCATATATTGATTCACTCATAGATATCTAGAGTATCCTACCATATTTATGAGTGTCAATTATTAGACTCTTTAAAGCTTACTGCTATTATAATCGATATCAATTGCTCAAAAGTATATCTATAATTATATCAGTGCTTCAGACTATTTCTTTGAAGTACTCATTCACTGAGCGAGTAGGCTCACCCCTCTACTAACAATTTTTAGTGAAATCACATGGACTTGAAGAAGATATCATTACATCAGAGTAGATCTGCCATAAGAGTTAAGTCTGAGTATAGTTAAGTTTAGTCGGTCCTTGTCACTCTAGGTTCTTGTATAGAAACAAGAGAGAGTTGTAAATGATGTTGTATAACATTATTCCTCTTTTAGCAATATGTGCGAATCAGCAAGTCTTATATGGTTAAAAGTATGAGGAACATAATGAATGTTCATACATGCATTTTTACCATTGAAATCAGATTAGAAAAATCAATGTTTAGATTTCCCTATAAAGTTGGTTTATGTGGTTCAATGCGAGAAAACAAAGAGTTTTGAAAGAGGAAGAAAAAGTTAAGGGTGATCTTTGTATTATGTTAAATCCTCAATTTATTTCCTAATCTCATGATTAGTGGTAATTGTGAGATCGGGGTGTAACAACTTGGTATCAGAGCTTAGGCTGAGTTGTCAGGGACCATTAAGTTAGTAAGTTAGAGTCATAAGTGTGGAAGATTGGAGATGTTATGATGTTAGCTCTAGGGATTTGGGTATTTCGATATCCTAGCCCAATATTTGAGTACTTGGATCAACCAATATCAAGCTACTATGTCTATTCTTTCTTGTATACCCTGGCCAGGTATACAGTGGAAGGATGGGCTAGAGAGAAACCCTAGAAATATTAGGGTTAGAAACAAGATAAGTAACATGAATTAAGAGCATAAATATAAAATGAGATAGAACTTCCATTTCATGTTGTTATTTTATTGGAGATGAATAGAAAAGCTCTTATATGTTTGAATTCAGATATTCAGTATTTTGAAATATATATGGGTCTCTAAAATTTGTTGTACACCATCCAGTTGTAGCATTTATTGATTACATTCTTTGTATCAAGTAGACTAGAAATGATCTTTGAATGAGCTTTGCTAAGTGGATAAGTTTTCTTCCACACATTTGAGATTAATAGGAGTTGAGTAATCCTGAGTAGCTCTTGGCTTCAGGACTGCAGGTTCGGCCTGGTCCACCTGGCAGGATGCATTACTGGGATCTAATGTCTCCTATTAGTAACATAACAAGAGTAAATTCTTAATAGATTAGATCCAAATTCTAGTATGAATGTATATACTCTAATATTTTGAAGTATAAGGGAAAGACTGGGATAACTAAGAATCAGTTGGAACTCATTATCTGAGACACAACTTTGGGGCCTCATATGAGAAATCCTTAATTGGGAATAAAGGAACATGACGTAAGGTTCAGATTAAGTTTAATGATTAATATTATATGAACTCTAAATATGAAATATGGAAAAGATATGATAAAATTATGTAAGGGGCCAAGATAATAAGAATCAGTCCTGAGGAATGGATTATATAACCGAGTACAATGTTTTTATGTACTCCAAAGCAAAAGGAAAATAGAAGAAAAGAGCTAAGTATACGATAAGTAAATATAAGTGAAGAGTATTTACAAGAGTTAAAGTAAAGAGAATTAGATAAATATGTAAATTATAAGACTAGGATAAGAAACTTAAATGAAACAAAGATAAATGTTAGAAATAATGAGCTTGATTAAGGAATGAGGGCCATGATATAATTGAGAGCATGGAATGTATACCTTTATTAATAAGTTTAATACATTCGTCCTTACTACCTTTCGATTCTAAGTCTCTATAGAACAACAAATTAGTTTCTAAAGGAAGAACAAAAGTGTAGCTAAATAAATGAATAAGTTATACAAAGGTAGACTATATTCGTGAAGGAAAAAACTTGATATAAGAGAAACTTTGTTTCACCCATGCATGAGCCGTTTGATTTAAAATGAAGGATATGTAATGTATTAAACATGAGTTGAAACTAGTAGAGAGATTATTGATTTAGAATTTGAACTTCACATTAGTAGAAGGATAAAAAGAAATAGGTGCAACATGGTATACATGATCATACACATAAAATAAGCACATGATCATAAAAGAAAAGAAGAAGTTAAAGATAACAGGTGGAAGAGTAGTGTATGGTAACATGATTCTGGAAAGTAATGAAAAGGTTTGAAACATGGTGGAGTAATATAGATTATAAAAGAAAGAGGTTGCGAGATTCAAGAAAGTGCTAATTAGTCAAGTATCCTTATTGATAATTAATTAAACCTACATATGAGAAATGTATTAATGAATGTTTGAAGATAGGAATTCTAAGTCTCAAAATCATCTTCGCTTTCATATCTTCCTTAAGTAGAACAATGTGGGAATGAAGTGATAAGAAAATGAATCATATCTGATGCATAACCACCATGGTAGAGGCATCTAGTGAATATAATAATGACATACAATACGATGATGAAACCCTAGCTGGGTAAATTGAGAATGTAATCTATCTGAATGGACAAGTAAGAGAAAGGAAATTCAATTGATAAGATAAGGAAGACTTTAGTAAAACTTGTGAGGTCTAAAGTTTGACTTTCAAATTAAGGGAGCAAAGTTACACACAACAACATCATGCTACTCATAAGGACAAAACCCTAGATTGTTTAGAGTTGTAGTAGTTAAAGGGTTGTCACTGGTGATTTGACCTTGAATACTAGCATCTCTATTAAACAAGATCATGCGATTTGCACTATGAGAAGTAAATTGTGCTAATAGTAATCCTAGCTAATCTGAAAGGTTGATGAACAGTATGAATTTTTTTTAGAGAAAGTGGTAATAAATAAATTTGAATTGTAACAAGTGTGTTTTGAACAAAAGAAGTAGTGCAAGATGAGCAAAGTGTAATCTAAAACAAATTCTTGCAGTGATATCAAGAATGATGACTAATCTATTCTTAGCTTGTATGTTTCAATTTTAGGGATGTTTAATCTACATGATTAATATGAGAATGATAAGTTACAAAAGTAAGTAGTAATGAATGAGAAGAGAGATAAGAGAAAACAATGGATTTTAGTAATATGTGAATTTGTTTTTATTTGTATAATTTGTTTAAGGTATATTAAGGGATGTAAATTGGTTCTACGTATGATTTCATTGTACACGTACAAGCAATATGTTAATTTCAGGTGTCTGATAGTTGTAATCATTCATACCAGTAATCCATCTTAGTATTGTACAATTGTTGTATGGTGATATGGTTCAAATGATGATAAAACAAATGGAGGGTTACCCTGAATAAGGTAGTCTTTCCTATTCACTCATATGAATAGAAGGGATGATAACCATATTGTATTGATATGTAACCCTAATGAGGTATAGCTTGTTATACCTAGCTTTAATATAACTAAGTGATGGTAATTGGGTATTAATAGTCGTTGAATGACTAATACAATCATGGAGTACTTTGTTACTATTTTTGAAAATCTAGTAAGCTATAACCCGATGGTTACACCTTGAATTATGTGTGGGTTCATACTTGAGAATAATATGGAATGTGATGGTAATGCTTCACCTTATGCATCCATGGTGCAATGGGGATGCCGTGAGTAGTATTGTACAATTGCTATTGAATCTAGTCTTCCAACTAAAGACTTTTTTGCTATTTGAGTAGCATAATAGTAAAAATTCAAAACAACATGGTGAACTCTCTTTTGTGACTTAGAGGAATACATAACAATAGTACATATTGAGTTGTATGAATTGAGATAGTTGGATCAGATTATCAATGTTGAGGTAACACCTCAAGAGTATGAAAATATTGAAATGGTTGTTTCTCCCTCTATCCTATGATTGATTGTGGCATAGAGAATTTGTTTGTTATCATTGAGAACTATTTTAACATGTTGTGATTAGAAAAGAGATAAAGGACTTAATGTTGAAAACTAAATTCAAGTATAAAATACAAGAATATAATGACATGTAAGATTTCATAAGCTTAAAATAAACTTTGAATATACTTTATTTGTGTATTTATGTTTTGGGGACGAAACTTTTTAAGGGGGTGAGAATTGTAATGACCACATTTGTGCTTATTTGGTAAATTAGGGTTTACCTAAATGATTACATGCTTGATTAGATTGAACATCGTTTAGACTTGATTAATGATAGTAGATCAATTGTGATGTTTCAAACCTAAGAATAAACTCTAACTATGATTTGAGTTTGAAGATTTAGGGTTTGAGAAATGTAAACCCTAATCGGCAAAAATTAGGGTTTTGATAGTACATGAATATGGAATTTGATCAGGATAGTAGTGTGGTAAATGATTTTTCATATTTTTTACAATTTTTTTTATTTAATTTAACTTTTTATATGATATGGATAACTCAATCATGCATATTGGAGAAAAATTTCAGAATATTTGAGTGTTCTTTGAATCTGGTCCTCAGTAGAACTATACTTCGAACAAAATGTTGACAAAGTGCTTTTCAACAGTGTAATTTTTTCTTTTTAGTTATTTATTGGTAACACGAAATGATCTCAAATTTTAAATGGAGAACTAAAAATCAATCATAAACAACATTTAAAATTTTCATAATTTTTGGAAGTGTTTATACCTTTTCAGTGGATGAATTATAGTAACTAACATTTTTGTAGAATTCTGGATAATAGTGTACTATTCGATTTTTAATTATTTAATGAAAGTTTGGAATGATCTCAAATTTTAACTAAAGCTTTGATCTTAATTATATAAAAAATACTAAATTCTCATAATTTTTGGAGAAGTTTTGATCTCTTAAATACACGAATTCACAGAAGCCTTTTTATGACAGAAAAATCTGCTGAAATAAGAAAACGTTTAGTAAGGGGTGAAAGTGCAATTGACCCAAGCAGCCCAATTGCTCTATATGATCAACCTAACACACAAGGAGCTCTCATAATTTGTGATTCAATCCAGAGAAACAAAATCTTAGAGAGAGAGTTAGGGTTTGAAAGGAGAAATTGATGGAGATGCTGATCCAGGGTTTTGCGGTCTGAGGATTGATGAAATCATGTAAGTTTAACTTCTTTGGATATAGTTTCATGGTGAATATTCTCTCACATGTGAAGATTCCATCCCTCCTCTATTTTGATTTGAAATGGTGTCAAAACTTCCCCTTTTCTCACTCTTTCTTCATAATCCCTCATTTTAGGGTTTCCGAGTTGAAAGGAAGAAGAATCAGGTGAATTGCTAGGGTTTTGATAAGAGATCGAGATTTTTAGGTATGAGCTACGTTTTTAAGGTGTTTTCACACCTTAGGGTGAGTGGGAACTTTTTTTAAATAGTATATTTCATGAAATTTGGTTAATTCATCCATAATCTTTAATTGCTAGTATGCGACTACAAACCCTGAATTGTCTATTTGTTCTATGTTGTTGCAAAATGATATGAAATGGATTCTTCCTCTGTTTGGATGAAGTTCAGATGATAAAATCACATTAGAAATGTATACAATACATCCTAATGAGAATTCCCTGAGTATTCACAAAGGTTATAAGAGTGAACTGAAATATAGGGAATTTGTCTATGACTAAAATTTACTATATAAGTAAATAGAGAAAATTGCTAATCTAGATCCCCTTGGTTATGAATGATTGTTTATCTAAATTCATAGTACAAATATGTCAGATGCTATCTTGGATTTCATTCAAAGTGAATAGTGTTTGTTTGATATCTCAGTAAAGAGGGTGAAACCCTAGATGCAAGGAAAGTTGAATATTTGTGAATAGATATCATGAAATCCATTTGAAGGGATTTTCTTGACATAATAGACTTTATTTATTCAATGTTATTATTGATGCATGATATCCTAGTGAATGGCATGGAAACCCAAATTCAGCTCAGTTCCAAGGTTTCATACATATATTGATTTTATATGATTTGTTGATAGTAGTCTTTATTGAGTGAATGTTTATGTCACATGAAATCTTTATGGGAGCCATGGGAATAATTTGTTGCCTAGTGAGAGGTGACAAGATGTGTGATGGCCTTGTGAGACATGAGAATACTTGTACAACCAGTGAAATGAATATCTTGATCTAAGAACCTAGAGGTGATGGTTACCTGTTACAGAGGTAACAATGCTATGTGATGATATAAGGATTTGAATACCCAGATCCAGTAATTATGATAATGATGTGAAGGGATGAGAATTCCCAGTAATGTGATAAGGGATTGAGATCCCAAGTATCATGTGTTGTAAATATTTGAAAAGTACGTGGTAGGTGTTTTACACCTTTCTTTGTAGCATTTGTTGTGATTAAATGAAACCCTAAGGGTAGGGTGTTCAATGAATCAATTATTGTGATATTAATGTTCTTAGTTATTATTAATAATTCTTGTCATGAAAAATAATTAACTCTTAATTGATATATGAGATGCACAATTCAAGATTTGTGTTGATATGCACGTTCTTTGAGAAATTACAAATATGTTTCAGGTGCTATTGATGATTACTCATATGTCAAGTAATTAACTCTTATTAGTGTAATAAGATAATAAATTGCGCGATTCTAGTGTGTATGTGCCAAGTGGACATGTAATCTATTTATTTAAGAATTTTAGTCTGTCTGCATGTATAGTATGTTGATGACTCAGTATATTATAATGTTTTGAATATACTGCTCTACCAAGTTTTGAAAGATATACATGTTGTATTATAACTTCAAATAAGTAGACATGACACCACTGAGATACCAAAGTCAAGTATAAGTAATAGTAGGGTACAATGTAGAAAGAGCTTTCTAGGAATATTAAAGTAATAGACTTTGGATCCCCGAACATCATAGAACCCCTATGTGAGGTCTGCTCCTTAGAAGTGAAATGACCTAACCCTGGAAGCATTCAGTATACGGGAGTCAGAACTTGCTATCAGGTGGCACGTGGGACGAAGCCCTATTGGAAGTCTCCTTAAATTATAGTTTGTAGTCTCCAACATCAACCAGAACTCCTAGTGGCACTAGAGTACAGAAAAGCCAAGAGGTGGCTTGAATCTCCACCTATGTGCTCAGGTTAGAGGAGGAGTCCAGTTTTGGCCAGAGAGACATTTCCCTGTTGTAGACTAGGAGAGTAGTCAGACTTAGCATTTCCCGAGTGTGTCCTCTAAGTCTTGTACGGTGTGATCGTAGTGCACTACGAATCTTCATATGTAGAGTACACTACATATGATCAAGGCATAATAAAATGAATGAGAGGTCAAACAAGTGTGTACACTTATTCAATTATTCTTTACATTTTTCTAAATTATTAGTTCTCTTTTTGACCAATCAAGCATTTCATATATTGATTCACTCTTATAGTTATTTAGAGTATCCTGCCATATTTATGATTGTCAATTATTAGACACTTAAAAGCTTACTATTGTTATAATTGATATCAATTGCTCCAAAGTATATCTGTAATTATATCAGTGCTTTAGAATGTTTCTTTGAAGTACTCATTCACTGAGCGAGTAGGCTCACCCCTCTACTCACAATTTTTAGGGAAATCACATGGACTTGAAGAAGAAATCATTGCATTAGAGTAGATCTGCCACAAGAGTTAAGTCTGAGTATAGTTAAATTCAGTCAGTCCTTGTCACTCTAGGTCCTTGTAAAGAAATAAGAGAAAGTTGTAAATGATGATGTATAACATTATTCCTCTTTTAGCAATATGTGCGAATAAGCAAGTCTTATGTGCTTAAAAGTATGAGGAACATAATGAATGTTCATACATGCATTTTTACTGTTGAAATCAGATTAGAAAAACCAATGTTTTGATTCTCTTGTAAAGTTGGTTTATGTGGTTCAATGTGAGAAAACAAAGAGTTTTGAAAGAGAAGAAAAAGTTAAGGGTGATCTTTATATTACATTAAATCCTCAATTTATGCCCTAATCTCATGATTAGTGGTAATTGTGAGATCAGGGTGTAACAACTTGGTATCAGAGCTTAGGTTGAGTTGTCAGGGACCATTAAGTTAGTAAGTTAGAGTCATAAGTGTGGCATATAGGAGATGTTATGATGTTAGCTCTAGGAATTCGAGTATTTGGATATCCTGTCCCGATATCTAAGTACTTGGATCAACCAATATCAAGCTACTCTGTCTATTCTTTCATGTATACCCTGTCCAGGTATACAGTGGAAGGATGGGCTAGAGAGGAACCGTAGAAATATTATGGTTAGAAACAAGATAAGTAACATAAATTAAGAGCATAAATAGAAAATGAGATAGAACTTCCATTTCATGTTGTTGTTTTATTAGAGATGAATAGAAAAGCTCTTATATGTTTTAATTTAGATATTCAGTATTTTGAAATATATATGGGTCTGTAAGATTTTTTGTACACTATGCAGTTGAAGCATTTATTGATTACCTTCTTTGTATCAAGTAGACTAGAAATGATCTTTGAATGAGCTTTCCTAAGTGGATAATTTTTCTTCCACACATTTCAGATGAATAGGAGTTGAGTACTCCTGAGTAGCTCTTAGCTTCAGGACTGTTGGTTCAGCTTGGTCTGGCTGGCAGGATGCATTACTGGGATCTAATTACTCCTATTAGTAACATAAAAAGAGTAAATTCTAGATAGATTAGATCCAAATTCTAGTATGAATGTATATACTCTAATATTTTGAAGTATAAGGGAAAGACTGGGATAACTAAGAATCAGTTGGAACTGATATCTGAGACCCAACTTTTGGGCCTCATGAGAAATCCATAATTGGGAATAAAGGAACACGACGTAAGGTTCAGATTAAGTTTAATGATTAATATTATATAAACTCTAAATATGAAATATGGAAAAGATATGAGAAAAGTATGTAAGGGTCCAAGATAGTAAGAATCGGTCATGAGGAATGGATTATATAACCGAGTACAATGTTTTTATGTACTCCAAAGAAAAATGAAAATAGAAGAAAAGAGCTAAGTATATGACAAGTAAATATAAGTGAAGAGTCTTCAGAAGAGTTAAAGTAAAGAGAATTATATAAATATGTAAATCCTAAGACTAGGATAAGAAACTTAGGTGAAACAAAGATAAATATTGGAAATAATGAGCTTGATTAACGAATGAGGGTTATGATAAATTGAGAGCATGGAATGTATACCTTTATTAATAAGTTTAATACATTCATCCTTACTGCCTCTGGATTCTAAGTCTTTATAGAAAAAAAAAACTAGTTTCCAAAGGAAGAACACAAGTGTAGCTAAATAAATGAATAAGTTATACAAAGGTAGACTATACTCAGGAAGGAAAAAACTTGATATAAGAGAAACTATGTTTAATCCATGCATGAGACGTTTGATTTAAAATGAAGGATATGTAATGTATTAAACATGAGTTGAAACTAGTAGAGAGATTATTGATTTAGAATTTCAAATTCACATTAATAGAAGGATAAAAAGAAATATGTGCAACATGGTATACATGATCATACACATAAAATAAGCAACATGATCATAAGAGAAAAGTAGAAGTTAAAGATAACAGGCGGAAGAGTAGTATATGATAAGAGGATTATGGAAAGTAATGAAAAGGTTTGAAACATGGTGGAGTAATATAGATTATAAAAAAAACATGTTGCGAGATTGAATAAAGTGCTAATTAGTCAAGTATCCTTGTTGATAATTAATTAAACCTACATATGATAAATGTATTAATGAATGTTTGAAGATAAGAATTATAAGTCTCAAAATCATCTTCTCTTTCATATCTTCCTTAATTAGAGCAATGTGAGAATGAAGTGATAAGAAAATGAATAAAATCTAATGCATAACCACCATGGTAGAGGCATCTAGTGAATGTAATAATGACATACAATATGATGATGAAACCCTAGATGGGTAAATTGAGAATGTAATTTGTTTCAATGGCCAAGTAAGAGAAAGGACATTCAATTTATGAGATAAGGAAGACTTTAGTAAAACTTGTGAGATCCAAAGTTTGACTTTCAAATTAAGGGAGCAAAGTTACACACAAAACCATCATGCTACTGATAAGGGCCAAACCCTAGAATGTTTAGAGTAGTAGTAGTTCAAGGGTTGTCACTAGTGATTTGACCTTGAATACTAGCATATCTATAAAACAAGATCATGTGATTTGCATTGTGATAATTAAACTAGCATTGATAGTAATCCTAGCTAATCTAAAAGGTTGACGAACAATATGAATTTTTTTCAGAGCAAGGGGTAAGAAATAAATTTGAAATGTAACAAGTGTGTTTTGAACAAAAGAATAAGTGTAAGATGAGCAAAGTGTAATCTAAAACAAATTCTTGTAGTGATATCAAGAATGATGAATAATCTATTCTTAGCTTGTATGTTTCAATTTTAGGGATGTTAAATATACATGATTAAAATGAGAAGGATAAGTAGCAAAAAGTAAGTAGTAATGAATGAGAAGAGAGATAAGAGAAAACAATGTCTTTTAGTAATATGTGAATTTGTTTTTAGATGTATAATTTGTTGAAGGTATATTAAGGGATGTAAATTGGTTCTACGTATGATTTCAGTGTACATGTACAAGAAATATGTTAATTTTAGGTGTCTGATAGTTGTAGTCATTCATACTAGTAATCCATCTTAGTATTGTACAATTGTTGTATGGTGATATGGTTCAAATGATGATAAAAAAAATGGAGGGTTACCTTGAATAAGGTAGTGTTACCTATTCACTCATATGAATAGAAGGGATGATAACCATATTGTATTGATATGTAACCCTAATGAGGTATAGCTTGTTATACCTAGCTTTAATATAACTAAGTGATGGTAATTGGGTATGAATAGTCCTTGAATGACTAATATAATCATGGAGTAATTTGCTACTATTGTTGAAACCCTAGTATTCTATAACCCGATGGTTACACCTTGAATTATGTGTGGGTTCATACTTGAGAATAATATGGAATGTGATGGTAATGCTTCACCTTATGCATCCATGATGGTATTGGGATGCTGTGAGTAGTATTGTACAATTGCTGTTGAATCTAGTGTTCCAACTCAAGACTTTTTTGCTATTTGAGTAGCATAATAGTAAAAATTCAAAACAACACGGTGAACTCTCTTTTGTGACTTAGAGGTAATACATAATAGTAGTACATATTGAGCCGTATGAATTGAGATTGTTGGATCAGATTATCAATGTTGAGATAACACCTCAAGAGTATGAAAATATTGAAATGGTTGTTTCTCTCTCTATCCTATGATTGATTGTGGCATAGAGAATTTGTTTGTTATCATTGGGAACTATTTTAACATGTTGTGATTAGAAAAGAGATAAAGGACTTAACGTTGAAAATTGCATTCAAGTATAAAATACAAGAATGTAATGGCATGTAAGATTTCAGAAGCTTAAAACAAACTTTGAATATACTTTATTTGTGTATTTATGTTTTGGGGACGAAACTTTTTAAGGGGGTGAGAATTGTAATGACAACATTTTTGCTTAATAGGTAAACTAGGGTTTTCCTGAATGATTACATGCTTGATTAGATTGAACATTGTTTAGACTTGATTAATGATAGTAGATCAATTGTGATGTTTCAAACCTAAGAAGAAACACTAAACATGATTTTAGTTTGAAGAATTAGGGTTTGAGAAATGTAAACCCTAATCGGCAAAAATTAGAGTTTTGATAGTACATGAATATGGAATTTGATCAGGATAGTAGTGTAGTAAGTGATTTTTCATATTTTCTAAAAAAATTTTATTTGATTGAATTTTGGATATGATATGGATAACTCAATCGTGCATATTGGAGAAAAATTTCAGAATATTTGAGTGTTCTTTGAATGTGGTTCTCGGTCAAACAACATGTAAAATTTTCAGCAGTGTAGTGTAGTGTTTTATTTTTAATTATTTATTGGTAACACCAAATGATCTGAAATTTAGCTAGGGATCTGAAATTCAATTGTAAACAACATGTAAAATTTTCATAATTTTTGGATGCATTTAGAGCTTATCAGTAGATGAATTACAGTAATTGACATTTCTGTAGAATTCTGGATAGTAGTGCAATATTCGAATTTTATTTATTTCTGTAGAATTCAGTGTTTTATTTTTAATTATTTAAATTAGTCTTTTTAACTCAACTATAAAAAAAATGTTAAATTTTAATAATTTTTGGAGAACGTTTGTTCTCTAAAATACACGAATTCACAAAAACTTTTTATGACAGAAAAATCTGATGAAATAAGAAAAAGTTTAGTAAGGGGTCAAAGTGCAATTGACCCAAGAAGCTCAATTGCTCTATATGGTCAACCTAACACACAAGGTTCTCTCATAATTCGTGATTCAATCCAGAGAAATGAAATCCTAGAGAGAGAGAGAGTTAGGGTTTGAAAGGAGAAATTGATGGAGATGTTGACCTAGGGTTTTGCGGTCCGAGGAATGATAACTTCTTTGGATATAGTTTCATGGTGAATCTTTTCTCACATGTCAAGATTCCTTCCCTCCTCTGTTTTGATCCGAAATGGTGTCAAAACTTCCCCTTTTCTCACTCTTTCTTCATAATCCCTCATTTTTAGGGTTTCTGAGTTGAAAGAAAGAAGAATCGGGTGAATTGTTAGGGATTTGATATGAGATCGAGATTTTTAGGGAGGAGCTACATTTTTAAGGTGTTTTAACACCTTAGGGTGAGTGGAAACTTCCTTTAAATAGTATATTGCATGAAAATTGGTTAATTCATCCATAATCTTTAATTGCTAGTATGCGACTACAAACCCTGAATTGTCTATTTGTTATAAGTTGTTGCAAAATGATATGAAATGGATTCTTCCTCTGTTTTAATGTAGTTCAGATGATAAAATAATATTAGAAATGTATAAAATACATCCTAATGAGAATTCCCTAAGTATTCACAGAGGTTATAAGAGCAAACTGAAATATAGGGAATTTGTCTATGATTGAAATTTGTTGTATAAGTAAATAGAGAAAATTACTTGTATAGATCCCCTTGGTTATGAATGATTGTTTATCTAAATTCATAGTACATATATGTCAGATACTATCTTGGATTTCATTCAAAGTGAATAATTTTTGTTTGATATCTTAGTAAAGAGGGTGAAATCCTAGATACAAGGAAAGTTGAATATTTGCGAATAGATATCGTCAAATCCATTTGAAGGGATTTTCTTGACATAATAGACTTTATTTATTCAATGTTATTATTGATGCATGATGTCCCAATGAATGGCATGGAAACTCAAATTCAGATCAGTTCCAAGGTTTCATACATATATTGATTTTATATGATTTGTTGATAGTAGTCTTTGTTCAGTGAATGTTTATGTCGCATGAAATCTTTTTGGGAGCCATGGGAATAAGTTGTTGCATAGTGAGAGGTGACAAGATGTGTGATGGCCTTGTGAGCCATGAGAATACTTGTACAACCAGTGCAATGAATACCTTTGTCTAAGGACCTAGAGGTAATGGTTACCTGTTACAGAGGTAACAATGCTATGTGATGATCTAATGGTTCGAATACCCAGATCCAGTAATTATGATAATGATGTGAAGGGATGAGAATTCCCAATAATGTGATAAGGGATTGAGATCCCAGGTATCATGTGTTGTAATGATTTGAAAAGTACGTGATAGATGTATTACACCTTTCTTTGTAGCATTTGTTGTGATTGAATGAAACCCTGAGGGTAGGGTGTTAATGAATCAAGTATTGTGCTATCAATGTTCTCAGTTATTATTAATAATTCTTGTCATGATAAGTAATTAACTCTTAATTGATATATGAGATGCACAACTGAAGATTTGGGTTGATATGCATGTTCTTTGAGAAATTATTGATAACTTGCAGGTGCTATTGATGATTACTCATATTTCAAGTAATTAACTCTTATCAGTATAATAAGATGATAAATTGCACGATTCTAGTGTGTATGTGCCAAGTGGACATATAATCTGTTTATTTAAAAAATTTAGTCTGCCTGCATGTATAGTATGTTGATTACTCAGTATATTATAGTGTTTTGAATAAACTGCTCTACTAAGTTTTGAATCATATACATGTTGTATTATAAATTCAAATAAGTAGATGTGACACCATAGAGATATCGTAGTCAAATATAAGTAAGAGATGGGTACAATGTAGAAAGAGCTTTCTAGGAATAATAAAATAACAGACTTAGGAGCCCTGAACACTGTAGAACCCCTATGTGAGGTCTGCGCCTTAGGGGTGAAATGACCTAACCCTGGCAGTGTCCAGTATACAGGGGTCAGAACGTGCTATCAGGTGGCACGGGGGACGAATACCTAGTGGAAGTCTCCTTAAATTATAGTTTGTAGTGTCCAACATCAACAAGAAGTCCTGGTGGCACTAGAGTACAGAAAAGCCAAGAGGTGGCTTGACTCTCCGCCTGTGTGCTCAGGTTAGAGGAGGAGTCCAGTTTAGGCCAGAGAGCCATTTCCCTATTGCAGACCAGGAGAGTAGTCAGACTTAGCATTTCTCGAGTGTGTCCACTAAGTCTTGTACGACGTGATCGTAGTGCACTATGAATCTTCATATGCAGAGTAAACTGCATATGATCAGTGCATAATAAAATGAATGAGAGGTCAAACAAGTGTGTACAATTTTTCAATTATTCTTTCTATGTTTCTGAATTATTATTTCTCTTTATGATCAATCAAGCTTTTCATATATTGATTCACTCATAGATATCTAGAGTATCCTGCCATATTTATGAGTGTCAATTATTAGACTCTTTAAAGCTTCCTGCTATTATAATTGATATCAATTGCTCAAAAGTATATTTGTAATTATAACAGAGCTTTAGACTGTTTCTTTGAAGTACTCATTCACTGAGTGAGTAGGCTCACCCCTCTACTCACAATTTTTAGGGAAATCACATGGAATTGAAGAAGATATCATTACATCAGAGTAGATCTGCCACAAGATTTAAATCTGAGTATAGTTAAGTTCATTCGGTCCTTGTCACTCTAGGTCCATGTAAAGAAATAAGAGAGAGTTGTAAATGATGATGTATAAAATTATTCCTCTTTTAGTAATACGTGCGAATCAGCAAGTCTTATGTGCTTAAAAGTATGAGGAACATAATGAATGTTCATACATACATTTTTACCGTTGAAATCAGATTAGAAAAATCAATGTTTAGATTCCCTTGTAAAGTTGTTTTATGTGGTTCAATGCGAGAAAACAAAGAGTTTTGAAAGAGAAGAAAAAGTTAAGGGTGATCTTTGTATTATATTAAATCCTCAATTTATGCCCTAATCTCATGATTAGTGGTAATTGTGAGATCGGGATGTAACAACTTGGTATCAGAGCTTAGGCTCAGTTGTCAGGGACCATTAAGTTAGTAAGTTAGAGTCATAAGTGTGGAAGACAGGAGATGTTATGATGTTATCTCTGGGGATTTGAGTATTCAGATATCCTAGCCTGATATCTGAGTACTTGGATCAACCAGTATCAAGCTACTCTATCTATTCTTTCATGTATACCCTGGCCAGGTATACAGTGGAAGGATGGGCTAGAGAGGAACCCTAGATATAGTAGGGTTAGAAACAAGATAAGTATCATGAATTAAGAACATAAATATAAAATGAGATTGAACTTTCATTTCATGTTGTTGTTTTATTGGAGATGAATAGAAAATCTCTTATATGTTTGAATTCAGATATTCAATATTTTGAAATATATATGGGTCTTTAAGATTTGTTGTAAACTATGCAGTTGTAGCATTTATTGATTACATACTTTGTATCAAGTAGACTATAAATGATCTTTGAATGAGCTTTCATAAGTGGATAAGTTTTCTTCCACACATTTGAGACGAATAGGAGTTGAGTAATCCTGAGTAACTCTTGGCTTCAGGAGTGTAGGTTCGGCCTGGTCTCCCTGGCAGGATGCATTACTGGGATCTAATGACTCATATTAGTAACATAATAAGAGTAAATTCTTGATAGATTAGATCCAAATTATAGTATGAATGTATATACTCTAAGATTTTGAAGTATAAGGGAAAGACTGGGATAACTAAGAATAAGTTGGAATTGATATTTGAGACCCAACTTTGTGGCCTCATATGAGAAATCCTTAATTGGGAATAAAGGAACATGACCTAAGGTTCAGATTAAGTTTAATGATTAATATTATATGAACTCTAAATATGAAATATGGAAAAGATATGAGAAAAGTATGCAAGGGGCCAAGATAGTAAGAATCAGTCATGAGGAATGGATTATATAACCGAGTACAATGTTTTTATGTATTCCAAAGAAAAAGGAAAATAGAAGAAAAGAGCTAAGTATATGATAAGTAAATATAAGTGAAGAGTCTTTAGAACAGTTAAAGTTAAGAGAATTAGATAAATATGTAAATTATAAGACTAGGATAAGAAACTTCAATGAAACAAAGATAAATGTTGGAAATAATGAGCTTGATTAAGGAATGAGGGCCATGATATAATTGATAGCATGGAATGTATACCTTTATTAATAAGTTTAATACATTTATCCTTACTGCCTTTGGATTCTAAGTCTCTATAGAACAATAAACTAGTTTCTAAAGGAAGAACAAAAGTGTAGTTAAATAAATGAATAAGTTATACAAAGGTAGACTATATTCATGAAGGAAAAAACTTGATATAAGAGAAACTATGTTTCACCCATGCATGAGCCGTTTGATTTAAAATGAAGGATATGTAATGTATTAAACATGATTTGAAACTAGTAGAGAGATTATTGATTTAGAATTTGAACTTCACATTAGTAGAAGGATAAAAAGAAATATACGGAACATGGTATACATGATCATACACATAAAATAAGATACATGATCATAAGAGAAAAGTAGAAGTTAAAGATAACAGGTGGAAGAGTAGTATATGGTAAGAGGATTATGGAAAGTAATGAAAAGGTTTGAAACATGGTGGAGGAATATAGATTATAAAAGAAAGAGGTTGCGAGATTCAAGAAAGTGCTAATTAGTCAAGTATCCTTGTTGATAATTAATTAAACCTACATATGAGAAATGTATTAATGAATGTTTGAAGATAAGAATTCTAAGTCTTAAAATCATCTTTGCTTTCATATCTTCCTTAAGTAGAGCAATGTGGGAATGAAGTGATAAGAAAATGAATCACATTTGATGCATAACCACCATGATAGAAGCATCTAGTCAATGTAATAATGACATACAATATGATGATGAAACCCTAACTGGGTAAATTGAGAATGTAATCTATCTGAATGGCCAAGTAAGAGAAAGGAAATTCAATTGATAAGATAAGGAAGACTTTAGTAAAACTTGTGAGATCCAAAGTTTGACTTTCAAATTAAGGGAGCAAAGTTACACACAACAACATCATGCTACTGATAAGGACCAAACCCTAGAATGTTTAGAGTTGTATTTCAATGGTTGTCACTAGTGATTTGACCTTGAATACTAGCATCTCTATTAAACAAGATCATGTGATTTGCACTATGAGAAGTAAACTCGCACTAATAGTAATCCTAGCTAATCTGAAAGGTTGATGAACAATAAGAAATTTTTTCAGAGCAAGCGGTAAGAAATAAATTTGAAATGTAACAAGTGTGTTTTGAGCAAAAGAAGAAGTCCAAGATGAGAAAAGTGTAATCTAAAAAAAATTCTTGCAGTGATATCAAGAATGATGAATAATCTATTATTAGCTTGTATGTTTCAATTTTAGGGATGTTTAATCTACATGATTAAAATGAGAAGGATAAGTAGCAAAAAGTAAGTAGTAATGAATGAGAAGAGAGATAAGAGAAAACAATGGATTTTAGTAATATGTGAATTTTTTTTATTTGTATAATTTGTTGAAGGTATATTAAGGGATGTAAATTGGTTCTACGTATGATTTCAGTGTACATGTACAAGCAATATGTTAATTTCAGATGTCTGATAGTTGTAGTCATTCATACCAATAATCCATCTTAGTATTGTACAATTTTTGTATGGTGATATGGTTCAAATGATGATAAAATAAATGGAGGGTTACCCTGAATAAGGTAGTCTTACCTATTCACTCATATGAATAGAAGGGATGATAACCATATTGTATTGATATGTAACCCTAATGAGGTATAGCATTTTATATCTTGCTTTAATATAACTAAGTGATGGTAATTGGGTATTAATAGTCCTTGAATGACTAATACAATCATGGAGTGCTTTGTTACTGCTGTTGAAACCCTAGTATGCTATAACCCGATGGTTACACCTTGAATTATGTGTGGGTTCATACTTGAGAATAATACGGAATGTGATGGTAATGCATCACCTTATGCATACATGATGCAATGGGGATGCCATGAGTAGTATTGTACAATTGTTGTTGAATCTAGTCTTCCAACTCAAGAGTTTTTTGCTATTTAAGTAGCATAATAGTAAAAATTCAAAACAACATGGTGAATTCTCTTTTGTGACTTAGAGGTAATACATAACAATAGTACATATTGAGCCATATGAATTGAGATAGTTGGATCAGATTATCAATGTTGAGGTAACACCTCAAGAGTATGAAAATATTGAAATGGTTGTTTCTCTCCCTATCCTATGATTGATTGTGGCATAGAGAATTTGTTTGTTGTCATTGAGAACTTTTTTAACTTGTTGTGATTAGAAAAGAGATAAAGGACTTAACATTGAAAACTGAATTCAAGTATAAAATACAAGAATGTAATGACATGTAAGATTTCATAAGCTTAAAATAAACTTTGAATATACTTTGTTTTCATATTTATGTTTTGGGGAATAAACGTTTTAAGGGGGTGAGAATTGTAATGACCACATTTGTGCTTATTTGGTAAACTAGGGTTTACCTAAATAATTACTTGCTTGATTAGATTGAATGTCGTTTAGACTTGATTAATGATAGTAGATCAATTGTGATGTTTCAAACCTAAGAATAAACTATAACTATGATTTGAGTTTGAAGAATTATGGTTTGAGAAATGTAAACCCTAATCGGAAAAAATTAGGGTTTTGATAGTACATGAATATGGAATTTGATCAGGATAGTAGTGTGGTAAATGATTTTTCATATTTTCTACAAATTTTTTTATTTAATTAAATTTTGGATATGATATGGATAACTCAATCATGAATATTGGAGAAAATTTTCATAATATTTGAGTGTTCTTTGAATGTGGTTCTCAATAGAACTATACTTCAACCAAAATGCTGACAGAGTGCTTTTCAACAGTGTAGTTTTTTATTTTATTTATTTATTGGTAACTCCAAATGATCTGAAATTTTAAAGAGATCTAAAAATCAATCATAAAAAAAATTTAAAATTTTCATAATTTTTGGATGCGTTTAGATCTTATCAGTAGATGAATTACAGTAACTAACATTTCTGCATAATTCTGGATAGCAGTGCACTATTCGATTTTTAATTATTTAATGAAAGTTTGGAATGATCTCCAATTTTAACTGAAGATTTGCTCTTAATTATACAAAAAATACTAAATTCTCATAATTTTCATAGAAGGTTTGATCTCTTAAATACACGAATTCACAAAAACCTTTTTATGACAAAAATATCTGTTCAAATAAGAAAAAGTTTAGTAAGGGGTCAAAGTGCAATTGACGCAAGCAGCGGAATTGCTCTATATGGTCAACCTAACACACAAGGAGCTCTCATAATTTGTGATTGAATCCATAGAAATGAAATCCTAGATAGAGAGAGAGAGAGTTAGGGTTTGAAAGGAGAAATTGATGGAGATACTGATCTAGGGTTTTGCGGTCCGAGGAATGATGAAATCATGTAAGTTTAACTTTTTTGGATATAGTTTCATGGTGAATCTTCTCTCATATGTCAAGATACTATCCCTCCCCTGTTTTGATCCGAAATGGTGTCAAAACTTCCCCTTTTCGCACTCTTTCTTCATAATCCCTCATTTTAGGGTTTCTGAGTTGAAAGGAAGAAGAATCGGGTGAATTGCTACGGATTTGATATGAGATAAAGATTTTCAAGGATGAGCTATGTTTTTAAGGTGTTTTCACACCTTAGGATGAATGGAAACTTCCTTTAAATAGTATATTGAATGAAAATTGGTTAATTCGTCCATAATATTTAATTGCTAGTATGCGACTACAAACCCTGAATTGTCTATTTGTTCTATGTTGTTGCAAATTGATATGAAATGGATTCTTCCTCTGTTTGGATGAAGTTCAAATGATAAAATCACATTAGAAATGTATACAATACATCCTAATGAGAATTTCCTAAGTATTCACAGAGGTTATAAGAGTGAATTGAAATATAGGGAATTTGTCTATGACTAAAATTTGTTGTATAAGTAAATAGAGAAAATTACTTATCTAGAACCCCTTAGTTATGAATGATTGTTTATCTAAATTCATAGTACATATATGTCAGATACTATCTTGGATTTCATTCAAAGTGAATAGCGTTTGTTTGATATCTCAGTAAAGAGGGTGAAACCCTAGATGTGAGGAAAGTTGAATATTTGCGAATAGATATCGTGAAATACATTTGAAGGGGTTTTCTTGACATAATAGACTTTATTTATTCAATGTTATTACTAATGCATGATATCCCAGTGAATGTCATGGAAACTCAAATTCAGCTTAGTTCCAAGGTTTCATACATATATTGATTTTATATGATTTGTTGATAGTAGTCTTTATTCAGTGAATGTTTATATCGCATGAAATATTTATTGGAGCCATGGAAATAAGTTGTTGCCTAGTGAGAGGTGATAAGATGTGTGATGTCCTTGTGAGCCATGGGAATATGTGTACAACCAGTGAAATGAATACCTTAGTCTAAGGACCTAGATGTAATGGTTACCTATTACAGAGGTAGCAATGCTATGTGATGATCTAAGGGTTTGAATACCCAGATCTTGTAATTATGATAATGATGTGAAGGGATGAGAATTCCTAGTAATGTGATAAGGGATTGAGATCCCAGGTATCATGTGTTGGAAAGATTTGAAAAGTACGTGATAGGTGTATTACACCTATCTTTGTAGCATTTGTTGTGATTAAATGAAACCGTAAGGGTAGGGTGTTCAATGAATCAAGTATTGTGATATCAATGTTCTCAGTTAATATTAATAATTCTTGTTATGTAAAGTAATTAACTCTTAATTGAGATATGAGATGCACAATTCAAGATTTGGGTTGATATGCACGTTCTTTGAGAAATTACAGAAAAGTTGCAGGTGCTATTGATGATTACTCATATGTCAAGTAATTAACTCTTATCAGTGTAATAAGATGATAAATTGCACGATTCTAGTGTGTATGTGCCAAGTGGACATGTAATCTGTTTATTTAAAAATTTTAGTCAACCTGCATGTATAGTATGTTGATTACTCAGTATATTATAGTGTTTTGAATATACTGCTCTGCCAAGTTTTGAAAGATATACATGTTTTATTATAACTTCAAATAAATAGACGCGACACTATAGAGATACCAAAGTCAAGTATAAGTAAGAGAAGGGTACAATGTAGAAAGAGCTTTCTAGGAATAATAAAATAATAGACTTAGGATCCCTGAACACCGTAGAACCCCTATGTGAGGTCTGTGCCTTAAGGGTGAAACAACCTAACCCTGGCAGCGTCCAGTATACAGGGTTGGAACGTGCTATCAGGTGGCACGGGGGACAAAGCCCTAGTGGAAGTCTCCTTAAATTATAGTTTGCAGTGTCCAACATCAACCAGAAGTCTTGGTGGCACTAGAGTATAGAAAATCCAAGAGGTGGCTTGACTCTCAGCCTGTGTGCTCAGGTTAGTGGAGGAGTACACTTTATGCTAGAGAGCCATTTCCCTATTGTAGACTAGGAGAATAGTCAGACTTAGCATTTCCCGGGTGTGTCTGCTAAGTCTTGTACGGTGTGATCGTAGTGCACTATGAATCTTCATATGTAGAGTACATTGCATATGATCAGGTTATAATAAAATAAATGAGAGGTCAAACAAGTGTGTACAGTTATTCAATTATTCTTTGTATGTTTCTGAATTACTAGTTCTCTTTATGATCAATCAAGAATTTCATATATTGATTCACTCTTATAGATATTTAGAGTATCCTGTCATATTTATGAATGTCAATTATTAGACTCTTTAAAGCTTACTGCTATTATAATTGATATCAATTGCTCAAAAGTATGTCTGTAATCATAACAGTGCTTTGGAGTGTTTCTTTGAAGTACTCATTCACTGAGCGAGTAGGATCAAGCCTCTACTCACAATTTTTAGGGAAATCACATGGACTTGAAGAAGATATCATTGCATTAGAGTAGATCTGCCACAAGAGTTAAGTCTAAGTATAGTTAAGTTCAGTCGGTCCTTGTCACTCTAGGTCCTTGTAAAGAAATAAGAGAGAGTTGTAAATGATGATGTATAACATTATTCCTCTTTTAGCAATATGTGCGAATTAGCAAGTCTTATGTGCTTAAAAGTATGAGGAACATAATGAATTTTCATACATGCATTTTTACTATTGAAATCATATTAGAAAAATCAATGTTTAGATTCCCTTGTAAAGTTGGTTTATGTGGTTCAATTCGAGAAAACAAAGAGTTTTAAATGAGAAGAAAAAGTTAAGGGTGTCTTTGTATTATGTTAAATCCTCAATTTATGCCGTAATCTCATGATTAGTGGTAATTGTGAGATCGGGGTGTAATAGTTGTGGTCACAAGGGAAAGAGAGGCGTTACGACCCATGTGTACTTGTTATTGTAGCGACCATTCATGGATTAGGGCTTTTGTTGCAACCCATCCAACTACCATAAGTGTAACGATCCGTAAAGGGGGTGTTGTGACCCCAAGTAAGCACCCAACCATGGACGCAACAAAACATATATAACCAAACAAACTTAGCACCAACTAAGGGAAAAGCTCCATATGAAGTAACCATGGAAACACTATAAAATTTTGTCACATAAATGCATCATAAGGATCATGATTGCAAAAGATGAAAACCAAGTTTCCACTCATGAAAACCTAATTGAACCAATATCATTACAAGGTAGGTGCCCAAAATGATAAAAGTTATAGAGATTCATAACTAAAACAAGAAGGGTATATGCATCTCATCATCATCACCAAGACCGGGTTCATAGAGTTAAGGTTTAGGGTAAGATGCAAACCATGCAGTGAATGTACCCAAGATTTTCATTCTAGATCATGATAAATTTGTCTAACACATTAGGATTATGAGTTAGAGTTGGAAATATCAACATGCAAGCAAGAAACAAGGTGCAATAATAGTAACAAGGGGAAGGTTATATCACCTACCTAAAATCAAGCTTGATCTCCTTCTCTTCCCAAGGTTGCAGACGAGTATCCCAAAAGATCCATCTTCAGTCACAAGGGTACCTCAAGAAAAGAAAAACTTTCCATGGTTAAGGATAGCTCAAAATATGGCAAACAAAGACTGAGGCCAAATCTTGGATGATGGGGAAGAAGGAAGAAAAGAGGGGAGCTATATTCACAAAGGTACCACCTTGGACGAACCATGGTCTAAGGACCTTGTGGGGTAGAGTTTCTATGAAGAGATGACCACCATGGTAATCCATATCCTAAGGACGAGAAAAGAGAAGGAAGGGAATAAAAAGACCTAAGAAGAACATGCTCAAGGAGAGGAACAACTCACCTAGAGAAGGAAGCACCAAGAATCATCACAAACAAGGTGATTTAGCTCCAAAGCACCACTTAGAGGATATGATCGGCCACCATAGCACCCAAGACAGCTCCACTTGCTTCACAAAAATCCATGACAAAGAAAAAGAAGGAGGAAGAAGAAAAGGCATTGAAAAAGGAGGGTTTGAGTGGAGAAGAGAGAGGTTATAGGAAGGTGGTGATGGTGGGATGGGGTGTCCACATAATAAGGAACATAGGGGACACTTGTCCACCAAAGAAGCACACATGCAAGACTTCCCCACTCACATGCATCGAAGGGTGATACTTCTTGGTGTAACGACCCTCACCCCTTGAGTTGTGGTCACAATACTAGGTTAAGTGTAGCGGTCGCTACACTTTGTTCACCCTTCATGCATGTGGTCGCAACACTCACAAAGCCTATGCATATGGAACCCTAGTAACACCATATTCACTATAAACCATCCCACATCACAAAAAAACTCTCTAGGGTGATGTGTTGTAGTCTCAACATAAGTCTTGTAGTAGAAACACTTCCCTCATGGTCGCTACAAGCCTATTTGTGCATTGGTACAAGGAAGCCCTAAAGAGCCTTAATCACCACATGAGTTCATATCATCAAATCAAGGTCTATCCAAAGCGCCGACCTTATCTCTCTCCTCAAGATGATGTCAAGGCTTGGAAGACACACTCTAGAAGTGACAAATTTAATTTTAACCTTCCACCTTGGGTAATTTGCAATTTAGTCCTAAACCAACATATAAAGCACAAAAATTAACCAAAAGATCTCAAACTTGAAATAAAGGTACCTATTATGATCATAAAACATCTCAAGGGTAGAGATTAGGATTCTAAGAATGCTCTTAGGACAAATAAATGGGGTTAGAACCAAAATGTAGGTCAGGGGCCTTACACCCCCAATACTCCTCTTTTTATAGGAAGTTCTAGCATCATGGTTTCTAGTCGGTCTGGGAGTCGAAGAGGCGGATTTCATAAATTTTATAGAAACTACAAATGGTAAACTGGTTGTTTCACTATCCAACTAGATGGTTAAGAGGTAATTGGTCAGTTCATCTCTAGAACTGGTCAATTCATGTACTTTCCTATTCTCAATCAAATAGACATTCAATATTTGATTAATGCAAAATAATGACATCCACATCAATCCTTGATCCAATCAAATTGATCATTGAACCAGATAATCCAGATGATGAACTGGTTGGTTCACATCATGAAATGGTCGTTTCATATCATGAAACAGTCATTTCATAAGTGAAATGGTCATTTCATTTGTGAAATGGTTGTTTCACATGTCTAGCTCAAGAAAATATTCAACCAATTGTGTTTCCAATTGACCTAACACTCCAACCGATCAGTTCAACTCTTGAACCAGTTGGTTCAAAGTCTAATCAGTCAATTTTGAACCTTAGTTGTTTAATTGAATACCTTAACACTATTAGTATTCAAGTTAAACATTATTCATGAATAAACTCATATTCCAAGTGCATCCTATTTGTGTGACCCTGTAGGTCCCTAATTATGTTGGCGGTGAATGTTCATAACCAACTAATGACATCACAAGCAATGAGTGGTATCTGGAAACACATCATTGCTACCCAAATAACTCAAAAAGTTGGAAAACAACTTCAACCTACAATTCGTGATCAGTGTTACTGTGATCGTATAGTTGCTTTATCTCTAATATCCGAATTGAACTCGAGACAAGGATTTGTCATCCTCTCAACACTCAATCCATGTTCCTTGAAGTAGAGAAGACTAACTGAGGTGCATGTGAGTTCACATATCACATACTGAATCACAAGAGTATGGCCATACATTTCTCAGTCTCTCTTATAAAAAGGCATGGATATCAATCTCCTATAGGAGGGACAAATCCCATCTACATCACTCACACTCAATCCCCATGTGTCACAATGCAGCTGTGCATCACCTTTATGGAAACACTTATTGAAGGTCACGTTGGATGACATATAAATAAAATGAACAAAATGTGATGAGTGTAGTGACTTCTGGTCTAAGAACCAAAATCACCACTATCACTATGAGAGCTGATTCTGACTACCATTCCATGATATTCGTGTATCACTCTCATGTTGGGTCTAAATGATACACTATTCTCTAACATGTACATGTCTTCTTGACTTGATATCATATATCACGACTAATGAGACTCTGTCATAAATCAACACACACTCTAGTCTTATGTATTTATTTTGTCTAGTATGCTTCCACAGTAATATCTGACTAGGGACATATCGAGAATCTATGAACTCTTAACATACATATGATCTCATTATTCTTGTCCTTAACCTAAAGACAAATGCCATTGAGTAACATCATTTCAGTAGACATCTACTATGAATGTGTCATCATCTCACAATTGAGACAAACAGAATAGAGGAAACTACCTTTATGCTTATCAAATCATGTATCTAATGCCACATTGCAATCATCATATGATTGGATCGTTGTGCATACATACCAATAATATAATGATTTTAATGTCAAACTTTATAATTAATTTGATTATAAATAAAGATGATTGCAATTATTATGTTTCATTCAATATGATATAATCAATAAATATAATAATGTCCTAAGAATGTATGATGTAATGACATGTGAATTTAGGTTGATGATCTAAACATGAGATCATGTGTATGATAAGAGTATTTGTTCTTTTTTGAGTCCCTACTCAAATATTACAGTGAAAATTAGAATGAAAATTATACATTCAGACTAGTATGCATGTTGACTAATGACTACGTTGATATTTTATATTAGGTCAAACATATATGTACATTTTATGAACAAATGTACCATATATGGCCAATTTGAGTATGATATATGAAAGCTAGAAATGGTAGTAAGAATCATATCTCAGTGTTACAATGGTGATTGTGGTCCTTATACCTGAAGTCACTACAATGATCACATGTTGTTCGATGTATTTTGACACTATTGAATGTGCCTTGAATAAGGGTTGCCATAAAAGTAGTGCTTAGGTGCATTGTGACACATGTGATTAGCATGGGTGACATACATGGAATTTTTCCTTCCTATTAGACTAATATTATGATCACTTGACGAGTGAAACTATGAAATACATGGCCATGATCATGTGAGTGAATATATGGTATTGACCTCATGTGTATCTCAAATAATCTACTCTAGATCAAGGAATAAAGTTTGAATATTAAGAGGAGAAAATTTCGAAGCGTTGTATTCAATCTATATATCAGAGATAAAGGAATTATAGGATCGATGTAACACTAGTCATAGAACTAAGTTGAAGTTGTTTTCCATACTTCTCCAATAACTTGGCTAGAAGTGAAGCCTTCCTAGATACCAATCATTGTATGTAAATTTGTTGTATGATTATATACATTCCTACCAATGTAATATGGAGTCTATAGGGTCATATACATAAGATACACATGGAAGAGGAGTATCATCATGGAAACAAGATGAAATAGTTACTAAGAGGTTTAGATAATCAATTAGATCATTAATAGACTATTTGTATGCATAATCATGCAAGTGGACAAACTTGACGATCAACTGGAAAGTCTAGTTTCTCGACTGAGTCAGGATCATACCAATTGGTTGAATGGGCAACCTAGTTGACCGAATAGAGAAAGATCAACAAAATTAGTCCATAAGATAGACTATGAAAGTCCAATCAGGATGACTAAGATCAACAAAATTAGTTGACTGGATAATGTCAATTGTGTAGATAGGCCCAATTGATCGATTGGCCAGAGCTGTCATCTGATTGGACATAATTAGTAAATTGGTTGAGTTGATTATAGAAATTTATTATATAGTCCAACCAACCAACTAGATTGTCCAGTGGAATGAATCGTTGTCTGTGAGCGGGCCACTTAAAACACAATCACCTTGTTGTCATTCACTTCCTTGCGTCTCCCATTTAAAGGGTCATGACACACATATTTTGGTTACACCTTTTCGCATGTGAACCCTAGCCATCATTACCCATGAAGGAAAGAGGGAGGGAGGGAGAGTGCAATGCTAGCATATTGAGAACAAAAAGGATGCTCCTTCCTCATTATCCCTTGTTATGTGATGTAGAGTTCCTATCATCTGTGTGACTATGTAGAGATGCATGCATTACATAACTGTGTTATGAGGACATAATCAATTGTTGTCAGTGAACTACTATGTGGACCTACATCTTCACATGGGAGACATCATGAGATGTTCTCAAAGACATGGTAAATGCAAAACTTCCTTCTCGATACATTATTTTTGACAAGATTTGCTCGTAGGGTCATGGACAATTTTATTAGTTTCAGTGCACCTATCACTTGCATATTTTCCAACAGTGGCATTAATGCAACGCCAATCTATGGTCTATCATAATTACAAATTGATATGATCAGGTTTTATTTATAGATGTTGTACCATTACATACAATGTTAATTATAAAAATTTCAAAGTGCATACCATATAAATTCCACATATGTTGCAATCAACATGTCAAAAATGATTCACAAAGGGATTTATCTATTAAATTATGTAACCTTTAATATACATGTATAAGATATAAAATATCTATAAATCATGTACGTTTCCTTTTGAAATATGTTTAATTTGGTAGATCATTTCATGGTTATGTCCAAATACCCCTTCTTGTATATGCATGTGGTTTTGGATGGTGTTGCTTGATTTTTGGTTGACATATATTCAAATTTTATGCTAAGCCTCATCACTATTATTTCATATGCAATGATTTATATTCTTCATACACCCCCTTGACGTTAAATCAAGGTTTCTACGTATTATGTAATACATATAGTGAATTAGACTTGAAGAATTAAGTATGATGAGGAAACCATGAAGATTCAAGGTGTGTCCATGGAGCCATTGATTATGGTACAATAGAAATGCAGGCTCATGTGGGAGTTCACAACTTGATGATGAATAAGATTCTAATGACCTTAGGCGGACATTAATCCTCTATGTCTCTAAAGGATTACTTTAGTATGACCATAACCAATATTGTACACTTGTGGATTGTGGTTGTGTGTATATGATACATATTACCAAGTGTAATATGTGGATTTTTTATTTGTATATGTATATAAATAAAATCGTCACATAAAATATTAAGCACAAGATGATTCTAAATGCATAACACACATGGAAACCTTAGTCGACTATGTGTGGGAAAGCCTAAGCATGCATGGTGCATCTATATTAGGAAAGTGTGGGAATAGATATGTGGGTCTGCCAAAGTAGGGGCACATTCTGTTGTGTTGGCCTTTGAGTTATACTTAACCAGGTGACCTTAATACCAATAATTACCTATATGTATATAGATGGCAATGGATGCCAGAGTACATATTTGGATACTCCAACAAAGTTTTAATGTAGTGTGACCACAACATGATAGTTAAATTTTTCCTAATGTTAATCATGATACTTGATGTAGATTCATGTCCTTTAATATATTAAAATATTTGCTACAATAGTCTTTATTATGTTGTTACTAACATACAATCCTATACCCAAGTTTCAAGTTCAAGGTGTGTATTTAGATAAGTCTTGTAAGAATACAAAGTGTGATAACTTAGAAATCATTCGAGCTAAAATGCAAAATTGTTGAAAGCACATAATGAGTGTTGATTGGCATCACACTTTTTAGTTTGGAATCCGTGAGACACTTCTGTTTTTGTTAGCTTTTTTCTAACTAGGGCTTGTGTGGTTAAAATAAAAATAGATGCAGGTAGTATATAAGAGTAGGAGAAATTTTAACTTTTTATTTCACATAAATGAAAGGGAAGTTAGTCCAACAATTTCCACCTCTAAGATAGAGCACTATCCTTAGGCATTATTGTCCTAGAGATCTGGGTGAGCGTATACTCACCTTGGGATGAGCATGGTAACCACCATACTAGCTCGATGGGGGGCAGACTAGGGCACAACAGTGTGTGCAAAGTAAATATGTGTTTGATTTGTTTTAGGAAAACTTTTCATGAGGATGAAATATCTCTGGTGTGCTATAAATAAGGTTCATTGGATGCTTAGGGTTAATTAAATGCTTGAGGTCAAGTGATTAGCTTTAACAACCATCGTTTCCTTGAGTCTGTCACCACCATCCCTGTAAAATCAAGTATGCTTTTATACAAGTGCAACGATCGTTCTTGTTCTACCCACTTCTGAAGGCACAAACTATTGAATGGTGGTACCAAGCGTTCGGTGATCCCAACAACATTGTTGCTCGACATTATCCTCACGTGCTCTAGACATGATCGTTCGACATGTTTGTGACTGGATTAATTGGGAGAAGAGCACACATCTGACTTATAATGGGAGCGCTCATTTTTGTAAGCAAATCACATCTTTTGACGACAGACAATTTGATTCAAAATTTTGAAATATGTATATATTTAATTTCATGCCCTATTTGATCTTATGGTTTCTTTGTTAGACACATTTTCCCTGATAAAACTTATTGATGCTATTGTTTACATGATAGATTTAATTCTAACAAAATTCACTCTATAAGTACGGAAAAAGGACAAGCAACTGCTAACTAGTTGCCAATCCGAGAGCCAACTTATTTCTCCGAATAGGGGTATTCGAGGAATCTGGTTATCTCCTCCACTCTAAAAGGAATCCAAGAGATGCAAGCATGTACATTTGAACCATTTAGCATTACAAAACATATATAAAGTTCGGGTCTCAGAAACAAGGGGAAAACTAGTTGGTGTATCCTGCATTAATGTGCCAAAAAAAGAACAAAGGAATGGCAGTTCATGTGTGCATCTCTATGGAAAGTGCCTTGCTTCCAACATACAATGTGCCTAGAGTAAGAATCTAGTTGACTCCATTTAACCATGGCAGGACAGAAAATCAACATCACCCCCACTGAGATACAACAATTTTTGTTTTGATAAAGTTCAAATAGATAGATAAAGTTTACAAACAAAGACATATGTAAACTGATAGGCACAGGAAAACAAATCCAGAAGTATGTTGCCAACGTGCCAAAGGATAAAAGTAAAATTGTAGGAATAAAATACCACACAAAGGGTGAAGAATAAAACTTTTGGGGGAGGAACCCCTTAGATAATGAGCCTCATGAGTAGTACTAGAAATAGAAAATATGCTAAAAAGCCATGGTGAGGTTTCTAGAAGCCTATGTTGTTGGCAAGAATCTCCTCTAAGATGTAGTGTCCTTATGCATTGTGGCTGCTAGAGGTCGTCATCTGGGCATCTTCATCGTCCATCACTTTTTTGATGATGTGGATAATAGTCCTGTAATGTAAGATGATGGATAATGAATTCTCAATCTCATTCGTTATTTGTAGTAAAGAGAAGAGGTGTTGTTGTGTTTTCTATTATTTCTCTTTATCCAGATATTCCACAAAATGACAATGATCAAATTATGTGATAAATGATTTGATTTAACTGGTTTTAAGCATTTGATCCGTATGGGTGAATCTATGAAGTCTGTGAGAGAGCATGATTTAAAAAAATCAGTGAAGACGCTATTTTATGATAGAGCAATTAGTGAAGAGATGGCTTGTAGTTTCTTTAGTTGAGATAGCATCTATTAGGTCCCAAGAAACCTCTCTTGGTAAGGTTATGGTCAGTAAAGATTTTATATTTTGTGATGATACAAAAGAATATTTTGTACTTTTGAGGCCAATTCATCTCTAAAAGGGTGCAAGATTAGAGATGTTCCCTTTGTAAGTGAGATAATAACATGCCTTTTTTAGATCATATTCATTTCCCCATTTCCATGATATGCTGCTAGTGGTATTATATTCTAGATTATGAATAATATTTAGCATAGTATCATGGCTGAGGTGATGTGAGAGGTGGGTTTTTAAGGTGTGTTGTCTATTGCTGATAAGCAGCTGAAGAGCTTTTGTTGTATTTGTATGTTTTAGTAGTTGTAGTATGTAGAGGTTGTTATTGAGATTTTGGATCGTGTTGTTGTGGTACCCTGGGTTAGAACAGAGGTTTATAATTGCTAAAGCATGTGGTGGGGTGTTGATCATATTAACAATGATATCCAGATTTTATTGATGTATTCTCAGAGTGGCAAGGATATGCATTTACTTGATTTGTACCATGGGTTTGGTTTGTTTTAGTATTTGTGGAGAATGAAAGGTTTATATATTTTTTATGTGTTGGTGGTGAGGAATTGTATGATTTTTGTGATAAGGTAGATAGCATGCATGTTGAAGATACACCGTCCCCCGTAATCAATACGAGCAAAAATGGTGTCCCAATTGACCAAGTGAAGTTTGGTTTTATATGAGTGTTCTGAGAAGTGATTCTATAATTTTTTCCTAATTGAGTCAATTTTTCACCTTGTTTGAATGGTGAGGAAATGCAACTATGGTAGTGAGTGGTAATGGGCATAATGGTGCTATTTAGGAGAGTGAGATGACCAGACAAACTAAGGAAGTTGTTGGTCCATGATGAGAGTTTGTGGTGGACTTTTTCTATGATGCGTACCCATAAGCAGCGTTATGTGGGGTGAGGGGAGATGGGAAAGCCAAGGTACATGATCGGGAAAGTCTCAGTCTTGCATTTTAGAAGGGTTTGGTATATGTGGATAGTTTCTGTTGATGTGTTGACACCTATTGTGGATGATTTTCCAAGGTTAATTTGAATCTTGAGATGTAAGATAAGAGACCTATGATGTAGATGGTGTTTAGGATGTGTTATCTTCTGGTGTGACTAAGATCATTGTGTTATCCACATATTGAATGATGTTTTCCAAACATTCTTTTGGTGATTCGATGGGTCCATGAGAGATGCCCTTTTTAATCATGTTTGTGATAAGTGATGTAACTAGGATGAAGATGTAAGGTGGTAAGGGGCCACCTTGTCTAAGACCATTTGCATTGTGGAAATGACCAGACGGTGTACCATTCATGATGGCGGACAAGGTATTGGTAGAGATACAAGCATGTATTTAGTTTATCCATTTCACAGGGAATCCATATTGCATCATCATAATGAGAAGGAATTTCTAGTTAACGAAGTCCAAAACTTTCTCAAAGACAAGTTTGATGGCTAACATAGACGTTTTGCCTTTATAACAGTGATGTAGAGTTTCATTGACCATAATGTAAGAGTCAGAATGTTTTGGTGTTTCAGGAAAGTATTTTGGTCATGAACGATGATGTCATCGAGATGTGGTTTGATGCAACTATTCATAATCTTAGCCAAAATTTTATAGAAATTGTTGATGAGTCTGATATGTCTGAATTGTGTAATCGAGTCTGGTTTTTCCACTTTCTTAATTAAAGCTATTTTGATGTGCTTCAGACTTTGATGTGTTTGTTAATGTTGTCATTTTTTTGGATGGAAAGGAGTAGGTGCATGAAGTACCCTTTGTTGTGTTCCCTAGAGAGAGAGAATTCTATATTGAGGCCATCATGTCCACGTGATTTATTTTTTCCTAATGAATTGACTGCATCTTTGATTTCATCGTAGGTGAAGTCTCAGACAGTGCCACTTGGAGAGGGTAAAAGGTGGTTGCAGATAAGTACCTAGTACATGGAGTTTAGTGTAATGGGTTCATGGCTAGTGTTTAAAATGTTGTGTAAGTGCTCCACGATGTGGTTGGTGATGATGTTTTTGTTCACAATGATGGTGCCATTTATGTTCAGTCTAGAAATGTTGTTGATACATGCTTTTTTATTGTAGCACTTGTGGAAGTATTTTGTGTTTTTCTCACTTTCATTTGCCCATTTGATTTTAGATCTTTACTTCCATTTGGTGTCTATGCAGTTATGGATGTGGTCCATTTCTATTTTAATGGCAAGGGTGATAACACGGTCAACATTTTGGTCATTGACAATTGCTCTCTTGGAATAATGTATTTCTAAAAGGTGATAATACGGAGCCAACCACCAGTTGATATGCTTTACGTGATCAGATTTTATAATGAACTCTAGGGGCCGTCCAACTGATAACATCTTAAATCCCTCTATATTGGACAGTAGAAGGACAGTTGGGATTTCCATCTTGGAGCTCAACTAACTAAATAACTGAATTATCAAATAAAAAAAACATTATGCAAGATACAACTGCAACGTGTATAAGAAGAACAATAATATTTTTTTTCGACAGAGCCAATAACTGTCAGAGAACTAACCAATGAGAGAATAAATCTGGCGAAGAAGATAATCGATTTTTATTAAACAACTTGAAAAATATTACAATTATTGTCACTCTCCCACAATATTACACACACAATAGTATCAATAACAATGACTCTCTCTTCTCTTTGGATTCCCCCATTTAGCACACTCATGACATATATCTAATACTCTTATTGATAGATACAAAAGACAAGACTAACCCAGATTAGGAGTAGGACAATATAATATGATTTTTCTATTAGGAAAGAATAATGTAACACATTTTCAAACATAATAGGAAGGAGAAAAAATATAAGTAAATAATATATTGGCCTCAAAATCTAGCATTGGTTTGGACTTTCTTATATTTTAGGACAAACATATTATCCTAATAGGATAAAAGGCATTATCTCAACAATCTTCATCTTGAATCCTATCCTCCAAAGTGTCTGCTCCTTCTAAGATTTTGTTTTATAGTTCTTTTATGCTTCCACCCTTAGAATATTCTTCCGTCACTGAAAGCACTCTACCATGCACATCTATGCAGAGTACATGATCGGGAATGGCTGTCCAAACCAATCACGTGGGATGTCCTCAAGATGTACAACTTGATAAACTACACTAACTCTGTATGGGCTAGGAAGAACTGTTACTTTCACACCTCTTGTCCTCCATGGAGGAGGTACATAACCTTTTGGAGCCGCACCCACTCGATGGTGTTGCATGGTTGGTCTTGCCACTTCTTTCTTCTTTCAACAGTTGACAATTACATGTTGAAATTTGTAGCCGAACTTATAACCTACACTTGATTACACCTAAGACTTGTTCACATGTAACAATATTTGGATTCATGATGGCCGCCTCACGTATCAATGCTTCATATATATCTCTAGTGTTGGAAAAACTCCCATCAGTTACTTCTCTTTTGATTAGAACATATCCAACCAATCAATATGTTCCACTTGATAGACCTATAAATTGATATTTGGAATCCACACGTTTGATCCAGATTCAAATTTAGAATTTTGAAAAAAAATCCAACATCTACAGAATTCAAATCGGATATGAGATATCAAATTTCAGATCGGATATCAAATTTTCCTGTATGCGCTCTAAAAAAATCTAAATTTGACAAACACACGCATATATTATTACATATATATATTATTTATATATAGAAATATGAAATTATAGACACATTATCATATATATTTAATGTAATATCTAATATATTTGTTAGCATTAAGTGTATGATTTTCAGTTCGGATGGGATTTTTGTTTGAATTCAGATATTATCCATTTTAATCTGATTTAGATATTAACATATAATATCTATCGAATATCAGATCAAATATCAGATTGAAATTTTCTTTTGGACTCAAATATCAGATATAGAAGCATCTGGTCCGTATTTGTTCCCTAACATGTATACCACTAGACAAGGTACTGTTGACACCCAATTTTCACTCACTCGATAGAAATATGCAATTATATATTAATTCTTTGGATAATGATGGAGTACAATATATTTTCCAAATTTTATCATTTTTTTACAATTTCGCATATCTTCCCACATTTTTCTGACTATACGAACAATCGTTTTACACTAACTTTTGCCTATTTGGGGTTTTCTATAAATAAATTTTTTATTAGGACTTTAGTGTATTTTATCCATTATAGCTACTTTTTATAAGCATTTTCCATAAATATCCCCGTTAAATTTACATGAATTCAATCTCCTTTTCCCACAAATAATTCACTTTCTTTTATCCACACAATATACGTATCTTTTGGATAATAATGAAGGATGACCTTGCTTCAGGAGAGGCGGAAGGGTCCTAGAATATGTTGGTTATGAGGGTCTACTTATAGGTGGATGTTAGGGTTAAAGGTTTCCAACTAGAATATTATGGAAGAGGTGGTGAATCACGCAAATGCGCAGTAAGGCATGGTCTGCAGATTGAGGATTCGTTATGTGGCAGAGGTGGATTGCTCAAATTTGACTGGTGCCTCGGGCACGATAAAATTGATTTCTTGGCTTCTTGAATATTTCAAGAATATTCTAGAAAAAATGATGGAAAAGCCAGTTTTTGAATAAAAGTTAAATAAAGTAATGAAGGAGAGAGAAAAGGCATCAATTCACGACTATCCCCCTCTTTTATTTTCTGCATTCAATCAAAAGTTTCTTCTCTTACACCAACTGCTCTACTAATGTTGGTTGTCTGTTCAATAATAAATGATATTTTTATTATATCCATGTCATTAAGTATTGCTTTCTCTGATATTTAATATTCATAACTTTTCATATTTGCATACCACTTCAAAGATCTAAGATTGTGTTCTATCAAATCTCTCTCACCTCTATCTCTTCCTACACAACATGCCTAATTGCCAATAATGGATCTTCATCATGGGAAGCCTTGAGGCAATTGAGACCACAACAAACCTAAAAACTAAGACCTTTAGGGATATGATGAAAAAGTCATGGCCGTCTCAAGTCTGAAACCAACACCAACACAAAAATAATTTGTTTTTTATTTTTTTCACGATTTTCATTAACAACAACCTCGATTTTTTTTGTCTTTTTATCTCAGATGACTAAAACGGTTGTAATATTGTTATTGGGTGAGATTGAAATGCTAATACCTTCCCTATTTGTAATAATATCGTCAGGTCCAATCTTTCAATTATCTATACCTTTCTTATACGTCCTTGGGTGGAGTCAAAATAAATTTGTTATGTGTTTTCCCACTAATTTAAATGCCAATTTTATTTTTCCACATTTTACAAATAAAATTGGGTGGCAACTTTGAGCTTTACTGGTTTATTATTTTCTTTATGCTTTTTTTATTGTTTTCACAATTGTATGATATGTTAGATTTTTTGGGCCGAATACAATAGTTTGATAATTGTGCTGGGGATAGTCAGATGATCTGACTTGTGTTTTCCTTTTGTCATCTCAAGTTTTATTGTTTGGTCACAGTTCCTATTCTACCAATTATTTTTTATTTATTTTCTATTTTTGAAAAAATCTAGAGTTAAAAAAAGCAAAAATCAACATTCATCCCAAAAACAAGTTCTTTAAAAAAATTCTCTAAAAAATGG
Organism: Alisma plantago-aquatica; assembly: GCA_963693085.1. NCBI lineage: Eukaryota > Viridiplantae > Streptophyta > Magnoliopsida > Alismatales > Alismataceae > Alisma > Alisma plantago-aquatica. Next base: position 831,431,016 of record OY856411.1, on the reverse strand, counting down.
TGGAATACTCTATTCTGCCAGTAGAAAAAATAGTTTTCTCTTCGTCGTCGCCTTTCCTTTTAATGAATCTTGGTAAACTCAGTGGAATCCTATACTTTTTCAGCAAAAAAAACACTGTTTTCATTATCTTTTTGCTTCATTTTTTGATAGTATAACTGTAAGGACCCTGGCCCACATTTTGGGATAACCCTTTTTTTTTCTTAAGCATGTTGGTTAGCACCTTGCTCTAATCATCTGAGATGTAATTAGGGCATGCTGGAAGCTCGAGTTCTTATTTCGAGCTTGCTTGGTTGGTGCTTGTGTTTTGTGGTGAGGTTTTGGTGCAAATTGCAATTTACCCAAGATAGGGGTTGATGTGCAAGTTTTCCACCTCTAGTGTGTTATATCTCTCTCTTGGAATCATCTAGAGGAGAGAGAGATAGGCACCTTGTTTGTACCTTGGTTGTGTGGTGACATCCTTGGTGATGTTTTGGGGCACATGTTTGAGGTGTGCCTTGCACCTAGAAGTGTTGTCTCAGGCTTGAGAGCCTTGGAGAAGCCTTGTATTAGTTTGTGGGTGTCTTGAGTAACACCCTATCAGTTTGTGGGTGTAGGGTTACACCCTATCGGTTTTCATGACCATGATAGGTGACCTAGAGGACGAGACCTAGATCTTATCACCTTGTTTGCATAGTGTTGCGTGTGACCCTTCTTCGTGGACAAGTGTCACCTTAGGGGATGTCATCTCGTCCATGATCTCTCTCTCTCATCCCTCTTGTATATATACCCCTTTCTCTCCATGCAAGATAATTCTTTTTTGTATCCTTGCTTCCTCTCCTTGGTGGAAGAACTTAAGAAGCTAAGGAGCTAGAGGAGTCTCTCTCTTGGAGCTTGGTGGACGAGTCCCAAGCTTGTGATGTTCCCTTCATCTTATACATTGGCAAGCCATGGTTCTTAGCTCTATTTCTCTCCTTCTTTCTTCTTCTCGGACATGGATCTTGGTTTCCTTTCTTTCCATCTCGAACCCTCCTAGCCTTGCTATCATCTTCTTCCTTGGAGGTGTTGTGGTGACCAAGTTTGAAAGATATCATTTTACCTTGAGCTCGTGAGCTTGGAGCATGACCTTGGAGCTTGGATCTTGGTGGTGATCTTTGAGGTGGGTTATATAACTATAAACCTTCTTTGTTATTATCACTCCTTACATGATATCTTGTTCTTTATCTCTAGAACACTACCTTTTGCATGTTAGTAGTTCTTCTTTGTGGTTTAGAGATCTGTTTTGAAGAAAGGAGTTATGCATAGTAGTTGTCCTGGTGTTACACCTTCTTGCTTTGCCATAGATGAGTGACCTTAGGTTGAAGATGATGAGGTCAACACATTGTGGTGGGTGGATGTCACGACCTATTTGTAATTTATCGTCACACCTTGTGACAGGTCGTCACAACCTTTGTAAGGTTTAGGTCAACACATTCTAATGTTGCTTAGATCGTCATGCCTTGTGCATGCTTAAGTCATTGTCATCATGAAGGCTAGTTAGTCTTGACTTTCGGTTTTTAAACCGTCATGGAACAAAACCATCATGCTTTAGGTTGACAATGCCTGATATACCATGAACTACCCATCATGACCCATGAATGTCCCAAACCGATATGACTCCTAACCAAGACACATTACAATTGAGATATGTCGTAACAGATGTGTTGCTAACCGATATGCTTGTGAAGTGTTAGCCTATTATGACTTTAGCCATCATCCCTTGAGAGGTGTTGATGCCCGACATACCCTACTCGTGACACCCAGCTAACCCTAACATACCGTCACAACATGAGACGCAGGCATGCTAACACCCATCATGCCTTGGGCTTCATTGCCCGAGCTGCCTTGCTGCCATTCACACCCAGGAAGGGGTGATGCCTGTAACCCTTACAAGAAAGACTAAACCGATACACTCCCAAGTTGATCCAAATTGACACACATACCTTGACGTGGCTTCTGGACACACTTAGGGCTAATCCAACACGCTATGTAATAACCCTAACCGATATCTTGTAGTAGTACCTATAATACATCATGTTGATGATAGAGCTACATTATAAGATGTGATACTCTTTTGGGTAGTCATGTGAATAATAATAAGAATTATGTTTCTATAATCTTTATCTCTTAATGATGATAAAGCAATTATCTAAGGGTGGTTGTTGATCCAACCTTGTAAATCATAATTGATTAAATGGGAACCCTAACCCTAATGATGTAATGTGAATGGCTTGGATCTTATGAGATGGTAATGATGATAATGTATTGTTCTTCATGTTATAAGTCTCTAACCATGTAGGTGATACTAGTTGATAAGCATAGCCAGGTATTAGCTATGTTGCTTATGATATGTGTAAATGGGCCTTGTGAGACATAAATGTTGTTGACATCCTTGAAAGAGGAGGTGAGTGGTCTTATGACCTAATGATCGCTTATTGCCTTATATGAGTTGGTGATTTTCCTCAGTGATGAGATGAGGGGTTTTTACCCCAAGAGATGTGGTCCATGTGAGGGACATATGGTGAATGAGAAGCACTAAGTGATAATGTGATGTGATTACACCTTATATGCTCTAATATGTCCAGGTAATGTGTTATGCCCTTATTTATGTAGAATTTGTTTAGAGGTCGTACATTGTAACTTGATTGATGCGAAAAGATTCTTAAATAACGTAATTAATCAAATGGAACTTAATCTTGTAGATTTCCCTATGCATAGATCCATTCAATGTTAGCATTTGCTGAATGGTGAAAGGAGTTTAACTCAGAGCGCATATTTTTCAATATGCGGGGTACAAGTTGAGTAATTCCTTGTATCTTTGACTATAGGATGTGTGATATGACCATGCATGAGTCAATCTCATTGTGGTATGGATGGCCGTGTGTGAGCCACTCTTTCATGTTAGAACGACCATTTGTGAGCCTATTCTTCTAGCGTCGTACCTATACCTAGGTGGGCTAGTTATGATTATATATGTGGATGGTCATGCATGAACCAATCCCTGAGTTTAACTATATGTCATTGTTGTAGTTGACTGATATGTCTCTGTGATGTATTCTCATGTACTGAGCACGAGGTGGTGAGGTTGTGGATTCTAGCTCTTCCATTAGACCTTGTATGGCACCAATTTCGACTTATTAAGTGGTCGGTTGGATTTGGGTGGTACGACTCAAATCCTCGGGGCATAATAAAATGTGTAAGTAGCCATGCATATAATTGTATAGGATCAAAAATGGAAACATTGGACGAGCCCTTGCTTGATCTTTATATAATATTGTTGATAAGACTTATACATGTTCTTCATATTCCATTTAAATTATTAAGATGTTTCATAATTCATCAGTAATTTCTCTTTCTGTTACTAATAATTACTTGCTTCACATAGTTGTAACTTTATTGTTGCTTTATTTATGTTATATGTGATAATAATAGAGTTGGTGGAGAGTTACATCTCCCTCTGAGATTTGGAATCTCACCCCATGGGTTTCCCACACCCTTTATAGGTGGATGGGCATGAGGATGTAGACATGGTGCAACTAAGGAGGAGTAGCAAGAGGAGCAATAGCTGACTAGGTTGGAAGTGATGATGGATGTCTTTGTTGATAGAGTCCTAGAGTTTTCCTTGTACATTCGGGTCCTTGGGGATGTTTTGTAGATGTCTTGTGGATGTTCTTGCGATACTTGCTTAGCTAGTGTGCCCTTTGGTATACATCTGTAATGGTTATATGTATATATGTTCTGGAATAGGTTCCCTGGTAATAGGATGGTGGCACACGCAATAAGTGCTTTGAGGCATGAAAGGACTTGTATGTAAAGGTTCTTGTTGTTTGACAGTTTTATGAAAATGGTTTTAATTTTTGGCATCTTCTGATAATCTTCTCGTGATTCTCTCTTCCACAATTTTTTTGAGTAATCTCGCTTTGTGTGGCATGCGACGTCATAATCTGGTTGGTATCAGAGCTTTAGGTTCTCTGAGTCTATAGGGACTTAGGACTAGGGTTTGTGTCTATTCTAGTATCCTCCATTCTATCTTATAGTGACTTATTCTTATGCAAGAGAAGAAAACAAAGCTTGAAGATGTCTGCAGAACATGAAGAACATGTTGTCGAGAGAAGTGTTGCTGCACTGGGTGGTGGTGCAAGGAACTAGGCACGAGAAGATCGGGTGCCTAAAGTCCCCCAGTTTGACCCAAGAATGATTGAAAACCCTACCTTTGAATCTCTTTTTGGGAAGTTTATGGCTACTATGACTCATATGGTGGATAGGATGCCTGCACCTGAGCCTAGGGCATCGGTCCCCCATATTGAATCTTCGGGTATTGGGAAGACTTTTGAGCAGCTTTTCTATGTTGGGGCAGTGGAGTATGTTGGAATGGTTGATCCAATAGATGTGGATTTGTGGCTGACTAATCTTGAGAAGGCCTTTAAGATCCTGAGTATCCCCGAAGAGGATAAGGTGAAGCATGAAATGTACCTCCTGAGGGGTGAGTGTTGGCCATTAGTGGGCTATGGAGGAGGAGAAGAGGCCAGGTTTTGTGATAGGTTATGAGGAGTTCCGGCATGAGCTCATTAGTAGGTACTTTCCTCAAACGAATCATGATGAGAAGATCAACTAGTTTGAGAGGTTACAATAGGGATCCATGACGATCAATGAGTATGAAGAAAGGTTTATGAAGTTGTTGAGGTTTTGTTCTCACATGGTTGTGACAGATGATGAGAAGATTTGTCATTTTGAGAAGGGGTTGAATGTTGAGTTGTCTACCCCGATAGTGGATTTGGAGAATTGAGAAAGGTTTACTATGTTTGCGGAATCTATTTGAAGGATAGAAAAATTTGTGAAGGAGAAACAACAGGCAAGTACCAAGTAGAGGTTTGCACAGTCCCAAGGGTATTCATCAGGAGGCTTTAAGAAGCTAAGATTTTCTACACTTCTAGCATCACAAAGGTTCAATGCTTCGACACAATAGTCACCAAGTAAGGGAAGAGGCCATATTTTTCCACATGTAGGAGCCCAAAGTGTCGTGTCAGCATCGTTGATAGGACCACCTAGGCCTTGGTATGAGAACATGACATGTTATAAGTGAAGACAAGTTGGCCATACCAAACCATTTTGTCCAGTGAGAGATGATGAAGTGACCCAACAACTAAGGTAGAGATAGCAGTTCTCTCAGAGATAGCAGAACAACAGTGCAAGAGGATGAGGACGTGGTCAAGCGTCAGAAGCTAGATCATCTGCTAAGGGAAGTAGAGGATGAGGGTGATAATAGGCAATGACTAGATTCAATGCAATGAGTTAGCTGGAGGCGATGGTCAACCCGTGAGTGGTGACAGATCAGATGGAATTATTTTATTTTGATTTGTCTTCTTCTTACTTTGTATCTATTTTTGTTGACCTGGGTGCAAAGAACTCTTTTATAACTTATGAAGTGCTTAGTAGCTGTCCTTTTCCTATGAGTCATAAGAAGAATATTTTGTTGTTAGAAATCCCGTTAGTCGGTTCTATAGTGTTGCAAAATGTGTGTCCTTCTTGTGTTCTCTCCTTTTTGGGACACATCATTCAAGTGGATCTCATACCACTTGACATGCAGGGATTTGTGTAATCCTTGGGATGGATACCTTGGATATGTATAGAGTGGTCTTGGATCGTAGTTCCAAGAAAGTGACGTTTGTGGATGGTGGTGAGACATGGATCTTCCACAGAGACAAGAAGATTCTTCCAATCGGACATGGCAATGAGGAAGCTCTTAAGACAGGGTTGCGAGGTGTTCTTGGCACATGTGATGGATGCTAAGGTGAGCATTCGTAGTATTCTGGAGGTGTCAGTTGTTAGAGAGTTTGATGATGTGTTTCCTGAGGAGTTCTCAGGTGTTCCCCCACCCCGAGAGATTGATTTTGAGATCAATTTGGTCCCCAAAACACAACTGATAGCTCAGACACCGTACAAGATGGCTCTAATAGATATGGAAGAGTTGAAGAGACAGTTGCAAGAACTTCTTGAAAAATATTTCATCAGTCTGAGTACCTTCACCTTGTGGTTTTCTAGTGTTATTCATGAAGAAGAAATATGGGTCTATGAGGTTGTGTATAGAATACAGATAGCTGAACAAGGTGATGATAAACAATAAGTATCCCTAGCTGAGGATAGTTGACCTATTTGATCAGTTGTGTGGTAGAACAATATTCTCAAAGAAAGTCCTTAGGTCAGGATATCACTAATTGAGGACCAAGGAGGATGACATACCTAATTCATCCTTTTAGATGAGGTATGGTCACTACAAGTTTGTGGTTATGATGTTCAGGCTAACCAATGCACTATTGCATTTAGGTTTCTAGAGGGGGGTGAATAAAGCTTCAAAAATTCTCACAAGATAGATTAGATCCTTAAATTATATCAAGTTAAAACCCATAGCTTAATTGCAATTTGAAGTCTTAACTAACAAGCATAGCAAGGATGAGAGGAATTGATAGCAAGCACTTGACAAGGTCATGTAGAGTGGTTCCACTCTCCAAACTAGGAGAGAGTCTGTCCACTACCTAGAGAGGTCAGCCTCTAGGACTTTACAAGTGATTTCCTCTATATATTCTTCAATAAGAGTTACAACACAAGACCACCAAATGACTTACCCATCCAAGCACCAGGAGTCTTCCACCTTACCAAGGACTTACCCACTTTTCCAAGAGTATTCAGCCTTATTCAAGGTTGTACCCACTCTTGCACAAATCTTCCACCTTCAAGGATTTTTCCACTCTTCTTGGATCTTCATCCTTTTCCTTCTCCTTCACCTCTTCTTCAACCTTGAAGAAGAAGAACAACAACTCCATCTTCACTCAGAGTAGCTTGCTTCACCTTTGATTCATGGAAGAAAGGGGTAGGGAAGATGGAATGGATGAGAGCTTTCAAAGCACAAGGAAGTACCACTCTTACAACATGCCTATATCACTCATAATCACAAAATGAAGTGTAAACTAGAGAGAGAAAGGGGCTCAAGGAGTTGCAACACACTCAACTATAGCAAGGACTTAGAATAGCATGAATGAGCCAACTTGGAATGAACTCCAAGGGGTCCTATTTATAGATGGGGGTGTTCCCTTGAGTGTGGGATCAGTTAGGGTCAAAATATAGCCATTTTCCAAGATGCAACGAATCTATTTTCACCCAAAACAACTCTCCAATGGTTATAATCACTTTTTTTGTATTTTCTATATAGTACATTTGGTTGAGTTTCAATAAAGGTAACTCGACCGATCCACTAAATGACAAAGCCATTTTTTAAACTATCAGTCGAGTTTGTTCTAGGAAACTCGAACGATGAGCCAAAATTAGGTTTACTCAGTGAGTCGGTCAGTTGAGTTTTGTGAGTGTGTAACCGGACTGATGGGTCATCTTTAGAAAATCCATTGTAGGATCGCTTAAGTTTCCAACTTGACCGATGAATAACCTGTGACAAATTTTCTAAATTGACATTTGAGTGATTAAACCTTGTAATTAAGTGTCCCTAATTTTTTTTCTCATCTTATTTACAAGTCATATCATAAATACAAGTGATTACAAAAATTATCTAAGGTCATTTGGATTGCACACTTGCATTGCATTTGACTTGAACTTGAACAAGCTAGGGCTTGTATAATTTGATCCTTTTCATGTACCTAAAGCCTGAATTCAATCTTGAAAAAACATATTAGATACATAGGAATGGAATGGTTAAGTCATTATCAAAATATGGGCAATGTATAACTCTCAAGTCAACATTCTCCCCCTTTTTGATAATGACAAACCACACCTCAATCATATTGAAAAGGATGAAGTTATACCTTTGCCTTGTGAAATGAAAAGGGATTCAAGATTTGAACAATGTGAATTGCTCCCCCTGAATTTATGCTTACTTTTTCCTGCATAGTTAGTTTATCTACACAAAGCAACATGACACATATATACTATATTGTCCTTTAGAAAGTCCCACGATAAAGCATAAAATGAACAAGAAAAGGATCACATAGGTAATACAAACAATATGGTTGAGCTTCAAAACATTGAACTTCTCTCCCCCTTTTGACATTATCAAAACAGAAGGGGGGTAGAAGAGCACAGAATTACATCTTCGCTAAGAACAACCAAGCATACACCCATAACATACAAACTCAAAGCATATACCAAACATAGACGAGAGAAAAAAACAATCTAAGTCATAATCAAAATATGTTGAAACATGGCACCAACTCATGAGATATAGTGAATCAAAGAGTAAGTGAACAAAGGATTCAGATTACAACCCGGAAAGCAAGTTCTCAGAATATAGCTACAAGCCAAAATGATGAAAGCTAGATGACAAAATAGTACAACTCAAAACATGTGCCCTGATGTTTCTAATACAAAATTGTCTAGAAAGATATATATGATCATCATCGAGACTAAAATATAAGACAACTAAACATCTAATCTATCTATGTCCACATCATCATCATCCTCAACATCAAAGTCATCGGGCTCGTAGTCATCATCTCCGTCTTAAGGTGTAGCATAGAGAACAACATTGCCTTCATCACTGAAGGCACCAACAAAGTCGTTAGAGCCATCATCATTAGATGCCTCACCATCATCAACATCCTCCTCATCAACTTGGTCTGACATCTCCTCATCAACAAGAGAACCAAAACCTTGATCAGGCTGACTTGCATTATTCTCAGCCCAAGACATACCAAGAGCATGGAGCTCATTTCCTGTGGGAAGGAAGGAGCAGAATTACTAAGTCTAACAAGCAGAGTGGCCAAGGGGCCAACAGTCAGAGGTAGCACACCAGGGTTAGATCCACCAACAGCAGAGGGTGTAACAACAGAAGATGCGGGTGGAGGGGTAGGGTAAAAGTTATCATATGCATACGATGCATAATCACCTCCTGGGTAGGGCTGGTAAGCTGGGTAAGGGTGTGCACATGACATGTTCATGTTGGACATGATGGAACATAGGTCCTGATGTAGGTGCTCCTGAACCTGAAGGTTGTATGCATGTTGATGCATCTTGTATCCCATAAGGGTTTCATTGGATACATGAAACGAGGCACGGGTAGGTCGGGAAGGCTGAGGTGGTTGAGGTTCTTAAGTAGAGGTGGAGGTAGAGGCACCAGGTGTGGTGGAGGATAGGATAGGCACAAACTTATGAAGAGTGGTCTCACTAATGCAAACTCTTTTTTGGGTAGGTTTGTAGTGAAGGTCGTGGAAAAGAGATTTGCCAATGGCAAGTTGGAACAGACCACAAATTAGGGCTGGGTAGGGTGGGTGAGTGCAACAAGTGTTCTTTCCTGAGTCGAAGAAGGTCATGTGATGGAGAACATATCTTGACCACTTGACTCTGATGTTCTTCAAGAGATAATACATGATCACCGCAGTGTTTTCTGCAATCTCAGTTTGATTATTCTTAGGGTGAATATTGTAGTTAACAACTAGGGTGAGGATGCGTCTCTTGAGGTCCAAGATAGAGGAGGGAAGGATGCACTTCTTCCTATATGAGAATTGAGGCTTCTTCAAGAACTTATGAATATCAAGGAGAGTAAGAGCATATTGCTTATAGAAGGCCTCAGGCTCAACAAAGGAAAATACTTTGGGTAGTCCTTACGCCAGGTGTCAATCACTTCAGTACCCAAAAAGAAGATGTTCAGGGTATCATCAGAGACTTGAAATTTCTTCCCAACTATCATGGATGTGAGGACTACTTGAGTATCAGGCGGGGGTACGAGGGTATCATAATTCCAACACAAATTAGCATAGAATTTATGAACCGCTTTTGTGAATGTGATGGAATTGTTATAGAACATGCGTTCAACACCCAAGGAAGAGATATGGTGATCATAAAGAAACTCTAATACTTGATCTATGACCTCTTGTCTTCATGGTTTAGGCTATGAAAGGGCACAAAATGGAAAAGGATTCCTAGGAAGGAGCTCCTTATACCTATTTCGAGCCTCATTTGAGACAAAGAAAGTGTCATGAAAGGGAATCAAGCAGGAGTTGGACAAAGATGAAGGTGCATTAGTTTGGGTGGCCCTCTTCCTCCTATTGGATGCCATTGAGACAAAAAGGAGAGGATGGATAGAGAAAAGGCTAAATACTCACCACTAAAACTTGTCTACATACCTAGGCTAGCAAGGGGGAAGGTCAAGGGAGGTCAAGCTAGGTCGAATTGGGGATAGGGAGAGGAAGGTCAGGGCTAGGGTTGAGAGCTTAGGGGAGCAGGAGGTCGGATCGGTCAACTTTTCAGGTAGGTTTGTAGTGAAGGTCATGGAAAAGAGATTTGCTAGTGGTAAGTTGGAACAGACCACAAATCGGGGTAGGGTAGGGTGGGTGGGTGCAACAGGTGTTCTTTCCTGAGTCGAAGAAGGTCATGTGATGGGGAACATATCTTGACCACTTGACTTTGATGTTATTCAAGTTATAATACATGATCACCGCAGTGTTTTCTGCAATCTCAGTTTGATTATTCTTATGGTGAATATTGCAGTTAAAACTAAGGTGAGGATGCATCTCTTGAGGTCCAAGATAGAGGAGGGAAGGGTGCACTTCTTCCTATATGAGAATTGAGGCTTCTCCAAGAACTTATGAATATCAGGGAGAGTAAGAGAATATTGCTTATAGAAGGCCTCAGGATCAACAAAGCAAAATACTTTGGGTAGTCCTTACGCCAAGTGTCAATCACTTCGGTACCCAAAAAAAAATGTTCAGGGTATCCTCAGAGACTTGAAATTTCTTCCCGACTGTCATGGATGTGAGGACTACTTGAGTATCAGGCAGGGGTACGAGGGTATCATAATTACAACACAAATTAGCATAGCATTTGTGAACCATTTTTGTGATTGTGATGGAATTGTTATAGCACACACATTCAACACCCAAGGCAGAGAGATGGTGATCAAAAAGCAACTATAATACTTGATCTATGACCTCTTGTCTTCATGGTTTAGGCTACAAAAAGGGCACATAATGGAAAAGGATTCCTAGGAAGGAGCTCCTTATACCTATTTTGAGCCTCATTTGAGACAAAGAAAGTGTCATGAAAGGGAATCAAGCAGGAGTTGGACAAAGATGAAGGTGCATTAGCTAGGGCAACCCTCTTCCTCCTATTGGATGCCATAGAGACGAAAAGGAGAGGAAGGAGAGAGAAAAGGCTAAATAATCACCACCAAAACTTGTCCACATACCTAGGTTAGCAAGGGGGAAGGTCAAGGGAGGTCAAGCTAGGTCGAATTGGGGCTAGGGAGAGGAAGGTCGGGGCTAGGGTTGAAAGCTTATGGGAGCAGGAGGTCGGATCAGTCAACTTTTCTATAGTTGAGAGGGAGAATAGTCGGCTGAACCCATATTAAATTTGCTCCATCCCGAACATCGCTCGAGTTCTATGAACTTGGAAACTCAACAGATAGGCTCTTCAAAAAAGTTCTTGACCTCTGATCGGTCGAGTTGGAAACTCAATCGATGGTCAACCTGACCTAAACTTAGAAAACCTAGTTTCTAGCCATTAGAGTGCTAATTAAATTTATTTTTCTAGTCCATTATGTATTTTGAACATACATAGGCACATATCACTCATCATTGGGTACTATTTTGCGGTAAAACATACATTTGCAAAAATACACAAAAAGTGAGAAAAATAAGGCAAAATGAAAATGAAAAATGGATTTTTACCATATTAGCAAGAAATGGTGATAAAAAAAGGTAAAACATATAGGATATATGACAACTAGCTAGAAGGCATATCATATTCATTCAAAGTAGTTATGAGAAGTTTAGATTGAATAAAGATAAATTGATCTCCAGCTAGAGGTTTAGTAAAAATGTGTGCCAATTGATTTTCTGTATCCACATGCGTGATATAGATATCCTTCTTGGCAATGTGATCATGGAGAAAATGATGGAGAACCTATATATGTTTTTTTTTGGATAAGGTAAATGTATTACCAAAAAAGAAAGTATAGCAGGGCTATACTGTATAGAGAAGGGCATCTAAACCGACCCTAGGGAAACCAAAAAACATGCTACTCTATTATATTACAAACCCCAACAGGTTCTCATATTGGAATTGAGATTACAAAAAATGTTGAAGTTGGCTTTCACAATTCTGTGAAGGTGGGAACCTATCAAAACCACCAACGTCAGTTCACTCTTATCAGTGTTAGTGGGTACCCTGAAGTTTCTTTCCTGTCAGATGCAGTAGCAGGTTGCCGCCAGGAAAAGACTAGGGAACACCATCTTCTTCCTATTTTGACTGTGGTTGGTAGCAATCCATTAAAGGATGTCTTTCAGGCTGTAGCTAGTCAAATTTCTCCATTCGTTCCTGAGACAAACAATCACCACACCCACCCTCTTTGTATAAGGGAAGTTCAAGAATACATGATCTATCGATTCCTCATGTGTTTTACAAAGTTAGAATATAGGATTAACATCCATTCCCCATTTGATTAATCTATCCATTATAGGTAGGCGCCCAAGGATCGTCCTATAGAGGCACTTAATCCATTTGGGGCAGTGGTGTTTACACCAAACAAAAGCTGTCCAAACAAGATCTGGTGCTATGTCAGTCTTGATCCATGGTGTTTGGTTGGTGCACAACCGGGTACCATAGCTATCAACACTTTACAACTGCTAGATTGCTTGAAAGCTCATGCACATCTTCCTCCAAGATCTGGAAGGGTTGCTCTATTCATTGAGAATAAGGTTCCTGCCATACCTCTCCGTCATCCACTTTGTCCAAATGTTATCTTTTTGCATGAGGAAGTGATTGATTCTTTTGATAGTGTTTGTTTTAAGAATCATCTCTGGGTCGACTATCTACAGCCCACCTTTCGAAAAAGGTTGAGTGATGACCTTCCAAGCTATGCCATGGGTTTTACTGCCCCATACAAATCTGGCCATCATTGATCTGAGGTTCATGATCATTGGATTAGGGATGTCGCACATCAGGGTCCAGTATCTGATCATACTCTGAAGCACTATTTTGACAAAAACCAATCTCCCTTCCAAGGAAATTTTCAGTCCACTCCACCCTTCAATTTGGTCTCTAAACTTATCTTTGCACATGCTGAAATCCTTTGTAGTACCTCTACCCCCTGTTATGGGTATACCGAGGTGTCTAGTAGGTAGTTTTCCCCTTCTCATACCAGCAACTCTCTTGAGTCTACCCCTTCTATAGTCACATGACTTGGAAAGGAAAACATGTGATTTGATGGAACTGATGTAGAGGCCAGTGTTGTTCCCAAACTGAATTAGCACTTTCACATACTCCCTAAGGTGATTAGCGTGCCCCACTGAGAAAAGTAGGATGTCATCAGCAAATATGAGGTGTGTCTTTACTTTCACACCCTTTACTTTGAACGGTTTAATAAGGCCTTCAGCCTCAGCCTTCTTGATCAGATCTGACAATCCTTCCATCACTATGGTGAATAGCACAGGATACAAAGGGTCTCCCTACCTTAATCCATTGGATGCTTTGAATAAGCCTTCAGGAGTTCCGTTGATAAGGATAGAAAAGGACATAGTTTCAGTACATTGCCTCATAATGTTGATCCACTGATTAGAAAATCCCATCTCCTCCATAATTCTACAAAGGTATCCTCATTGCACATGGTATACACTTTACTAATGTCAACCTTCATGCAAGCTTTTGACAAAGTTTTTCCCCTATTGAAGTCATTTAGAAATTCTGCAGCCAACAAAGAACAGTCAACAATCTTTCTTCCTTGGGTGAAAGCATTTTGCTCTTCAGAGATGATGAGAGGTAAAATCCCCTTCAAACTGCTAGCCAGAAGCTTAGATATTATTTTGTAAAGAACTGAGCAGTAGGCGATGGGCCTATAATCTGCAAGATCACTGGCATCATTTTTCTTTGGGATGAGCTTGATGAAACAATGGTTAACAGATCTAACCATGTTCCCGCCTTTAATAAACCATTTAATAGATTTGCAAATGTCCTCCTTGATCAGGGACCACATGTGTTGGAAGAATCTGCTGTTGAAGCTGTCAGGGCCCAGTGCTTTGGAAGGGTGAATGGATTTAATAAACCTATATATGTTTAGCTCTACTATGCAAGATAGGATAATATGACCAGTTAATTGCACTAGTATTATCACAATAGATAGGAGAAGCATCAAAATGAATGTTACAGTCTTGGAGCATTTGCTTCATCCATAGGACCTGGGCATAATAACTCCCGGTTGTAATGTATTCAACATCAGTAGTTGATAATGCCACTGTGCTCTGTTTCTTGGAGAACTGAGACACAAAACATTGTCCTAGGAGGAAATAAGTGCCACTTTTGCACTTTCTATCACTTAAGCACCCTGCATAATCTGCATCACTATAAGAAGTAAGAGTAAAGTCCCTTTACTTGGGATACCATAGTCCAAAATTTGGGGTTTTAGCTAGGTACCTTAAAATCCTCTTAACAGCTATAAGATGTGATTTCTTAGGATTTGATTGAAAGTGAGCACACAAGCTAACACTAAATATTATATTAGGTATAGAGGTAGTTAAGTAAAGTAAACTTCCAATCATATACCTCTATAAAGCTTCTCACCCACCTTCTCACCTTCTTCATCTTTGTCAAGTTTGGTAGTGTTTGACATGGGTGTGTCCGTCGACTTGGTGTTTTCCATCCTAAAGCATTTGAGTAGTTCACTTGTGTACTTGCCTTTGTTGATGAAGTTCCCATCTTTTGTTTGCTTGATTCAAAAGCCAAGGAAGAGCATGAGTTCACCCATCATACTCATCTTGAATTCACTTTGCATAACATCACTGAATTCTTTGCAAAGATCAAGGTTAGTTCTGCCAAACATGATATCATCAACATATATTTGTATGATAACAAAATTATTAGAAGTGTGCTTTAGAAATAAGGTAGAATCCACTTTGCCCATGATATAGCCATGATCTAACAAAAAGTTCTTTAATTTCTCATACCAAGATCTAGGTGCTTGTTTGAGTCCATAGAGAGCTTTTTGCAACAAATAAACACGGTTAGGTAAACTATCATGTTCAAAGCCCGGAGGTTGTGCAACATACACTCCTCAACTATACCATTCAAGAATGCACATTTAACATCCATTTGATACAGAAGAAAGTTTTTATAACTAGAAAAGGCAAGAAACATATGAATGGACTCAAGTCTACCTACATGTGCATATGTTTCATCAAAATCTATACCTTCCAATTGATTGTAGCCTTGAGCCACTAACCTTGCTTTGTTCCTTACCACTTTTCCGCTTTCATCAAGCTTGTTGTGGTAGACCCATTTTGTGCTAATGATATTTCTGTGACTTGATCTTGTCACTAGGTTCCAAACTTTTTTTCTTTTCAAATTGCTCCAACTCTTCTTGCATAGCTAGGATCCACTCGTCATCTCCAAGTGCTTCCTTGAGGTTCTTAGGCTCGAGTTATGAGATGAAGGCTCTGTTGGCTTTTTCTTTGTTGAATGCAGCCCGCGTCTTCACTCTTTCAAATGGATCACCTAAAATCATCTTTTTTGGATGATTCTTTGTAATTCGGGGGGTTGAATCCTTCTTCCTTTCATCTTTCTCTTCTTCTTGAGTTACCACCTATTTTCCCTTTTGGGTGATGTTGAGATCTTTTAGAATAGGAATTACTTTACCTACAACATCATCATTTGGAACAATATCTTTGGGAATAGAGAGGTTAGTCTCAATAAACTTAACATTTATGGATTCTTCTACTTTAGCAAGGACAATATTAAAAACTCAATAAGCCTTGCTAGTAGTGTTATAGCCATGAAAGAAAGCCTTGTAAGATTTCATATCAAACTTGTCGAGAGAATCTTTCATATTCAAAAAAAAACAAGGACATCCAAAAACATAGAAATACTTGATAGAAGGCTTTCTACCATGCCATAGCTCATATGGGGTTTTCTTCAAAGAAGGATGTGTAAAAACTCAATTTTGCACAAAACATGAGGTACTAACAACTTCAACCCAAAACTTCTTTGGAGTATCATACTCTAGAAACATGGTCCTAGCCATCTCCTATAAAGACCTATTCTTCCTCTCTATAACCCCCTTTTGTTGAGGTGTTCGAGGTGAAGAGAAGTTGTGTGCATAACCAGATTCTTGACAAAAACGTTCAAAAAGCTAATTTTCAAATTCTCCCCCATGATCACTACGAATGGAAACTATGCAGCAAGAAGCTTCATTCTCAACTCGTTTACAAAAGCTTGAGAAAACATCAAGCTTTTCACTCATGGAAATGAGAAAGAAGGTCCAAGTATATCTAGAGAAATCATCGACAATAACAAGGAAATACTTGGAACCACAAAGCAATTGAGTTCTCATTGGTCCAAATAGATCAATGTGAAGAAGCTCAAAAACTCTCTTGGTACTAAGGACTCCTTTGGATTTGAAGGAGGACTTGGTTTGCTTTCCTTGGGTATAGGTTTGGCATTCCTCATCCTTTTAAAAATCCAATTTTAGAAGTCCCTTGATCAAGCCCTTTTCACTCAACTTCTTCAACTGATGCATATTTACATGACCAAGCCAACAATTCCAAAGAGAAATATCATTCAAGTTGACTACTCAACATCTACCAACGACATGCTTAATAGAGTCAAGAACAATAACATAAAGATTACCACTTCTAGTTCCCTTATATATAACTTGGTAGGTGAGGGAATCTAGAATCAAGCATTCGAAGGAAGTAAATAACACAAGGTAACCATTGTCACATAGTTGACTAACACTAATTAAATTGTGATGTAGACCATCCACAAAAAGAACATTCTTGATACAAATGGATTCACCTACATCTCCCTCACCTTTGACTTTACCTTTCTTATTGTCCCCAAAGGTGACCGAACCTCCTTTCTTTTTAGTGAAGTTGTTGAAATGGCTTATATCACCTGTCATATGCTTAGTGCAGCCACTATCAACAATCCATCTTCCTTTTTCCTATAAGAAAGGAGAATGACAGTTCCCAACTCATACTCTGGGATCCAGAGTTAACTTGGGGATCTATTTCATCTTTGGGGCCTATAAGGACAATAAGTAGAGTAATGATCATTACATTTGCAATAAGAACAAACCATAGGATTCTTAGTGCCAGAAGACTCTCCTACAAATAAATAGGTCTCCTTACTCTTTTTCTTACCTTTGGATTTGTTCTTTCTCTTTGGTGCTCCCCCTACAAATCCCAAATCACTAGTACCACTTTGTTTGGTAGAATGGTCAAAGATTTCATTTAGGGAGTTTTTCCCTTTGAGGACTTTCTATAGAGATGTTCTTAATCTATGGTTACCATCATTTAGAGAAATAATAGTTGAAGATAAGCTAGCTATGCCATCTCTAGCATGCACAAGATTGGCCTCAAGACAGAGGGCTTTAGTTAAATATAAATCCTTCTCAAGGGAAATGGAAGCAACATCATTACTAGGTAAGATAGATATAGAAGATAAATAATTTACTTGACCAAGCAACCTAGCATTTTCAGATTTAAGCATTTGAATTTCTCTAAGATAGACATCTCTTTCATCTCTACGAGCATCAACATGAAGCTTAAATTCAACATTTTCAATTTTAATCATTTCAAGCTCCTTTAGGTAATTTTGGTTTTCTTCCTTAAGAGTTTCAATGTTCTTAAGGTAGATACCATTCTCAACTTCAACTCCATTGGATTGGAGCTCAAGATCAAGAAATTGACCTTGCAAGTTATCAATGCTCTCAAGATGGGTTTTCTCATTAAGCTCAAGAATTTCAAGTTTAGCATATAAATCATCAATATTTTTTCCTAACCATTTTCTTTTAGATTTACATTTAGCAAAATATAAATGGGTAGAAATAAGCATGTCAATAATAGCTTCCTTAGATAACTCATGCAGGCTTACCTCGCTTACCTCACCAATTTCTTTACTAGTAGAGGCCATGAGTGCAAGTTGGCACTCTCCATCTTCTTCGGAGCTTGATCTGCTGGAAGATTAAGCTTCCCAAGCTACATGAGTTGCATTCTTATGTCTCCTCTCCTTCTTGTCCTTACTCTTATAGATGCTCTCCTTCTTGTACTCCTCTTCCTTCTTTGAGTTTCCCTTGTGGTGTGACTCTCTTGACTTGGGACATTCACTCTTGTAGTGCCCCTTTTGACCACACTTGTAGCATCTAGGAGTAGAGGAGGAGGAGGCTTGCTTTCCCTTGAAGTGTTTTCCCTTGATGTAGTTGGATTCATGATCACTTGGGCCATCATGTTCACTAGAGGAGGAAGGAGAAGTTTGTCAAGCAAGTTGTTGTTAAAGGATGACTGCCTCCACTTGTGCTTTGAATGCACTATCTTTGATCTTCTTGGCTTCCTTCTCTTCTTCCTTGGCTTCTTCTTCTTGTTTATCAAGCCTTGTCTCATGGGCTTGGAGGTTTCCAATGATCTCTTCGGTTAGGATGTCACCAAGGCTTCTCACTTCTTCAATGGAGGTGACCTTTGACTCCCATCTCTTTGGTAGAGTCCTCAAGATCTTGGAGTTGATTACACCTCTATCCAAACTGTTGCCCAATGCATCCATCCCATTGATGCCATTGAGTCTTGAGTACATCTCTACAATCCCTTCTTTATGGCCCATCTTGAAGTTCTCTAGAAGGTTGTTCAACATGTAGATGTTGGCCTCCTTGAATTTCTTTGTGCCTCCAAAGGTGATGCACAATTTATCCCAAATCTCACAGGTGGTGTCCCAAGAAGAGATCCGGTTGAACTCTGTTGGGGTAAGGGTTGCATAGAGGATGCTTATGGCTTTGGCATCAAGTTGGGCTTTTTTTGAGTGCAACTTCACTCCATGTTGCAACAACTCCAAATGGCTCCTTGTAAGGTGTGACAATCACCTTCCGCATGTCAAAATTCATGCCTTGAATGTAGAATTGCATACTCCTCTTTCAATAGAGGAAGTTGGTGCAATCAAAGACTGGAGAACACATGGAGAAGCCTCCCTCTAGGTTGAGAGAACTAAGTAGATTCTCGTCCATCTTCTCATCTTTTGGGAGATTGTTGGAGAAGATTCTTAACTCTGATACCACTTATTGGATCTAGGGCTCTAGGGGTGGGGTGAATAGAGCTTCAAAAATTCATACAAGATAGATTAGAACTTCAAATTATATCAAGTTAAAACCAATATCTTAAGTGCACTTTGAAGTCCTAACTAAGAAGCATAGAAAGGATAATAGCTTAAGTGCACTTTGAAGTCCTAACTAACAAGCATAAAAAGGATGAGAGGAATTGATAGCAAGCACTTGACAAGGCCATGTAGAGCGGTTCCACTCTCCAAATTAGGAGAGAGTCAGTCCACTACCTAGAGAGGCCAGCCTCTAGGACTTTGCAAGTGCTTTTCTCTATATATTCACCAATAAGAGTTACAACACAAGACCACCAAAGGACTTACCCATCCAAGCACCAAGAGTCTTCCACCTTACCAAGGACTTACCCAATTTTCCAAGAGTCTTCATCCTTCTCCAAGGTCATACCCACTCCTGCACAAATCTTCCGCCTTCAAGGATTTTTCCACTCTTCTTGGATCTTTAGGCTTCGCCTTCTCCTTCACCTGGAGAAGATCTTCACCTCTTTTTCACCCTTGAAGAAGAACAACAACAACTCCACCTTCACTCAGAGTAGCTTGCTTCACCTTTGCTTCATGGAGGAAAGGGGTAGGTAAGATGGAATGGATGAGAGCTTTACAAGCACAAGGAAAATATCTCTCTTACAATAGGCCTATCTCACCTATAATTACGAAATGAAGTGTAAACTAGAGAGAGAAAGGAAATCAAGGAGTTGCAACACACTTAACTATAGCAAGAACTTAGAATAGCATGAATGAGCCAACTTGGAATGAACTCCAAGGGGTCCTATTTATAGCTGGGGGTGTTCCCTTGAGTGTTGGATCACTTAGGGTTGAAATATACTTATTTTCCAAGATGCAACATATCTATTTTTACCCAAAACAACTCTCCAATGGTTATAATCACTTTTTCTACATTTTCCATACAATAATTTTGGTTGAGTTTCAATAAAGGTAACTCGACCGATCCACTAAATGAAAAAGCCAATTTTTAAACAACCAGACTATTTTGTTCTAGGAAACTCGACTGATGAGCTAAAATCAGGTTAGCTCAGTGAGTCATTCGGTCGAGTTTTGTGAGTGTTCAACTCGAACGATGTGTAATCTTAAAAAAATCCATCATTGGATAGATCAAGTTTCCAACTCGACCGATGAACAACCTGTGACAAATTTTCTAAATTGACATTTGAGTGATTAAACCTTGGAATTAAGTATCCCTGATTTTTTGCTCATCTTAGTTACAAGTCATATTATCAATACAAGTGATTATGAAAATTATCTAAGGTCATTTTGAGTGATTTCCCAAATTGCATACTTATGTTGCATTGACTTAAACTTGAACAAGCTAGGGCTTGTATAATTTGATCCTTTTCATGCACCTAAAGCCTAAATCTTGAGCAAACATATTAGATACATAGGAATGGAATGCTTAAGTCATTATCAAAATATTGGCAATGTATAACTCTCAAGTCAACATGCACTAACAGTGTTTAAGGATCTGATGAACAGAGTGTTCTGACCGTTTCTTGATCAGTTTGTGGTGGTCTTTATAGAAGACATCTTGATATACAGTTGTGATAGTCAGCAACATGAACAACATCTTCGTCAGGTGTAGACCATGTTGAGATAGCACAAACTTTATGCCAAGTTTAGCAAGTGTGAGTTCTGGTTGAAGAAGGTATATTTCTTGGGGCATGTCATATCTATCAAGGGAGTACATGTGGATCCTAAAAAAGTGGAGTCTGTGATAGAGTGGAAGCATCCAAAGATGCCGACAAAAGTGCATAGTTTTCTAGGTTTGGCAGGCTATTACAGGAGGTTCATCAAGGACTTTAGTACTATCTCCTTACCCCTAACTAAGTTAATAAGGATAGATGTGCGATTCATTTGGGATGACATATGTCAAGGTGCTTTTCAGATGTTAAAGGAGAAGTTGACAAGTGCACCTATTATGGTCTTGCTTGAGCAAGGAAAATGATACATCATCTTTTGTGATGCGTCCAAGAATGGTTTGGGATGTGTGTTGATGTAGGATAAGAAAGTTGTTTCTTTTGCTTCCGGACAACTTAAGAAACACGAGGAGAACTACCCGACCCACGATCTGGAGTTAGTAATAGTAATCCATGCTTTGAAGATTTGGAGGCACTACCTGTATGGGGAGAAGTGTTAGATCATCACAAATCACAAGAACATGAAGTACATCTTTTCACAACAAGAGTTGAATATGAGACAACGTTGTTGGATGGAGTTAATTAAAGTCTATGACTACACAATTGATTATCATCTGAGAAAGGCGAATGTCGTGGCATACGTGTTGAGTAGGAAGTCTTCATCTTCGCTTATGGATAAAGCCCAATTGAGCTCTTTGATGTGCCACAAGTGACACATGTTGGTCTCCTTGCGTTAGATGAATGTTAAGTTGGTTTCCTTGCTAGCTGGTTTGTTGGCACATCTAAAGGTGAAGCCTACACTAAGATAACACTTCAAAGAGGTACAACAGGCAGATAGCATGATACAGTAGATTTGATCAGAGTTAAGCAACAAGAAGTGTGATGGTTTCCATGAGTCAGATGATGGGATAGTCTATTTCCATGATAGAATAGCAGTTTCTAATGCTAATAACTTAAGGACTAAGACAACACTTCAAAGAGGTACAATAGGTAGATAGCATGATAAAACAGATTCGATCAGAGTTCAGCAACAAGAAGCGTGATGGTTTCCATGAGTCAGATGATGGGACAGTCTGTTTCCATGATAGAATAGCGGTTCCTAATGCTAATAACCTAAGGAAGATGGTGTTGGAGGAGGCTCATTCGTCCATGTATGTTATGCATCCAGGTAGCACCAAGATGTATTGTAATCTGAAGGACATGTATTGGTGGCTAGGCTTGAAGAAGGATGTGGCTGAGTTCATTGTAAGTTGTGATGTATGTCAGCAAGTTAAATATGAGCATCAGAAGCCTGCATGGACATTGCAATTGTTGCCTATATCACAGTGAAAATGAGACCATGTGACTATGGACTTTGTGGTTGGTCTGGCTAGGACATCCAAAGGTTATGATTCCATTTGGGTGATCATTGATAGGTTGACCAAGTCAGTGCATTTCCTTTATGTAAAGACAACATTGATAACAGTGAAGCTTGCCCAGATCTATGTGGATGAGATAGTGCATTTGCACAGTGTTCTGGCTACTATCATGTCTGATAGAGGTCCCCAGTTCATAAGTCACTTTTAGGAGTGACTGTACACAAATTTGGGTATGTAGTTAAAGTTTAGCACTTCTTTCACCTGCAGACATATGGCCAATCTGAAAGGACCATTCAGACCTTGGAGGATCTCTTGAGAGCTTGTATTCTTCAGTTTTCAAGAAGTTGGGATGTACATCTCAATTTGATATATTCACCTACAACAATAGCTATCAGAGTAGCATTGACATGGCACCATATGAGGCATTGTATGGGAGGCACTACAAGTCTCCATTATATTGGTATGAGACAGGTGAGTATCAGCTTCTTGGCCTTGAGCTTGTGCAGCAAATGACAGAAAAGATCAAAGTGATACATCAACAATTGAAGGAAGCATATGACAGACAAAATTCGTATGCAGATAATCATCGTAGGCCCTTGGAATTCTAAGTGGAAGATAAGGTATATCTGAAAGTCTCTCCTTGGAAGGGTGTTATGAGGTTTGGGAAGAAGGGTAACTTGGCTCCCAGGTTTAACCTTACCCAGTGATGGAACATGTTGGGAAGGGGGCCTACAAGTTGGAGTTCCCACCTGAGCTACACAGACTGCATCCAGTGTTTCATGTGAGTATGTTGAGAAAGTGTCATACGGATACAAAATTGATGCTACAGCCTATGGAGGTAGAGCTTGATGTGGATATGACCTATGTGGAAGGCCCAGTGTTGATCCTTGACCGAAGGGTGAAGAAGTTGAAGAGGACGGACCTGGTGCTTGTGAAGGTTCTTTGGCATCATCGTGGTGTTGGGGAAGCAACATGGGAGCTCGAGGAAGATATGAGGAGGAAGTAGCCCTCCATTTTCTATTAGGATTTCGGGGGCAAAATCCCAATTAGGGGTTTATGGCTTATAACGACCCTGACCCATGTTTTGGAATAACCCTATTTGTTTTTCTTAAACATGTTTCTTAACACCTTGATTTGTTTATGTGACATGTAATTAGGACATGTTGGAAGCTTGAATTTCTTGTTTTGAGCTTTCTTGGTTGGTGCTTGTGTTTTGTGGTGAGGTTTTGGTGCAAATTGCAATTTACCTAGGATAGGGGTTGATATGCAAGTTTGCCACCTCTAGTGTGTTCTTTCTCTATATTGACATCATCTATAGGAGAGAGAGATGAGAACCTTGTTTGTCCCTTGGTTGTGTGGTGACATCCTTAGTGATGTTTTGGGGCACATGTTTGAGGTGTGCCTTGCACCTAGAAGTGTTGTCTTGGGCTTGAGAGCCATGAAGAAGCCTTATATCAGTTTGTGGGTGTCTTGAGTTACACCCTATCAGTTTGTGGGTATGTGGAGATGTTTTATCGGGCATGACTATGATAGGTGACCTAGAGGACGAGACCTAGATCTTATCACCTCGTTTGCATGGTGTTGCATGTGGCCCTTCTTCATGGACAAGTGTCACCTTAGGTGATGACACCTCTTCCATGATCTCTCTCTCATCCCTCTTGTGTATATACCCTTTCTCTCCATGCAAGAGAATCCTTTTGGCTATTCTTGCTTCCTCTCCTTGGTGGATGACCTTAAGAAGCTAAGGAGCTAGAGGAGTCTCTCTCTTATACTTGGTGGACAAGTCCCAAGCTTGTGGTGTTCCCTTCATCTTCTACCTTGGTAAGCCATGGTTCCTAGATCTCTTTCTCTCCTTCTTTCTTCTTCTCAGCCATGGATCTTGGTTTCCTTTCTTTCCATCTCAAACCCTCCTAACCCTTGTATCATCTTCTTCCTTGGAGGTGTTGTGGTGACCAAGTTTGGAAGATCTCCTTCTACCTTGAGCTCATGAGCTTGGAGATTGAACTTGGAGCTTGGATCTAGGTGGTGATCTTTGAGGCAGGTTATATAAATCTAAACCTTCTTTGTTATTATCACTCCTAACATGATATCTTGTTCATTATCTCTAGAATGCTACCTCTTACATGTTAGTAGTTCTTCTTTGTGGTTTTGAAATCTGTTTTGAAGAAAGGTGTTACACTTAGTTGTTGCCCTGGTGTTACACGTTCTTTCTTTGCTATAGACGAGTGACCTTAGGTTGAAGAAGATGAGGTCAAAACATTGTGGTGGGTGGATGTCATGACCTGTTTGCAGCAAACTGTCACACCTTGTGATAGGTCGTCACAACCTTGGTAAGGTTTAGGTCAACACATTATGATGTTGCTTAGATAGTCATGCCTTGTGCATGCTTAAGTCATTGTGGTCATGAAGGCTAGTTGGTCTTGACTTTCGGTTGTTAAACCATCATGGAACCAAACCATCATGCTTTGGGTCAACGATTCCCGATATAACATGAACTGCCTATCATGACCCATGAATGTTCTAAACCGATATGAAACCTAACCTAGATGCATTGCAACTAAGATGCATCATAACCAATGCGTTGCTAACCGGTATGCTTGTGAAGTGTTAGCTTGTTATGGCTTTGGCTGTCATACCTCGAGAGGCATTGATGCTTGACATACCCCATTCGTAATTCCCAGCTAACCCTAACAACCCGTCACAACATGAGAAGATGGCATGCTGACACCCATCATGCCTTGGGCTGGCATTGCCCGACCTGCCTTACTGCCCTTCACACCTAGGAAGAAGTGATGATGATCACCCTTACAAGAGAGGCTAAATCGATACACTCCCAAGTTGATCCAAACCAATACACATACCTTGATGTGGTTTCCCGACACACTTCGGGCTAATCTGACACACTATGTAATAACCCTAATCGATATCTTATAGTAGTGGCTATGATACATCATGTTGATGATAGATCTACATTATAAGATGTGATACCCTATGGGGTGATTGTGTGAATAATAATAGTTATGTTTTCTATAACCTTTATCTCTTAATAATGATGAAGTAGAGATCTAAGGGTGGTTGTTGGTCCAACCTTGTAAACCCTAATTGATTAAATGAAAACCCTTACCCTAATGATGTAATGTGAATGGCATGGATCTTATGAGATGGTAGTGATGATGATTTATTGTTCTTCTTGTTACAAGTCTCTAACCATGCAGGTGATACTAGTTGATAAGCATAGCCAAGTATGAGCTATGTTGCTTATGATATGTGTAAATGGGCCTTGTGAGGCATAAATGTTGTTGACATCCTTGAAAGAGGAGGTGAGTTGTCTTATGACCTAATGATGGCTTATTGCCTTAAATGAGTTGGTGATTTTCCTCAGTGATTAGATGAGGGGTTGTTACCCCAAGAGATTGGTCCTTGTGAGGGACATATGGTAAATGACAAGCATCAAGTGATGATGTGATGGGATTACACTGTATATGCTTGAATATGTCCTGGTAATGTGTTATGCCCTTGTTTATGTAGAATTTGTTTAGAGGTTGTACGTTGTAACTTGATTGATGTTGAACGATGCTTAAATAACCTAATTAATCAAGTGGAATTTAATCTTGTAGCTTTCCATGTGCCATAGATCCATTCAGTATCAACATTTGTTGAATGGTGAAATGAGTTTAACTCAGAGCGCATATTTTTGAATAGGCGGGGTACAAGTCGAGTAATTCCTTGTATCCTTAACTATAGGATGTGTGAGATGACCATGCGTGATTCGATCTCATTATGGTATGGATGGCCATGAGTGAGCCACTCCTTCTTGTTAGAATGGCCATGCATGAGCCTGTTCTTCTAGCACTGTACATGTACCAAGGTGGGCTAGTTATGATTATATATGTGGATGGTCATGCGTGAACCAATCCATAAGTTTGACTATATTTCATTGTTGCAGTTGACTAATATGTCTCTATAGTGTTTTCTCATATACTAACCATGAGGTGGTGAGGTCGCGGATTCTGGCTCTTTCATTAGACCTTGTATGGCACTAATTTCAATTTATCAAGTGGTCGGTGGGATTTGGGTGGTATGACTAAAATCCTCGGGGCATAATAAAATGTGTAATCAGCCATGTAGTATAATTTTATAGGATCAAAATACGGAAACATTGGATGAGGCCTTGATTGATCTTTACATAGTATTGTTGATAGGACTTATACATGTTCTTCATATTCTTTTTAAATTATTAAGATGTTTCAAAATTTATCAGTAATTTCTCTTCATGTTAATAATAATTACATGCTTCACATAGTTGTAACTTTACTGCTGCTTTATTTATCTTATCTGTGATAATAAAAGAGTTAGTGAAATGTTATATCTCCCGCTGAGATTTGGAATCTCACCTTGTGAGTTTCCCACACCCTTTTTAGGTGGACGTGCATGAGGAGGTAGAGACCGTGTAGAAGGAGTAGTAAGAGAAGAAATAGCTAACCAGGTTGGAAGTGTTGCTAGATGTCTTTGTTGATAGAGTCCTAGAGTCATCCCTATACACTCGGGTCCTTGGGGATGTTTTGTATACATCTTGTGGATGTGCTTTCAATACATGCTTGGCTAGTATGCCCTTTTATATAGAACTGTAATGGTTATATGTATATATGTTCTGGAATAGGTTCCCTGGTAATAGGCTGGTGGAACACACAGTAAGTGCTTTGAGGCATGAAAGGACTTGTATATAAAGGTTCTTGTTTTTTGACATTTTTATGAAAACAATTTTAATTTTTAGCATCTTTTGATAATCTATTTGTTAATCTCTCTTCCACAATTATGTTTTGATTAATCTCACTTGTGTGGCATGGGGCGTCACAATCATATCTTCCATATTTTCTAGTAATCATCATTTTTAGGATTAGCCTTTGGTTTCCTTCCAAATTTTATCTCTACTTCCCATTTAGGATTATCCCCTACTTCCCTCCTTTTATTCTTTTTTTCTTATAATCATTTTTTTATTAAAAAATAACATAAAAATATAGGAAAGAGGGAAAAGGAAGAGATAAGTCTTCATGATGAGAAAAGTCTTCTCTTTCTTAGTAATAGTATGATTGGTTCTTTATGTTTTCCTATCATTTATCTTTCTTTCTTTATCATTTGATGCTTTCTTTATAAGATATTAAAAGCCTACACTTGCAAAAATACACACCTAAAAAATCCATGCATCATGAAACAGGTGCCAAGACTGACATTAGATCTTTGAAAGTGGCATGGGAGTGTTAGTAAAAGTACCAAAATAGCATTAAGTTGGACATCTAAAGGGCTTGAGGACACCCTCCTCTTCTTACACTCACCACTAATTATGGATGTCGTAGTCACAAGGTGTATTGGGAGTAGTACTTTTATCTATTGAATTCGAATAACCCCCACGATGTGCACCATCATGCCATACAAAAGATAAGGACCATCTCCTCCTATGCATATCATACTTGAGTGAGGATGTAATATCACATCTAAACTTATGAGCTAAAATGTGGGGTTACATTGTGTACATGTGTATCTTGTGGTTGCTTGTTTAACAATTTTAAAGATTGTTGCATGTCTTGTAAATTTTAGAATTGTTGAAAGATTTATAAGTTAAGATTGTAGTCATGACTCATGGATATTTTGCCATTTCTTAATTTTCCCATGTTAAAAAAAATCTTATAAAAACAAAAGATCTCAAATAAACAATCTTATCAAAACAAAGATCTCAAACCAACAATCTAATGATCTCACATGATATCAAATAATCTCAGACTAACAATCTCTAATGATCTAAAAGGATCCTGTAATGACCCTGCCTCCCAGTAACCCCCAATTAAGGGAGACCAAATGGTCAGTGTCGTTATCCCCATTTAACAGGATCAAAGGATCGACAAATAATCAATAACAATTAATAAATTTTACCAACTAAACTGAAAACTAGTATAAAATAAAACTTTGCATACCTTTTCCAAAAACTGGGATATTTACTTCTATCCGCTTTAGGAGTCTATTTTAACTAATCCTCCTTTGTACTTTAATTCTTATTTAATATCACATATGCCACTTTACTGTTTGTCCTTTTCAATCTTGTACCTAAAATGCCGACAAACAAAACGTCGGTCAGCATATCAAAATATGTCAGTATGTGGGGACAACCAAATTTTTTTCGCATTTATGGATAACAATCTAATTATCACAATCAAGATAATTAACAAGCCAATTTATTCTTTCTAGTATGACATTCTCCACCGCTTTTGCCCTAACCCTGGCATACCCACCTTAGGGTTTCTTTTTCCAATGACTTAATGCCACCTTCTCAATCCCGAGCTTGGTGCCTAGGGTCACCACTCATGGTGCCCTCTCGTCATGCAATATCATAGGCCACCTTCTCATTCCCGAGCTTAGTGTCTGGGGTCACCACTCATGGTGCCCATGGGTCTACCCTCCTGGGCCTGACCTTTGGCATCATCCATTAGGGTGGCATGTAGGTGCGAGAATACACACTTCTTTATAATTGTGATAACCATAGTGACTTTATAATTTTGCAAGTATGAACCTCCAACTGTTTAGATGCATTCAATGTGATTAACCATCTGAAAAACCATCGGGAAACTAAAGCGCTTAACCATAATTAACCACATACATATCAGGAAGACTCAGGTGCAGGAATAATCCAAACAAGCAAGTAATCCAGAACCAAGCAAGCACACAATTCAATCCTGAAATTACATTCAATATTCTCTATCATGGATCATGGTATCCAAGTCTAATAGACCTAATCGGGCCCTAGGGTTACTAGCCCTTTTTAGGGTTTTGACCATAATTACGGTTTCACTTCCTTTTACCACTTTTACTTTATTTTTATCAAAATATCTATTAAACCCTAATTATCTCATCTTATTTTTCCATTAAGATCCCAAGATCAGGTTTGGACCACAAAAACCTACTTTTGAAATTAATTATATCTTTTCTTCCCCTTTTCCCTCACTTAGGGTTTCTAAGGGTATAAATGACAATATTAGGTTGAAAACCCTAATTCTTGCAAATCCCTTTTCAAAATAGGTCAAGATTCATTTTAATAACTAAACAAGTTAATAATAATCAAATTTATTCACCTACAAGATTAAACCCATCCTTTATCAACAATTAGGTTTTCTAACCATAATTAATACTTTTCCCATCCAAATTATATAATTTTACAAAATGATACTGATTTAGCTTCCCAAACCATTTTTATTCTATCCCTCCTATTTTTATGATCATTTTTAATGTATTAACTTTCCTCATCTGAATTTTCTAGCAAGAGATACGAATTTAGCAAGGTTATTTACCTTTGGGCCAATCTATGGCTGCCATGTCATCCAAACGAAGCCCTTTTTATTTTCACACTGTTTGGGCTCAAAACATGTTGAAAAGACATCCTCGCCCTCTGGTTCCTTTATGATAGTTGGGGGTAGAGGGGTCTTTTCCCCTATTCTTCTCCTTCCTCGCGCGCAGGATTGCCTCCTGCGAGCAGTGCCCCACCATGGTCAACCAGGTTGTTGACCCTGGGCTCTAGGGCAACGGAGACAAAGATAAGGTGGCCATAACTCTGCTAGGACCGGCCGAAGTCGACGGAACCCTCAGATCTGCCATAGGTGTACCGTTCAGTTGGGTCAGGAAGACCGGTGGGTGACAGGGTACTGCATCGCCAGTGAAGCAAAACCATGGTTTGCACAATGGAATTGGTAGCCTGACTGATTCACACGACTTCAAGAGGTTTGTGACTGATCTCGGGGAACCTCCTAAGACCTTATATAGGTTTGTCTATGTGAGTCTCTCCCCACTCGAGATTCGACTCTCGAGCAGATTGGGGAAACTTCCATTTCTCCTCGAGACAGGTCCCCCAGGGGACCGTTCGATCCGATTTTCTATCCTAAACTCGGATATACCCTTTTTAATTTTCCTTTTTGATCAATGAGAGAGGTATGGATGTGGGGAAAAACACCCATTACTATTCTTGTCAGACTGGAGGTAGTAGATGACTGACATCCGTACGATCTCGATCTAGCGGCATCCATCGCGCCAAAAATATATCCAAAAAGGATTCACATTGTGACATTTATTGATATCTACTTACTTTAGGAAACGTTAAAAAATCATATCTCTCAAACCGTTTGTTCAATTGATCCCAAATTTTGAGGGAAAGTCTATAATGACTTAATACAAGATTGTACCAAATTGGAGACTCAAAATCGAAAGGTTGAGATAATTTGCTTTATATGCAAGTTATCTCTTAATAAGGCATATTTTAAGCATATTTTTCTCTTTCATGATCTTTTATTTTCTTTATTTTGCTTCCTTTTAGTATTAGAAACCATGTGGACATGAAATATTTTCTAATATGGATTCATTATCCATATATCCAAAATTTTCTTGATATTTCATTATTATCTCAACTTTCCTTCTTAATAATGCTTTATTTGATTTTTATTTCTTTCTTCTCCTATTATTATTGTAACTTGGACTCCTTGGAACCCAAGAAATCCAAGAGGCACGAAATCCCCTTTGGGATTCTTCCTTTGCCTTCTAGAGGCTTCTACCTCATTCTTTTCTCCATTTTCTGATTTACTTATTTAATAACTGAATTTCCTTTTTTTCATTTCCTTATTATGTTGGGTCCCTTGGACCTCAAGAAATCCTAAAGGCAGAAATTCCCATATTGGGGAATATTGTTTTGCCTTTATCTTCTTTTAAAAGTCTATTTCTCATATTCCTCTTTTATTTATCAAATCCTTTTCCTTTTTATTTCTCGTTTCTTTTCAATTGGGCTCAATGGCCAACAAAGCCCATTATCATTCAATCAAGGCCATTTCACACAAACTTCATCACAAATCAAAGAAATAAATTTCTTTTATTCTTTAAAAGAGAATTACATCATTTTACTACATTCTTAAGAAATTGAGGTTATAACATCCTCCCCTCCTTATAGGAATTTTGCCCCCAAAATTCCATCAAGCAAACAAACAAATCAGGATTAGCCTTTCCTATGTCCATCATGGCTCCCATGTGGCCTTACCATTTCCATGGTGCTTCCCAAGAACCTTCATCATCTCATACTCTTCCATCTAAGTTCTTTCTTATCTTGGTAAATCATACCTTCATAGGGGACTCGAGACATTTCAACCTCTCATAAAGCTGAATAGGTTTATGGCTTAGCACCTAGCTTGGGTACCTCACATAGTGCTCTAGACCAGACATATGGAACTCATTACACATTACTTATCCTGAGGGGAATGGTCGAACATAACCTTATCCACCAATCCATATCAAATGGACCCATATATCAGGGCTCAACTTTCTCATCTGTAGCTTAGAGGGGTTGGACTTTCACATCACATACTTTCCTACAGTGAACTGCATGTCAGTCTGCTTTGCATCAGCTCATGACTCATGTCGTCTATGGGCTCTCTCTCAGCCATTGCACAATCAAAATGACTTAATCTACAAACACTGTGGTTCTTTTCTGACCTTCATAAGGCCTCCTTCACCAACATCATCTTAATGAAGTGGTGACCGACACAACCTCCCTATAGAAATTCTTGCATCCTAATAAAGGCTATGGTGGTTAACATCACATATTAAGAATTGTCTCTTTATATCACCCTGAACAAGCACACTTGCTCTCATTAGACCCTCTAGTCTGGATCATACTAAGCATTAGTTAGGGGTGATAAGAGGTACTAACATCGAGTTCTTCATGTACCTACTTCCACCTTATGGAAGTGAACCTTTAGGTCATACTCAAGAACTTTTGAACTCATATCATGGTGTAGATGAACCATCTCTCTCACGTGTAGTTCAACTAAATATGTCCCTTGACAACACTCCTTTCCTTCTCATGTCATCCAGGTAGGGTGATTTAGCATAACTCATATTGCATCTTGACCTTCTATGGTCTAAGGAAGACTTACTACCACTTCCATAGTGGTGAACTCCCATTCCTTCTCAGGGATTCTTTAACCTTAAAGTCAAAGCACTGGGTTACTGGTGTTCATCCTTCACCCCTGGCTTGCATGGTCACCTGTCATATGCAACTTCATATTAAGCATCCCAAGTACTACTATCACTTACTATCTTTGTAGTATCATGGTGTTTGGTGATCCTAAAACCATGATCTCTTGTATGTCATGATTCCTCAAGCCTGATACCTCGAAAACCCTAAACCACTCTCATCATGGTTTCATCACTTTCCTTTCCAAAGAAGTACATCTGAGGTTCTATGTAAGGACCCTGACCTTCGTTTAGGGTTTACCCTATTTGCTTTGCTTAACCTTGGTGGTTTGATGCTTGCTAATCACCTTTAGTGGTGATTAGGGTTTGGTTGTGCTTTGTTGAGAGTTGGAGGGGCTACATGCAAATAACCCAAGTTTAGGGTTTTGTGTGCAAGTTTGCCATCTTGTGAGGTGTTTCCCTCTCTTTTCTTCCTCTAGGGTTGAGAGGAAGGCTTGGGATGGTTGTTTGAGTTTCTTTGGGCCTTGGTTGAGTTTGTTTGGGCCTTGAGGTGCCTTGTTTGGGCTTGGTGGAGCCTTGTGTCGGCCAAGACTTGCCTTGTGTCGACCAAGACTTGCTTGTGTCACCCAAGGTGAGTAGTGTGTCGACCTAGTGTGGCTTGTGTTGCCCAAGTGAGTGTGTGTCGCCCAAGGTACCTTGGTGTGTCGCCCAGTGGAGCTGCTGGTTGTGTTGCCCATGATGCTTGGTCCAGCCTTGACCATGTTTGGTGGACACTTGGTGCACATCTTGGACAAGTGTCTTATGGCTTGCTAGAATGGTGGCTTGAGCTCTAGGACAAGTGTCCCTTGGGTGGATGACACATAGCATGGATCTACCTTGTTTTCTCCTCCCTTTCCATCTATATAGGTGGTTCTTTCCCTTACCTTAGCTTCCTTTGATCTTTTGGTCTCTTCTCCACCTTGAGTGCACGACACTCCTTCCTTCTTTGCTTGTGTCGGCCGATACACTCCCTTGGAGGAGCTGTGGTGGACGATACCCTTGAAGCTTGGAGCTCTTCTTCTTCCTTGGAGCTTGGAGCTTAAGGCTGGTTGCATAACTTCTAACCCTAGCTCCATTACCTCTTGTTACGTTCTTGTTGATATGTTAGTAGTTTAGTTCCTTGCCTTAGTATTTTTTTGGTCGATCCTCCTTAGGATTTAGGGTTTCCTTATGGCTTAGTGTACCTTGCTAGCTAGTGTTTGAGCTTCCTTGTGTTGGAGGTAGAAGATGATCTGTGTTGGGCGATACCCCCTTGTCTTGGTGTGTTGGGCGGCAGGGTTGTCCTCGTGATGGGCGATATAGTGGTTGTTCTTGTGCTGGGCGACATCCTTGTCCTTGTATGGCAAGTTTGCTTAGGTTGGACGATAGGCTAGTGTGAGTGTTGGCCGATATGGTTGTGTTGGGAAAGAAGGTTTGGTAGCGGGCGATACATCTTGGGTTGTGATGGCCGATAGGCTGGGCTTGTGACGGGCATCACACCTCTCTCTTTGGTGTGTATCGGCTGATAGGCCTTGGTTGGTGGTTGCACGTTTTGAGGAAGTGTTCCTTCTCTCTCCCTCTCTCTCTCTTGGTTGTTGGAGATGGTGGTGACCTAGCCGTTTTCATAGCTGTATCGGGCATTGTGGTTGGGGTGTTGTGACGGGCGTCACACCCCCATGTGTGTCGGCCAACATGGATGTGTGACGGGCGCTGCCCGATAGGCATGGGATGCCCAACACCCCCCCTGACGCGCATTACCCCTTGATGTGATGTTGTGTCGCGCAGGGTGGGTGCTGTTGTAGCAACACAACGTTGCTACACTCCCTTGTGCCAGTCGTTGTTGCTATGTTCGGGTGAGGGTTGTGATGAGTTTTAGTGACGGTTCTTTATACCATGGAATTGTTTAGTTGTGCTCATATAACCTTGCTTCTAAACGATAGTGATGCCTTGCAACAATAACAATGTTAATGATAGAAATAATGATAATGGTAGTAGTGATGATAATAAGGAAGGTAGTGGTAATGATATACATGAAGTTATCCTTATGCTTATCTGTTAATGATAAGGAGAATGGTGGTAGTTACACTAGTAGTTTGCATGATTATAGTGGTAATGATAATGTTAAATGGTTTACATAATAGTGGATGGTGACAGTAATGATAATGATAATAACAGTGCTTGTTCTGTATTCTCAACATGACTGCTTGCATAGAGTGAACATCTTGATTATTCGTAAAATTCTGAGATGAGGATAAGTATAGGTATGGTTTGTTAATGATGTGCTTTATATACTTGATCATCAGATAATGTAAGAATGATAAGTATAGTATTATGAATATCATCTTGTGATAATAAGTATGGTCCTTATGTGGAAACTGTGATTATTGTATTCCCTAACCATGCAGGTGATGATTAGCCATGAAAAGGCTATGATGCATATGTGATGAGTAACATCACTTTGATAATTGTTCTTATTGATGAGATTGTATGTATGATGTGTTGTCCTATGATGTTGATGTGAGCCTTAAAGAGGCATTGGCAGTACATGATGAGGGATTGAGATCCTGTGGTATGTGATGATCCTTGAGATGGATCTGGATGGTTGGCAAGAGGCCAAGCAGCAACATGTGATGTTGGATCTGTGAGATGGATCAGGTGGATGTGGTTACAATAATAATATAATGTTGATTTTATGTTATTTACTTTCTGTTATATCTTGCATGTTATACAACTTGATTGAATCCTGCAATCCATATAAAAGACACTAACTAATCATAGCGAAATATATCATGTAGTTGCCCTGGCCATAGATCCATCATCGTCAGGATTTGGTGATGGTGAAACAGGTTCTCCTACGAGTTAACCTGGAAGTGCATATTGTTGAATATGTGTAGGTTGCTCCTAGCCTGAAAATGAGGAGGTAAGAGTGTAACTTCGGTTGCAGACTCAGATATATGTATGTGTAGAGCATGGTGAACAGGCCCATGGCTCAGGATATGTGATGTGAGTAGCATGAATGCGTTCATGGCTCAGAGCACGGTGAACAGGCCCGTGGCTCAGTTTTACTAGCACTGAGACCTGTACCAAGGCGGGCTAGAGTGAGGGTAGCCTATGGAGTTGGCCCTGTGGCTAAGACCACTTCAGCATGAGACTACGGTCCTGCTTGTGTTGTACTCGTGTACTGACCACGAGGTGGGAGGTCATGGAGTCCGGCTCTTTCATTGACCTTGTATAGCACCGGCTTGGGTTTCGTAACCGAAGGTTGGATTTGAACGGTACAGTTCACTTCCTCAAGGCATAATAATATGTAATACAACCGTCTAGTAATTACTGCTTAAGATAAACACGAAACATTGGTTGAAGCCTTGTTTGTGTAATATCTCTGTTATACCTTGCAGTTACTTCTATAGTCATCAGGTATGTGGTAATATGTTTTATCTTGATAATCAGGTTATGTGATGTTATATCTTGTTCTGATAATCATGTTACATAGTGATATATGTTAACTTGTCAATTATGTTCCTTTGAGAGGTATTTGGTTATACGCTTTTATACAACTGGTAAGTTGTCGGTAAGAATAGTTTTTCTTTATATAGATTGCTCTTACTATACCTGTTATTAGTTATCTGCTGTTATAGTTTATCTTGTTGAGGTTCTGTAGTTGCGGTGGGGAGTTATGTTTCCCGCTGTGACAATGTTCAATTGTCTCACCCCGCTGGTTTACACCCTTTTTAGGTGGTCGAGCTAGACGTGGTGGTGGTCGTGGTGTTGCGGCCGAGCATCTTGACGAACAGTAGAAGGCAAGCGATGGATATGCTACTGTTTTGGATGTTTTGTAGTAGAGTCTAGAGTCATCCCTATACTCTCAGGTCCTTGGCAGTGTTTTGACATTGTTTCACGATGAACGATCGATAATGTTTTGTATAGCCTGCTGTTGGCCGGATATGGGCCTTTATGTATATGAACAGGTGGTGAACTCATGTGATGGTTAGACAGTTGTTCCTTTGAGCTCTGGACACGTATTAGATCTGGTATATGTATATATATGACCTGTTTTCCTTGCAGGATGAGGACCGGAATGCAACAGCTTCATAGTTTATCAATTTTCCGCAATCGGTTTTAATTAACCCGTGTTTTTGGTAATCTGTGGTTATGGTGTTTTCCACACGTTTTTGCGTAACACCTCATTGTCTATGTGATAGTGGGATGTGTTGCCACAAGTTTTGGTATAAGAGCTATAGGTTCGCTGAGTCTACATGGATCTAGGACTAGGTTGTGTTTGTTCTTATGAGTGTTCCAGGTTTTCTTACAATATCTTCTGCCCTCAGCGGAAGAAAAGTCAAGATGTCTAGAAACCATGAAGAACATGCTGATGAGTACATTGATGCTGCATCGGTTGATGGAGCAGATGGACAGGCACATGAAGATCGGGTGTCTGAGAGTCCCCAATTTAACCCAGCCATACTTGAACATCCTTCTTACCAACAGCTTATGGGGCAGTTAATGGCTACGATGAATCTCATGGTTGAGCGATTACCAGTGCCTCCTCCGTGAGCATAGGTTCCCCATGGAGAAGCATCGGGTATTGGGAAGACCTTTGAGCGGCTTCTCCGAGTCGGAGCTTCAGATTATGCTGGAACGGCTGATCCAGCGGATGTAGATCTGTGGTTGACAAGTCTCGAGAAGGCTTTCTGGATCCTCGACATCCCCGAAGCAGACAAGGTAAAGCATGTTGTCGACCTTCTGAAAGGTATTTTTGGTCATTGGTGGACCATCGAAGAAGAGAAGCGGTCTGGTGAGGTGATCTGTTGGGAAGTGTTTCGACGTGAGTTCGTCACCAGATACTTCCAGAAGACGTATCTGGATGAGAAGGTGAGTTAGTTCGAGAACCTGAGACAAGGAACGATGAACATCACCGAGTATGAAGCCAAGTTTATGGATCTGTTGAGGTTTTGTCCTCACATGGCGGCAACAGATGAGGAACGGATCAGACATTTCGAGAAGGGTTTGAGTGCTGAGTTGACAACCTCGGTGTCTGTGTTGGAGAACCGAGAACGGTTTGCAATGTTCATGGAATCTGTTTGAAGGATTGAAAGCACAGTAAGGGAGAAAAGAGAATCCATGTCTCATGAAAGACCTGCTCAGTATCAAGGTCGAAGGTTTGGTGGATTTAAGAAGCCCATGTTTTTAGCACCGTCAGCGATGAGAAGTTCTGGTGTACCATCTCAGTGGTCTCCGAGTAAGGGGAGAGGTTATGTTTCTTCACCATCTAAGGCGCACAGTTCATCTTCTGTGGAAGTGACATGCCAACTAGGCCACAGTTTGAGGACAAGTCATGTCATCTTTGTGGACAAGTCAGGCATTGGAAGTTCAATTGCCCGAATAGAGATGTTGAAGTGACGCAACAACTGAGACAGAGTTTTCATAGGTCAAAGAGACCACATCCCAGTGGTAGAAGAGGACGAGGATGCGGTCAAGCATCTCATGATGGATCGTCTGATCAAGGAAGCAGAGGTCGTGGACAGCAAGCAACGGCTCAATTCTATGCTATGAGTCAGTCGGAGGCGATAGTCAACCCGCGAGTAGTGACAGGTCAGATGTAGTTATTTCATTCTGATGTCTTCTTCTTGCTTTATATCCATTCTGGTTGACCCGGGTGCTACACACTCTTTTATTGCCTATAGTATGCTTGAAAACTATCGTTTACCTGTTAGCTGTAAGAAGGATAGCTTGTTGTTAGAAACCCCTCTTGATGGTTCCTCTTTGCTTCGAGAAGAGTGTCCATCTTGTGTCTTGTCTTTCTCGGGACGTCGCATCCAAGTGGATCTTATACCACTTGATATGCATGGTTTTGATGTTATCCTTGGGATGGATACCTTAGAGAAGTATAAGGTTGTTTTGGACTGTGGTTCCAAGTCGGTAGTGTTCGATGGTAATGGAGAGAAGTGGATCTTCCAGGGAGATAGGAAGATTCTTCTGACGTGTCTAGTATCAGCTATGGTGGCAGATAGGTTGTTACGACAAGGACGTGAGGCGTTCCTAGCTCACGTGGTGGATACCGTTGTGGCTATCAAGGCGAAAGGTCCTAGTATTGAGGAGGTATCAGTGGTTCGAGAGTTTGCAGACGTGTTTCCTGAGGAGTTCCCTGGTGTTCCTCCACCCCGAGAGATTGATTTCGAGATCAATTTGGTTCCAGGAACACAGCCAGTTGCACAATCACCGTATAGGATGGCTCCAACAGAGATGGCAGAGTTGAAGAAGTAGTTCTAAGAGTTGTTGGAGAAAGGTTTTATCCGACCGAGTACATCACCTTGGGGAGCTCCAGTGTTGTTCATTAAGAAGAAGGATGGTTTGATGCGGTTGTGTATAGACTACCGACAGTTGAACAAAGTCACGATCAAGAATAAGTACCCGTTGCCGAGGATTGATGATCTATTTGATCAGTTGCGTGGTGCCACAGTGTTTTCGAAGATCGATCTACGGTCTGGATATCATCAGTTGAGGATTAAGGTGGATGACATACCAAAGTCAGCTTTCAGGATGAGGTATGGTCATTTCAAGTTCATTGTTATGCCGTTTGGGCTAACCAATGCACCTGCAGCTTTCATGGACCTGATGAACAGAGTGTTCTGTCCGTTCTTAGATCATTTTGTTGTAGTCTTTATAGATGACATTTTGATCTATAGTCGGGACAAGCTAGAACATGAGCAAAATCTTCGTTGAGCGTTGACTCTTCTTCGTCAACATCAGTTGTATGCCAAGTTCAGTAAGTGTGAGTTCTGGTTGGAAGAAGTGACTTTCTTGGGTCACATGATATCTGCTGAAGGAGTCAAAGTAGATCCGAAGAAAGTGGAATCTGTTGCGGATTGGGAACAGCCGAAGATGCCGACAGAAGTTCGTAGTTTCCTTGGTTTGGCAGGATAGTACTGGAGGTTTATCAAGGACTTCAGTGTGATCGCGTTTCCAATGACGAAGTTGACCAGGAAGGATGTACCTTTTATTTGGGATGATCGATGTCAGCAAGCTTTCGAGAGTTTGAAGGAGAAGTTGACCAGTGCTCCAGTGTTGATCTTGCCAGAGCCTGGGAAAGGCTATGTTGTTTTCTGTGATGCTTCCAAGAAAGGTTTAGGTTGTGTGTTGATGCAGGAAGATCATGTAGTTTATTTTGCCTCGCGACAGCTCAAGAAACATGAGGAGAACTATCTGACTCATGACTTGGAGTTGGCAGCTGTGGTTCATGCGTTAATGATTTGGAGACACTATCTATATGGGGAAGTGTGTCAGATCTTTACAGATCATAAGAATTTGAAGTATATCTTTACGCAGCAAGAGTTGAACATGTGACAACGACGATGGATGGAGTTGATCAAAGATTATGACTGCACTATTGAGTATCAACCTGGTAAGGCGAATGTGGTAGCTGATGCGCTTAGAAGAAAGTCTTCTTATCTTTCTTCAAAGAAGGAACAGTTGAGTTCTCTGGTATGCCACAGGTGAGATATGTTTGTTACTCTGCGACAGATGAATGTGCAGATAGAAGTTTCTTTGTTGTCTGGTCTTTTTGCACAGATGCAAGTCAAGCCTACATTGAGGCAGAAAATCAAAGATGCACAGCAGATAGATGATACGGTACAGTTGATCAGATCAGAGTTCGGCAGCAACAAGCGTGATGGGTTTCATGAGTCTGAGGATGGACTAGTTTTCTATCATGATAGGATAGTGGTTCCAGATGTCGATGATCTAAGGAAGTTGGTGCTTGAGGAAGCACACACGTCGATGTATGCGATGCATCTAGGTGTCACCAAGATGTATCATAGTCTGAAGGACTTGTATTGGTGGCCCGGTTTGAAGAAAGATGTAGCTGAGTTCATGGCGAGATGTGCGGTGTGTCAGCAAGTGAAGGCTGAACATCAGAAGCCGGCAGGAACGTTGCAACCTTTGTCGATACCGCAGTGGAAATGGGATCATATAACCATGGATTTTGTAGTTGGTCTACCCCAGACAACTAGGAATTATGATTCCATTTGGGTGATAGTGGACAGATTGACTAAGTCTTCCCATTTTCTACCAGTGAAGATGACGTATACATCCGAGAAACTCGCTCGAGTATATGTTGATGAGATAGTACGTCTGCATGGTGTGCCAGCAATGATAGTTTCTGACAGAGGTCCTCAGTTTATGAGTCAATTTTGGGAACAGTTGCACAGAGGCTTGGGAACGCAGTTAAGGTTCAGTACAACCTTTCACCCACAGACAGATGGACAGTCTGAAAGGACTATTCAGATTTTGGAAGATCTCCTTCGAGCTTGTGTTTTGTAGTTTCTAGGCAACTGGGATGTACATCTGAGTTTGATAGAGTTTGCCTATAACAACATTTATTGGCGGAGCATTGACATGGCTCCTTATGAAGCCTTGTATGGAAGGAAGTGCAGATCTCCTTTGTGTTGGTATGAGTTTGGTGAGTATTAGTTGTTGGGTCCTGAGTTAGTACAGCGGACAACAGAAAAGATCAAGGTGATACATCAACAGTTGAAAGTGGCATAGGACAGGCAGAAGTCTTATGCAGACAATCGCCGACGACCTTTGGAATTCCAGGAAGGAGACAAAGTGTATCTTAAGGTCTCGCCGTGGAAGGGTGTGCTAAGGTTTGGATGGAAGGGTAAGTTAGATCCCAAGTATATGGGGCCTTACTCAGTCGTAGCACGTGTTGGCAAGGTAGCTTACGAGATAGAGTTGCCTCCATAATTGCACAGGTTGCTCCCAGTGTTTCATGTCAGTATGCTGAAGAAAAGTCATCCGGATTCAGGTACAGTGATACAGCCAGTTGAGGTTGAACTTGATGCATATGTGACCTACGAGGAAGGTCCTGTGGCGATCCTTGACAGAAGGATCAAGAAGCTGAAGAGGAAGGACTTGGTTCTTGTGAAGGTGCTTTGGCAGCGGCGTGGCATTGAGGAAGCCATGTGGGAGCTTAAGGAAGAGATGAGGAGGAAGTATCCCTCGCTTTTCTCTTCGGATTTTGGGGACGAAATCCCTTAAAGGGGGTTAGCTTGTAAGGACCATGACCTTCGTTTAGGGTTTACCCTGTTTGCTTTGCTTAACCTTGGTGGTTTGATGCTTGGTAATCACCTTTAGTGGTGATTAGGGTTTGGTTGTGCTTTGTTGAGAGTCTGAAGGGCTACTTGCAAATAACCCAAGTTTAGGGTTTTGTGTGAAAGTTTGCCATCTTGTGAGGTGTTTCCCTCTCTTTTCTTCCTCTAGGGTTGAGAGGAAGGCATGGGCTAGTTGTTTGAGTTTCTTTGGGCCTTGGTTGAGTTTGTTTGGGCCTTGAGGTGCCTTGTTTGGGCTTGGTGGAGCCTTGTATCGGCCAAGACTTGCCTTGTGTCGACCAAGACTTGCTTGTGTCGCCCAAGGTGAGTAGTGTGTCGACCTAGTGTGGCTTGTGTTGCCCAAGTGAGTGTGTGTCGCCCAGGGTACCTTGGTGTGTCACCCAGTGGAGCTGTTGGTTGTGTCGCCCATGATGCTTGGTCCAGCCTTGACCATGTTTGGTGGACACTTGGTGCACATCTTGGACAAGTGTCTTATGGCTTGCTAGAGTGGTGGCTTGAGCTCTAGGACAAGTTTCCCTTGGGTGGACGACACATAGAATGGATCTACCTTGTTTTCTCCTCCCTTTCCTTCTATATAGGTGGTTCTTTCCCTTGCCTTAGCTTCCTTTCATCTTTTGGTCTCTTCTCCACCTTGAGTGAACGACACTCCTTCCTTCTTTGCTTGTGTCGGCCGATACACTCCCTTGGAGGAGCTGTGGTGGACGATACCCTTGAAGCTTGGAGCTCTTCTTCCTTGGAGCTTGGAGCTTAAGGCGGGTTGTATAACTTCTAACCCTAGCTCCATTACCTCTTGTTACGTTCTTGTTTATATGGTAGTAGTTTAGTTCCTTGCCTTATTATCTTTGTGGCTGATCCTCCTTAGGATTTAGGGTTTCCTTGTGGCTTAGTGTACCTTGCTAGCTAGGGTTTGAGCTTCCTTGTGTTGGAGGTAGAAGATGATCTGTGTTGGGTGATACCCCCTTGTCTTGGTGTGTTGAGCGGCAGGGTTGTCCTCGTGATGGGTGATATAGTGGTTGTTCTTGTGCTGGGCGACATCCTTGTCCTTGTATGGCTAGTTTTCTTAGGTTGGACGATAGGCTAGTGTGAGTGTTGGCCGATATGGTTGTGTTGGGAAAGAAGGTTTGGTAGCGGGCGATACATCTTGGGTTGTGACGACCGATAGGCTGGGCTTGTGACGGGCGTCACGCCTCTCTCTTTGGTGTGTATCGGCCGATAGGCCTTGGTTGGTGGTTGCACGTTTTGAGGAAGTGTTCCTTCTCTCTCCCTCTCTCTCTTGGTTGTTGGAGATGGTGGTGACCTGGCCGTTTTGATAGCTGTATCGGGTGTTGTGGTTGGGGTGTTGTGACGGGCATCACACCCCCATGTGTGTCGACTGGCAAGGATGTGTGACGGGCGCTGCCCAATAGGAATGGGATGCTCGACACCCCCCCTGACGTGCGTTACCCCTTGTTGTGACGCTGTGTCGTGCCGGGTGGGTGTTGTTGTAGCAACATAGCGTTGCTGCACTCCCTTGTGCCAGCCGTTGTTGCTGTGTTTGGGTGAGGATTGTGATGAGTTTTAGTGACAATTCTTTGTACCATGGAATTGTTTAGTTTTGCTCATATAACCTTACTTCTAAACGACAGTGATGCCTTGCAACAATAACAATGATAATGATAGCAATAATGATAATGGTAGTAGTGATGATAATAAGGAAGGTAGTGGTAATGATATACATGAAGTAATCCTTATGCTTATCTGTTAATGATAAGGAGAATGGTGGTAGTTACACTAGTAGTTTGCATGATGATAGTGGTAATGATAATGTTAAATGGTTTACATAATAGTGGATGGTGACAGTAATGATAATGATAATAACAGTGCTTGTTCTGTATTCTCAACATGACTGCTTGCATAGAGTGAACATCTTGATTATTCGTAAAATTCTGAGATGAGGATAAGTATAGGTATGGTTTGTTAATGATGTGCTTTATATACTTGATCATCATATAATGTAAGAATGATAAGTATAGTATTATGAATATCATCTTGTGATAATAAGTATGGTCCTTATGTGGAAACTTTGATTATTGTATTCCCTAACCATGCAGGTGATGATTAGCCATGAAAAGGCTATGAGGCATATGTGATGAGTAACATCACTTTGATAATTGTTCTGATTGATGAGATTGTATGTATGATGTGTTGTCCTATGATGTTGATGTGATCCTTGAAGAGGCATTGGTAGTACATGATGAGGGATTGATATCCTGTGGTATGTGATGATCCTTGAGATGGATCTGGATGGTTGGCAAGAGGCCAAGCGGCAACATGTGATGTTGGATCCATGAGATGGATCAGGTGGATGTGGTTACAATAATAATATAATGTTGATTTTATGTTATTTACTTTCTGTTATATCTTGCATGTTATACAACTTGATTGAATCTTGCAATCCATCTAAAAGACACTAACTAATC
The DNA here is from genome assembly GCA_963693085.1 of Alisma plantago-aquatica. Classification (NCBI taxonomy): domain Eukaryota; kingdom Viridiplantae; phylum Streptophyta; class Magnoliopsida; order Alismatales; family Alismataceae; genus Alisma; species Alisma plantago-aquatica. Next base: position 831,387,319 of record OY856411.1, on the reverse strand, counting down.
ATAGTGAAATATATCATGTAGTTGCCCTGGCCATAGATCCATCATCGTCAGGATTTGGTGATGGTGAAACAGGTTCTCCTACGAGTTAACCTGGAAGTGCATATTGTTGAATATGTGTAGGTTGCTCCTAGCCTGAAAATGAGGAGGTAAGAGTGTAACTTCGGTTGCAGACTTAGATATATGTATGTGTAGAGCATGGTGAACATGCCCATGGCTCAGGATATGTGATGTGAGGAGCATGAATGCGTTCATGGCTCAGAGCACTGTGAATAGGCCCGTGGCTCAGTTTTACTAGCGCCGAGACCTATACCAAGGTGGGCTAGAGTGAGGGTAGCCTATGGAGCTGACCCTGTGGCTAAGACCACTTCAGCATGAGACTGCGGTCCAGCTTGTGTTGTACTCGTGTACTGACCACGAGGTGGGAGGTCGTGGAGTCCAACTCTTCCATTGACCTTGTATGGCACTGTCTTGGGTTTCGTAACCAAAGGTTGGATTTGAACGGTACGGTTCACTTCCTCAGGGCATAATAATACGTAATACATCCATCTAGTAATTACTGCTTAAGATAAACACGAAACATTGGTTGAAGCCTTGTTTGTGTAATATCTCTGTTATACCTTGTAGTTACTTCTATATTCATCAGGTATGTGGTAATATGTCTTATCTTGATAATCAGGTTATGTGACGTTATATCTTGTTCTGATAATCATGTTACATAGTGATATATGTTAACTTGTCAATTATGTTCCTTTGAGAGGTATTTGGTTATACGCTTTTGTACAGCTGGTAAGTTGTCGGTAAGAATTGTTTTGCTTTATATAGACTGCTCTTGCTATACCTGTTATTAGTTATCTGCTGTTATATTTTATCTTGCTGAGGTTCTGTAGTTGCGGTGGGGAGTTATGTTTCCTGTTGGGACAATGTTCAATTGTCTCACCCAGCTGGTTTACACCCTTTTTAGGTGGTCGAGCTAGACGTGGTGTTGCGGCCGAGCAGCTTGACGAGCAGTAGAAGGCAAGTGATGGATATGTTGCTGTTTTGGATGTTTTGTAGTAGAGTCTAGAGTCATCCCTGTACTCTCAGGTCCTTGGCAGTGTTTTGACATTGTTTCACGATGAACGATCGATAATGTTTTGTATACCATGTTGTTGGTCGGATATGGGCCTTTATGTATATGAACAGGTGGTGAACTCATGTGATGGTTAGACAGTTGTTCCTTTGAGCTGTGGACACGTATCAGATCTGGTATATGTATATATATGACATGTTTTCCTTGCAGGATGAGGACCGGAATGCAATAGCTTCATAGTTTATCAGTTTTCTGCAATCAGTTTTAATTAACCCGTGTTTTTGGTAATCTGTGGTTATGGTGTTTTCCGCATGTTTTCGCATAACACCTTGCTGTCTGTGTGATAGTGGGATGTGTTGCCACATTCTACAACCATCCTTTCATTAAATCACAGACTAGGCTGGCTAACCAAGCAATCCTTTATTTGATTAACCGCTATTGATACATCTGAGTGTTAGACAAACTTATCTCTTTTCTCAACTTAAGGTTAGCCTAGCAACCTCAACTTCTTCTAGCTTCCAGCTAAACTAGGTAGCTATATCTCAACTAGAGCATTCATTACCACTTGTTATCCTTAGGTGTTAGGTAATGTTGAAGACATACACCTCCATGTATTGTACTTATCATCTCATCTCAAACTCTAAGTTTGTCTTCATCAAGAACACTCTCTGATCTCATCATTATGGTGATCAAACTCAACCTTGCATAACTTGCAATTTCACATAGCTTCTGCTAAAAACATCCTTATTTATCTTACTGTTTGTAAACCATCCATGTATTGTTTACTCCACTAGGGTACATTATCATCTTTGTCCTCATACCTTGTAGCAACGTTCCAACTCACATCATCTTTATCCTTGGTGTATGGCATGTGTACCATCCTATCTCTCACTCCCATAACAAGAGGTAATAAGCATTTGGCTGCAGTCCAAATATAGAGTTCTTCCTGTTCCAAGAGTAGAGATGGTACATCCCACCTTGCCATTACACCTTCAAAACTAAGTTGCAACGTGCCACATATGTCTCAAACATCATGATATCAAACTTACTTCCATGGAAAACTGGTCTCGAACCTACTTGGGTCACTATAAAATCCTTGGTCATCACCTCTAGGTCTATAGGGTGCCGATACTTTTGGGGTCATCCCTCTTCCCTTCTGCATCCAAAGAGTGCCCTACTCATCAGCCCTTTGGGTCCCATGAGTACATGAAGGTGATCAATCTCCTAACCCATGGCCCTCAGACAATGATAGTTGTTACCTCCCGACCCTATGGTCATGTCCAACAAGGGAATTAGGCAACTCCTGCTTCCATCGGTCTTATCCCCACCTGACCCTAGGATAGACTTAGGATTCTAACATAGTACATGTTCAACTTAGAACCTTACCCAATCCTTCATCATCTCTCTCTGCATTCATGGCTGACTTCCATCCTTCCATAGGGGTCATGGCAACCTGTCTACCTTGGTCAGGCCCCATACCAATTACCTCTGTGGTAACACAACCACATGCACTTAGAGATGGTTATCTATGGGTCTACAGGTTCAGTCTCATACCATGTAATTTTCACTTATCTTTCTCAAGATCCTATAAAACCTCTTTAGGTTACCTCAAAACCAAAAAAACTGGTATACACCCTACAAAAGGGTCCCTCTCCCAGGATAGGAGGAAACTACACCTTGATAACAAAGGTCACAAGCGTCCTTATGTTTAAGGTATGCATCCACATGAGTATGCTTAGCCCTAGCAAGCTACTAAGGCACAAGTAGACACCTACAAAACCATGCTAGGTCACTCTTGTTCTCATCCTCAACATTAGATCGGCTTAGTTGTGAGATGTTCATCAAACATACCCTTAACATAAGGGGTTTACTTTACCTCTACACATGAGGAGTACCACGCTCGAAACTATAGAGACTCAAATCTCATCATGAGCATTGAGTACACTGCTTCCCCTCTTAGGCCTAGGAACCCGAGGTTCACCTTTGGGTGTCCAACTGCATGCTCAATCTCTTAACTACGAATCAAGCATGTCCAAGGTATGTCATGTACTTCCATGATCAATTTATATAAGAAGCACCTCAGAGTTAAGTCCTCCTCAAGGAAAACCAACTAAGTATAAAACCTCACAACTGGTTACTTAAACCTCCTTAGGGTCTAAGGCACTCTTTATCTCATCTCAGTAAGTAATCACTTATACCATAGGTACATAGGTACCAGAAGAATCATCCTCTCTCTGGAGTTTGGTTCCTCTAAAGGCAACCAAGATATCATCAGCCTCTAGGGGTCAAGCATAAGGCAACCACTATCATCTACTTAGGTCGCATCATCCTCAACTCCCCACTGTTCCTCATATCTCGAGGTTTTAGGCTTCCAACCTTCTTGATGGGGTCCTACTTTCTCTCTCTAGAGCTAACTCCACATCCAGCCGTACTACTAGAGGTCCTCTCTCCATGAAGGATCAAGCTCACAGGCATACCTCTACGTGGGTGAATCCTATGCTTAAACTTATGTTTGCTCATGATTATCCATAGCCCCTTATGCTTATCTCATAAGCCATCCATCCTATCCTTCTGGCCTAAGTTTTAACTTACTGCTTATACTACTAATGTACTCTGGGTGCAAGCTATATCCTACTAGCAACAACCCATAAGGTTTCTATAGGTTCTTCTCTAACCTCATCCATGAAGGAGCTATCATTCGCTCAAACATGCACGACCCTTCCCAGGGTTGGGTTTCTAGAGGTGCTAGGTCATCCAACCTCTCATGGCTCATATGGAATTCCAAAGGCATGTCCATCCAAATGCCCAGTCAACCATGACATCTAACTCATCATGTCACCTCTCTCGAACCTCCACTTAAGGTTAGGGTTAATATCATCCTCAAAGGACGTGCAAGATCTCTACTTTTAATGGAGGACTCTACCTCCAAGACTAACTCTCTCTACTCATGCTCCTAACAAGGAGGTCTATCCTCAGGTATCTCCTGAGGGAAAAACAACTCATGTCATATGACCTAAGCATGTATCTATTCTTTAGTTTGCGCTTAATCTATTAAGCTTATGTCCATGACATCTTATTTACATGCTTTTCATTAATTTGGTGGAGGATTCCTTAGACCTTATTAACCTTGCCCATACCTCAAGAGGGTGAGGAGAAGAGAGAAAACCATAATCTTAAGGTCCTTAATAGAATTTGAGTTGAGAAGGGATGAACAAGATGAGAGAGTCCAAAACGTATCTTATTTCGAGTCATATTCTAAGACATCGGCCAGACAGTCACACAATTCGGGAGTCCTCATATTCCAACTAGCGATGCAGAGGAAAATATTTCCAGCCCCCAGACGTGGTCCTTTTCTAGACACCTCAATCTTTTGGACAATCCTCTAATAACTCCCTCGGTTCTATGGAATTTGTAAAATTTAATAATTGTTAAAGATTAAGTGGGGAACCTATGCTCTTATACCAATTGTAATGACTCCGCCTCCTGGTAACCCCCAATTAAGGGAGACCAAAAGGTCGGCGCCGTTATCCCCATTTAACAAGATCAAAGGTTAGAAAAATAATCAATAACAATTAATAAATTTTACCAACTAAACTGAAAACTGGTATAAAATAAAACGTTGCATACCTTTTCCAAAAATTGGGATATCTACTTCTATCCGCTTCGGGAGTCTATTTTAACTAATCCTCCTTTGTACTTTAATTCTTATTTAATTCTACATATGCCACTTTACTGTTTGTCCTTTTCAATCTTGTACCTAAAATGCCGACAAACAAAATGTCGGTCAGCATATCAGAATATGCCGGTATGTGGGGACAACCAAAAAAAATTTGCATTTATAGATAACAATCTAATTATCACAATCAAGATAATTAACAAGCCAATTTATGCTTTCCAGTATGACATTCTCCACCGCTTTTTCCCTAACCCTGGCATACCCACCTTAGGGTTTCTTTTGCTAATGACTTAAGGCCACCTTCTCAATCCCGAGCTTGGTGCCTGGGGTCACCACTCATGGTCCCCTCTCATCATGCAATATCATAGGCCACCTTCTCATTCCCAAGCTTGGTTCCCGGGGTCACCACTCATGGTGCCCATGGGTCCACCCTCCTGGGCCTGACCTTTGGCATCATCCATCAGGGTGGCATGTAGGTGCGAGAATACACACTTCTTTAAAATTGTGATAACCTTAGTGGCTTTATAATTTTGCAAGTATGAACATCCAACTGTTTAGATGCATTCAATGTGATTAACTATCTGGAACCCCATCGGGAAACTAAGGTGATTAACCATAATTAACCACATACCTGTCAGGAAGACTCACGTGTAGGAATAATCCAAACAAGCAAGTAATCCAGAACCAAGCAAGCACACAATTCAGTCCTAAAATTACATTCAATATTCTCTATCATGGATCATGGTACCCAAGTCTAATAGACCTAATCGGGCCCTAGGGTTACTAGCCCTTTTTAGGGTTTTGACCATAATTAGGGTTTCACTTCCTTTTACCACTTTTACTTTATTTTTATCAAAATATCTATTAAACCCTAATTATCTAATCTTATTTTTCCATTAAGATCCCAAGATCAGGTTTGGAGCATAAAACCCTTATTTTCGAATTAATTATATCTTTTCTTCCCCTTTTCACTCACTTAGGGTTTCTAAGGGTATAAATGACAATATTAGGTTGAAAACCCTAATTCTTGCAAATCCCTTATCAAAATAGGTCAAGATTCATTTTTATCACTAAACAAGTTAATAATAATCGAATTTATTCACTTGTAAGATTAAACCCGTCCTTTATCAACAATTAGGTTTTCTAACCATAATTTAATACTTTTCCCATCCAAATTATATACTTTTACAAAACGATAATGATTTAGGTTCCCAAACTATTTTTAATGTATCCCTCATATTTTGCTAATCATTTTTCATGTATTAACTTTCCTCATCTGAGTTTTCTAGTAAGAGATACGAATTTAGCAATGTTATTTACCTTTGGGCCAATCTGTGGCCGCCACGTCATCCAAACGAAGCCTTTTTATTTTCACGCTGGTTGGGCTCAAAACATGTCGAAAATACATCCTCGCCCTCTGGTTCCTTTATGATAATTGGGGATAGAGGGGTCTTTTCCCCTATTATTCTCCTTCCTCGCGCACAGGCTCTCCTCCTGCGAACAGTGCCCCGCCATGGTCAACCAGGTTGTTGACCCTGGGCTCTAGGGTGACGGAGACCAAGATAAGGCGGCCACAGCTCCGCCAGGACTGACCAAAGTCGACGAAACCCTCAGATCTTCCGTAGGTGTACCATTCTGTTGGGTCAAGAAGACCAGTGGGCGACAGGGTATTGCATCGCCAGGGAAGCAAAACCATGGTTCACACAATGGAATTGGCAGCCTGACTGATTCGCATGACATCAAGAGGTTTGTGGCTGATCTCAGGGAACCTCCTAGGACCTTATATAGGTTTGTCTATGTGAGTCTCTCCCCACTCAGGATTCAACTCTCGAGCAGATTGGGGAAACTTCCGTTTCTCCTCAAGACAGGTCCCCCAGGGGACCATTCGATCCGATTTTCTATCCTAAACTCGGATATACCCTTTTTAATTTTCCTTTTTGATCAATGAGAGAGGTATGGATGTGGGGAAAAACACCCATTAATGTTCTTGTCAGAATGGAGGTAGTAGATGACCGACATCCATTCGATCTCGATCTAGCGGCATCCATCGCGCCAAAAATATATCCAAAAAGGATTCACATTGTGACATTTATTGATATCTACTTACTTTAAGAAACTTTGAAAAAATCATATCTCTCAAACCATTTTTTCAATTGATCCCAAATTTTGAGGGAAAGTCCATAATGACTTAATACACATATGTAACAAATTTGGGACTCAAACTCGAAAGTTTGGGATGATTTTCTTTATATGCAAGTTATCTCTTAATAAGGCATATTTTAAGCATATTTTTATCTTTCATGATCTTTTATTTTCTTTATTTTTCTTCCTTTTAGTATTAGAAACCATGTGGACACGAAATATTTTCTAAGATGGATTCATTATCCATATATCCACATTTTTCTTGATATTTCATTATTATCTCAACTTTCCTTCTTAATAATGCTTCATTTGATTTTTATTTCATTCTTCTCCTATTATTATTACAACTTGGACTCCTTGGAACCCAAGAAATCCAAGAAGCACGAAATCCCCCTTTGGGATTCATCCTTTGTCTTTTAGAGGCTTCTACCTCATTCTTTTCTCCATTTTCTCATTTACTTATTTAATAACTGAATTTCCTTTTTTTCATTTCCTTGTTATTCTGGGTCCCTTGGACCTCAAGAAATACTAAAGGCATGAATTCCCATATTGGGGAATATTGGTTTGCCTTTATCTTCTTTTAAAAGTCTATTTCTCATATTCCTCTTTTATTTATCAAATCCTTTTCCTTTTTATTTCTCTTTTCTTTTCAATTGGGCTCAATGGCCAACAAATCCCATTATCAATCAATCAAGGCCATTTCACACGAAATTCATCACAAATCAAAGAAATAAATTTCTTTTATTCTTTAAAAGATAATTACATCATTTTAATACATTCTTAAGAAATTGAGGTTATAACAGATCCTAAATGATTTCCAAGTATCTCAATCATCAAAAATCTTTGATCCATGATCTTTTCAAATATAAAAATCTTTCAACGATCTCCAACAAAAATGATCTCTCTAATAAAAAAATCTTCATTCAATAAACTTTCCAAAAATGATTTTCTTTTGCAGGAGAAGTATCTTAAAAAAATCAATAATCTTTCCGAAAACATCAATGTTCTTCTTTTTAATACAAAAAAACAAGAAAATTCTTTTTAAAAAATGAAAATATTATTTTCAAAAGATATATTTTTAAAAGAAAAACAAAAAAATCTTTTAAAAAATCTTTTCAAATAAAGACAACATATCTTTTGCAATATTTTCAATACAGAGAATAAATCTTTTATAAAAAAAACTTTTCAAATAAAGAGAATAAATCTTTTTCAAAAAGATCAATCTTTTCAGAAATGAGGGAGCATACATTTTCTAAAATAACAATCTTTTCACAGAAAAAATCATTTCATAACATTAGCACAAATATTTTTCAAAAAGAACAATCTTTTTGAAGGAAAAATCTTTTCAGAAAGAGAAATATTTTCAAAAAGAGAACAATTTTTTCACAAAGAAAACACTCTTTTCAAGGAAAACCAATAACGGTTGAACCACCTTTCAAAACTTAAGCATCTTTTGAAATATCAAAAAAGTTGAACCCCTTTTGAAAAAGTTCAAAAATGTTCTCAATAGTCAGACAAAAGAAAGGCAATATTTTTAATCATGGACAACCTTTTCAAAAACCTTCCAAATTGATCCATGTCGAAAGGTTTTCCAATTTGTGGTCTCTTCACATGAGCCACCACTCATGTCTGAAACCTTTGATATCTTTCGAAAGGCTTTTAAAGTGTTATGAGTGCTCTTTAATCGTAACCTATGGTCACACAAGAGATAAAGAGTCATCCTTTTTGGGAAACTTCTTCAGATTATCTTGAACTTATAATACCTTCATCCTTATGCCAATAGATACCCAATTTTACCTACAAGTTATGGGCTCTCATGATCAAATCACATCTAGCTTTGTACCATTCACTCTGATATTATGGTACACATGCCTATGTCTACCCAAAAACTTTATCCTTGAAAGGACCCTAACTCTACTTAATCCTTTCAAACAAGCTTCACCATTATGCCACAAGGATACTCAATCCTCTAATCCTGGACATTACTTCCAAATCTTGACTAGAATATCAACTCATTCCCTAAGCATACCAACTCCATCCGATCTGAAGGTTTTTCCAGCTTTCCTGAGATGTCACCTAGTAGCACATGGTCTACCCATCTTTTCCTACCCTACACTACAAGCACAAACTATGACCTAAAATTGGGCCTTCACCTCTCTCTCATGCTCACTTATAACCATGGTCCTGGAATGACCTAGAACTGGGCCCTCACTATAGGTTCACCTTCATATCCATATTGTCTCAGACTACAACCTAAAATTGGGCCATCTCCCTACAAAAATAACCTTCATATCGATATAGTATCAAACCATGATCTTAAATTGTGCCATCATTATGCCTTCACTTTCACATCTATACGGTCCCAACCCATGACCTTATCCCTAGACACCCCTCTATCTTATGCACTTTCTCTCATAAGTTCTCTCTTAAGGAGAGATGAATCTCACACACCCATATCCGACGACATTCTATGACCTTGAGTGGGTCACCTTGTTTCTAGTTATCCCTTTACCTTATGAACGTTTCTCTCATTAATTCTACCTTGAGGAGAGAGGAATCTCACACACCTGTATCCATCCATAGTTTATGGACCTCAATAGGTCACCTTATCCTTGGATATCCCTTAATGTTGTTAGAATTTCTCATAGGATCTCCCCTGATGAGAGAGGAATGTCGCACACCCTATTCAACCATAGACTTTGGCCTTGAGTGGATCACATTGTCCCTGGATATTACTTTATCTTGTGAGTATTTATGTCATAAGATCTCCCATGAGAAGAGAATAATCTCACACACCTGTATCCAACCATAGTCTCTAGCCCTAAAAAGGTCACCTTGTCTCTGGATACCCCTTTAACTTGTGAGTATTTTTCTCATAAGATCTCCTTTGTGGAGAGAGGAATCTTACACACCCATATCCATCTCACCTTATCCCTATATGTCCGTTTACCTTGTGAGTATTTCTCTCATAAGATATCCTTTGAAGAGAGGAATGTTACATGACCATGTACAACCACAGTCTCTAGCCCTAAGGGGGCCACCTTGTCCCTGGATTCCCTCATAAAATCTCCCCTGAAGAAAAACCTCACACATCAATCCCAGCTATAATCTCTACCCCCAACTAGGGCACCTTGTCCCTAGATACCAACCAAACTTCACCCTTTATAACCAACAAAACCAATTTGCGTGCCTTATCACAATGATGCTAGACATATTTCTAGACAAGACTTAGACAATCCATCCATATCATTCAATATAAGGGAATGTCCCTATCTTCGTATCATTGGATCTATTAATTGACATTGACACTTTAACTACCACTTTCTGTACAAAGGGTGATCTTTCATATTTTGACATGATCTTTGTCCTCTTATCCATGTAAGAGGTAGATTAACTTTCTCTATCACAATTTTTGACTCCCTCCTCCACACAAGGGACAATTTCTATTCAACCTTATCGAGAATGTTTGGGACACCAAAAAAACATGAATGCTATATGTTGAAGCCTCTTTTCTAGCACAAGGGGTAGTTTGTTTACCACTGTGTTTCTTACCTCTTCAACTCCTTGTTACTCAAGGGGAAGATTCCCATTTGATATGTTGAGCCTAAAAAGCAATCATTCTACTTTCAATAGAGAGGAGGACATGACAAAAATCTTAGGATGCAAAACACTCACTGACAATTTTGGAAAGAAACTCTTGAGATGGAGAGAATTAACAAATAGTCCAACACAAATGTGTAATAAAGAAATTGGTTGAAGACTTTCATGATGAACTGAAGTGTTAGGTTGATACAGGATCCATATGGTGGTTAGAATGGGTTGATGAGCCATAGGACATAGATGCACCTGAGTTCGGTGGAAAGAAGATAATTAAAGCTAATATGGGTCAGCAAAAGCCACACATACATGTGTTCCCCTCTACATGTCATGCACAACTATCATCACCATACAACCTACATGTTGAAAAACTCCACCATCTTGTATGACTCCCACCAAGGATATACCAATACAAGAATGTTTCATTTGAGCATCAAAAGTAGGAGTCATTTATGACAGACATAATCACTCCACACGACATCTAAGTAGATGATCAAACAAAAAAATCTAGTAAAAAACTAAATGTCATTGTTTATCAAGGTAGAAGGCAAAAATCTACAACAATTCCATTGCAAAAGAAGAGATTGTATGCCATATATTCCATAGTGCACCCCAACCACCACCTTTGAACTATCCTCTAGATGAAGGACCTTACGGGTACCCTCCTTATCTAGGCTTCTTTGTAGCATTGACAGGCACACTTCAGTTAGAGATCCGAAAAGCAGTTAATCACTATATACAAGATGTCATGCAAAATGTGGGAGATATAAAGGTCAAGATAACATAAATTGATGCCTTCAAAGGAAACCACCAAAAGATCACAAAGCTTTATTACTAAAGCATGATGAAAGGGGATACATTTTTAAAAGCAAGTATTGCTCCCACCAGACTCAAGAAGGAGATGCCAATGTTGAAGCCAAAGAGAAGGTTCACACAATGAGGGGCCTCTCTTAATAGCATTCTTACATTGATATAGCACCTGGTTAAGTTTCCAACCATAAGGAATCCTTCTAATACCCTCCCAAAGATCTACAATTCCAACGCTTACTGTGACTTCCACCACATTTTGGGGTTCAAAATAGACTCATCATATCCCTCAAACACAACATTTAAAACCTAATCGATGCAGGTTTGACCAAGTGGAGTCCCTTACATAAATCACTCTAGATCAAGTCACTAAAGAGCTAGATGAAACTAAAGAATTGTTTGAATCTCTTTTGAAGCCAGAGTGAACAAACCATACAATACAATTCCAAAGTTGATTGAGCATCCATTTGATTCAAAGATCTTCCAAAGAGAATTAATACACATAGTTGTTACGAGCTGCAAAGAACTTAGGGATCATGAAGGATTTGTCCAACCATTTTTTCTTTGAAAATCAACCTAATAAAAAATTCAAAAACTTTTATTGAAAAAATGTCAAAAACATCAAACCAAAAAAATCTAAACCTTCAAAATGGGAAAAAAAGATCAAATTTTAGAAATGAAAAAATCAATATCCAAAAGTTGACTTAATCCATTTAAGTGTCTCGATGATTCCCACCCTGACAGGGAAGGTCCAATGTAGAACCATAAGGCCTAGGACGGAAGGAGCATGGCAATTATTGAGGCCCCATTGGTTCACAAACCTAATATCACCCTTAAAAACACTCAATCAATAAAAGCATCTAAAGTGTATAATAGGATCACACCACATTTTGAAATAAAAAAATGTTGTCTTCTTGGTCTTCTTAAACATAGCACCCAGCTTTGAGTCAGATCTAACCCACAAAGTCAGGACATCCTGAGAACAAATTTAGGAGCCATTCCCTACATGAAATTTATTGTTTGAATATGACATCAACCCTACTCAGGGGACTGGATAGAGACATGTGGATTGGATGATAAGGAGATCTGGATCCTTTGTGACATTTTCCTTGTCTCACCATTTTCCATGATGATCTAGGTTGGAGACCACAAATGGGGAACCTTTGACAGGAAACTCCCATTAATCCACAATTCAAGTTTCCATCTTAAGGCTCTAAGCATAAATGTCCACAACCTCAAAGAATTAACCAAAAATATGTTATCTATGAATCCCAAAGGGCACTCGAACTTGGACATATGCTTGTTATGAAATGCTTATTAAGCATGTCACTCAGTACTAGTGGATCATAAAACTCACTTTTTGGTGTCAAAAATTCCCATCCTAACTTTCTAAGCATCAATTCCCATAGATTCAAATGAAAATTGATCAAATACAAACAAATAAGTCCAAAGGACACCCAAAAAAGTAGATACATGCTTGTGAAAAACTTCATACACCAAAAAGTATTGAGAATAGTTCCCATAGGGTGTCTTTGACACTTGGAACCTTAACCAATTGGGTAGGGAATTTCTACTCGAATACTCGCTGCATGGCACAACTTGAGTTGTAAAAGCATGAAATCAAGAGCCATTGGAGCATCAAATCCACTATAAATGAATCTTATCCAAGTGTTACATCTGGCTATGATCATCCCAAGGGAAGAACCAACCAATTTATAGAATACTTTGGGCAAACTTGAACATGCGTGGGGTCTAAAATCACCTTAAAATCATGTACTCGAATGTGGAAAGTAAGGTGAGTAGTGTAATTGTCGTTTACTTTAAAATAAGATACAATGATTACATGACCTCAAAAACAACTTCTTGCTTACTAACATGATTATATTAATGTCAATAGAAGAATTCAAAATCTTTGTAATTAAACAATGGGAAAAATACTACCACCATAATTCAAATAACGATAACCCCTTTCCTAGAAAAAAAGTGATGAAGAAGGGAAATATTATATGATAATGTCTCACTCTACATCAATATCACAAATCACTCCAACAACAAGAAGATCTCCTTTGAAAATCATAATATATCTCCACCAACAAAATTAGTCAGGTAACTATTGTCAGAAGATTGTAGACATCAAAAACATGATGAATTGTTTAATACAAAGACACAATCTAACTCAAATCTAGCTCCAATAATGCTTTCATACATCTTTAGAGAAATATTTCAACAATGTGCGTCATCTCAAGATAACCTTGCATGCTTTCAAAGATAGACCTACAACTCATGAACGAGGGTTACCTCTTATCGGTCAGTGTATCATCACATGGTATATTCTCCGCACAATAGATATTGAATCAGAAAAGGAAATATGATCCAAAGATCTTGTAGAAGGACATCCGGATACGATGAAATCATGTCACCTCAAAAAACTTCTCTCACAGTAGAGCTAGCATGATAAAACTGCAATGATGACAACCACAAATCATCTTCAAGTCTATACCTTCCAAGAAAGACACACTGATCATTTTGCATAGTCCTACTAGAGACCTATTCAAAACACAACATTCGTGTCACATCACCTAGGCAGACAAAATCATATGTTGGATCTTGATGCTAGACAATCACATTCACCAACATCCTCCTGTCACAATGATTTTACTTCATTTCAAAATAGTTAAAACTGAGGAATTCAAAAGTCAATACAGCCTGCATCAAACTTCACGGATAAATCATGACCCAGATCATTGACCATGTGATTGGTGGAAGAACACCATCTTGACTTTTTTGCTCAATTTAAAAGTCCTACACTTTTCTAGGAATCCTCAGTCATGAACACTTATATGGATGGTCACTTCAAATCCTTTTATGGTCTTGGATCATGAGCTATAACTGAACCAAACCCACAATCACATCTCCAAACTTTTTCTAGGTATTGAACAATGACCTAAAATTGGACCGAACATGTGCATAGTTTTCCAGTCTCTTTTAGTCATCGATTAAGGTGTCAAACTGCACCACTATTCAAGTCTTGGACAAATTCCTCTCTATTTGCTGACAACCTTTGTTTGGGTCCCAGATCAAGTCCTTAAACTTTTCCAACCCACATTCATGCCCTACCTAAAGTAGGAAATCATCACTTTCAAATCCCTATCCCGAATAGGCTATCATCATTTCAAGACCTACCCCGGGTAGGAACCCTTTCATTTAAATTCATACCCTTAGTAGGGTCCCTAAAATTAATCCCAATCATGAGTAGGCACCTAACATCCTCAAATATTTATTCTCAATGGATTTACCTCACCTCTTAAAAAGGCACTACCCTAAGTAGGAAACTTTCTTTCCAAAACCCTACCCTGAGCAGGCACCATGTATTCTAAAGCCCTACCCTAGATAGGCACATTTCATTCAAAATACCTATCCTGAATAAGCACTAATTTTTAAATCCCTACCCTAAGTAGGAAATATATTCAAATACCTATCATAAATATGAGTCATATTTTTTATCCCTACCCTGAGTAGGCAATCTGCTTCAAATCCTATCCTAAAGAGGTACCACATCTAATTCTAAGCCCTACACCCAAGTAGGAACCCTTCATAAAGCCCTACCCTGAGTAGAAACCTCACTTTCGCAAGCCATATCTTGAATAGGCATTTTATACTTTCAAAAGACCTACCATGAGTAGGCACCTTGCCTTAAAAATCCCTATCCTAGTAGGCACCTTGCTTACAAAAGCTCTATATTGAATAGGCATTTTCAAAATCATTGCCCTTAGTAGGTTCCTTGATTTCGTAAGACCTATCCTAAATAGCCACTTAACAATTTCAAAATCCCCACCAGGAGTAGAAATTTTCCAAATTCAAAACCCTATCCATAATAGACACTTCTTGCTTCCAAGCCCTATTATGAATAGGAACCTTCTAACCAAAATGAGCTATGCTCATGTAGGAACCTAAACTTAATCCCTATCATTAGTAGGAACCTATTAGAACCTCAAAATTTGGGACTTCATGTCTAATTCAAATTATGACAAATAAGGCGTTGGTTGATGATTGGAGCCATAGAATTATATTAAGTCTTCAATTCAAGTAGAATTGAGCTTATGTGTTAATAAAAATGATACTATGATTATCAAGGAAATAAATTCGTAATTAAGGACATAATAAACCTTATGGGCCCTATGGGAAAACTCGAGATGGGCCTTGGGCCCTAGATCCCATTCCAAACCCAAAATGGTTAATCATAGTTTACATATGGGTCCCTAGAATACAAAATAAGGATTCAAGTATTTAATGGCCATATTTAATCACCAAGATAAGTTTAGTTGGTTAATTATCAAGATATTAGACCATGGAAGGAATTTCAGAAGATTCTAAGACAATTGATGACCTAGATAATTATCTAGTTATTGCTTAAAGGTCATGTTTTAGGGGTGAAATAGACTATCCTTAACCTAATACTTTGCTAAAACATAGATAATAGATAAAAATAGGTCATCTGAAAAAACTGAATTAAATGGATCTACATCACGGACTAGATAAATTTATCCTTTTTGCAGTTTTATCTAAAGAAAATAGAAATAAGGGAAATAAACCCTTGCTAGATCTGAGCTCCTACCTAGATTAGATGACACGTGACATTAGCTTCCTTGCCCAATCTCCTCTCTAATCTAGAGAGAATAGGGATTCCATCACCTTGATCTCTCATCTCTCTCTCTAGATTACCTCTCCCTTATATAATGATTCCATTGGATTCAGGAAGAGAATTTGAACCCAATAAACCCTGTTGTTGGCATTATCATGAGGATTTGAGATAATACCCAAATCTATCAAACACAGAGATAGAGGGTAAACAAGCCTTGAGATGCTCCATGGATACAAACCCAAATATAAATAGTGTTGGTTTGTATGCCCATAGAGCCAATCATGTGATGATTGTAATGGCATAAGTTATAAATTGTTTAATTAATAATAAACATAATCTTCCAATTTACTGTGTTCAATTCACTTATGAGATACTAATGTAACATAATAATCATTGAAAGGATGATATTACTAAATGACGTATGTCTTTGGGTTGAGGATATAAACAATGAGATCATACGGATGTCAAGAGTATACATTCTTGTTATGTCCCTAGTCGGTTACTACTGAGGAAGCAATGTAGGCAACAATAATACATAAGACTAGAGTGTGTGTTGGTTAATGACATAATCTCAACAGTCATGATATCTGGTATCAAACCGAACATATAAGAACTTGTTAGAGAACATTGTACTAGACATACACACCATAAGAGTGATGCATGGAAACCATAATAGATAGTAAGAATCAACTCTTATAGTGTTGGTGGTGATTGTGGTTCTTAAACCTGAAGTCACGACACTCATCACATGTCATTCAGTGTACTTAGACATCACTCAACGTGACCTTGAATAAGGGTTACCATAGAAGTGATTCTCGGGTGCACTGTGACACATGGGGATGATTATGAGTGATATAGATGAGATTTGTCCCTCCTATAGGAGTATGATATCCTAGGCCTCTTGATAAGTGAGTCTAATAAATGCATGGCCATGCACATGTGAATCAATTTGTGATATTGAGCTTACATATATCTCAGAAAATCTATCTGGTTAAAAGAACATTAATTGTATGTTGAGCAGGATGACTATTCCATGCCTCGAGTTCAATCTGGATATCAGTGACAAAGTAACTATACAAACACTATAACACCAAACACATATTATAGGTTGAAGTTGTTCTCCAACTTTCCATTTACTTGGGTAGCAATGATGTGTTACTAGACACCGCTCTTTGTTTTTTATGTCAAAAATGGTTATGGACACTGACTACCAACATAATATGGAACCTATAGGGTCATACACCTAGGATACACCTAGAAGAGGAGTTTATTCATGAATGATAACTAAATTTATTACTAAAGTGTTTAGGTATTCAATTTGAGCAACAAATTGACTAACTCGACTCTAAATCGACCAATCCAAGGGTTGATCTGACTTGTTGGAGTATCAGGTTAATTGGAGATTGTATTGGATGAATCATTGATAAACAAGGGCATGAACCGACTAGTTCACTTAGTGAACCGATCGGATCAAGGTCACTAGACTACCACTTTGTGGAGCAATTCGATTACATCAAGGATTAATGTTGATGTCATGTCATGCATTAACTGTATTAGAATTTCCAACACAATTGTGATTGGAAAACATGACAAAAGAACCGGTTCACTGGGTGAACTAATCGCCCTAGCATGCCAACCAATCGGTTTCTTACAAACCGACCATTTCACCTGTCATACGTTGCGAATGTTTGTGAAATTCTGGTCCTTTCCACTACCACACAGACTAGGAACCCTGACCATAACCCTCCTATAAATAGAGGGGTAATGGGGGCTTCTCAAACACATCAATTGCCTCTGACAATTATTTGTCTTCTCTAGTTGTGGTAATTGAGAGAACCCGAGAAAGCCCTACCCAATTAAGGGTGGGATGGCAAGGGAGAAAAAGTGTGGTAGAGCAAGTTAGTGACTAGTACACCAATAGGAGGGACAACTACTTCCTGTCTATTCTAGTAGAATGACATGAGTTCTAGGCAGTTCATGTGGACTTCCATAGAGGCATGGAGGCCATTGGCTACTTCTAGAAGGACAACGTCAACATACTATTTGTGGTGGAGACCATGAGATATTGTAGACGTCATTCAAGTGTAGCTAGAAGAAAACTATACAACTACAATGAGGAGATTATCATTTGACTTGGTCCAGGACTAGGTATATCCTCCTGCCATCCTTTAAATTATATAGTTGTTGATGAGATCCACTGGTTTAATGGGGAATATGTTAGTAATTTTTTTGTTTCTGCTTCCTACCTGATGTCATAGTTCTCTACAATGGTATCAGAGCCACGTCAATTTACTATATTTTGGGAGAATCAATATGATCAAATTTTTTTTTTCATCATTTATTTATTGCATACAATGCAAATATTAAGTTCCGATCAAATACCATGTATAATCCCAATATATATATATATATATATATGCAATTTACATGTGTTGCCCTAAAAGTTGGTTGTGATGGTGGATGTAGTGCATGGTTATGGACAATAACCCTAATTATCTATGCATGGTGGTTATATGTTTATTCATGTTTCATCTCGATTTGCATATTGAGCCTTTACCTGATCTTCCAATTGTAAAATTATTATTCTATCCTACCTTTTATCCTCTCAAATGTAGCTTGAGGTTTCTCTATCATCATGTTATAATAAGATAGTTTAATTTCTTGTTGCAATGAAGAAGATGAGCCACCCATTTCATAAGATGATCTGACCGACTGGAGGATCATGAAGGCAGAACCGATCGACTCGAAGCCCAACTGATCAACTGGAGTATCTAGAAGATGGTAGACCAGAGACCACCGACCAGAAGGCAAGCCAATCGATTCAAGGGTTGAACCGATCAACCCTATTGGAAAACACATATCTTCATCAACAATAGGTTTCTACATGAGATGTAGACCCTAGGTTGAGGAAATTCCTTGTGGCTCCAAGGAATTACATTAAAATGGACATAACCATCAGTTTTGTTTTATTGGATGTTTTCATTTGTGGGATATAGCGTGTATATGATACATACTATATATATGTGGTGATTGGATATGGAAATGTGTTTATAAATACAAATCACTTGATATAAATTTAACCCTAAGATAATTTCCATAAGACTCACACATGAAAAGCTTGATCGACCAAGCATGGGCATGCCCTGCCATGGTGTGTCATATATATTGTAGAAGTGTGATGGTAGATATGTGGGTCTTCCCTAGCAGGGTTCATACTCTATCGTGTTTGCTTATGGGTTAGGCTTAACTAGATGAACTGAATAGGATCATGGCAAGGAGTTGTGCATAATATCTATCCAAGAATTGCATGAGATGCAATTGGCAAGTGTTGCCTACCTTAATAATTGGTCATGAGCGCTAACATTGGTTGGGTATTGACTTAATTGATTTTGGGTGTTGGCTCACTAGAAGATTGTATGTTGCAATCTTCTAAATTGGAAGTGAGGGATATCAATTTGAACAAAATAGTGGGAATGATAATTAATAAATGGCCTAATAAAATATCATTAAATACTATTCAAATCAAAAGGTGTTTTGACAAAATCTGAAAATTTTCTCTTGTAGAATCAAATGTCAGTCAAATCATCATTGCAATCAATCATTATGAAGGATAATTTAAACGGGATATATTTCCATAATTGGTTCAAAACTTTGAGAGGTGTTCTCTATGATCCTGAAAACTAGTGCCAGTGGAATAAGCTCCATGCATGCCTAATAGTGAAATGGATGCTTACTTGATGCTTGCCAATGATATCATGGACATTAAAGACCTTAAACTGAGCTATATGGACTATGAGTTGCATGAGCAACATGAAAGATGTGTAATGTCTCTAAGGTGTCGTTTGAGTGCAAATTAACAAAGAGAGACCTGATAGAGTCCCATGTGCTCAATATGATTGGGCATGTGGAACATCTAGAAAGATTGGGATTTCCTTCAGGTCAAGAGTTGGCCACGAGTATTATTTTACAAACATGGCCTAAGTCATATAGCCATTTTTTAAATTGTTACAACTTGAGAAACATGGCTAGACTATTGTCTGAGTGGATTTACATGTTGGTATATGTGGAACACACATGAAAGGGAAAATCTATGATGGAGATAAGTGGAATAGATTCCAAGGACAAAGGCAAGGCCAAGAAGTGTTACGAGGCTTAGCTAAAGTCCAAGTATTTTGCACTAAAATAAGGAGAAGGATAAGGAAACCTAGGAAAATGAAGAAAAGGATAGAGATCTCTACTCTAGGTGTATGCATAATTGAGATTAACTTCACTGCTTATTCATCTTGGGTACTAGATACTAGATGTCGATCACACATTTTCTCAAATGTGAAGGATCTGAAAAGAAGTAGACGTTTAGTGAAAGGTGAGGTTGAACTGTGTGTTGCTAATGAAGAAAGAGTTGTTGCTAGTACAGTTGGAACCTATGAGTTATATCTACCCAGTGGACTTATAATAAAGTTGGAGAACTACTATTATGTACCTTCCATTAATAGGTACATCACATTTGTATCTTGTTTGGACAAGAACAAATTTGAATTTCTTATAAATAATGGTCGGTGTTTTATTAGTAAATATGAGATCTTCTATGGTAGTTCCCCAATGTCTTATGGTCTATACATGATAGATCTAGAGAAAAGTGTATATAGCATAAATATCAAAAGACAAAAACTCAATAACTCAAACAAAACATACCTTTGACATTGTCTCTAGAACACATAAATGAGAAACACATATATATAGACTCCATAAAGATGGTTATCTGGAATCTTTTGATTTCAAATCAATAGAGACATGTGAGTCTTGTTTGTCGGGAAAGATGACACATACTCCCTTTACTGGAAACAATGAAAGGGCTAGTGATCTATTAGGACTCATACATACTAATGTGTGTGGCCTTTTTAGAACAAATGCTAGAGGTGGGTATCAATACTTCATTACTTTCACTGATGACATCAGTAGGTGTGATTATGTTTACTTGATGAAAAATAAGTCAGAGACCCTTGAAAAGTTCAATGATTTCATGAATGAAGTATAGAACCAACTTGGAAAAAATATTAAAGCACTTCGTTCTAATCGAGGTGGAGAATACTTAAGCCAAGAGTTTGAGGACCTTCTACAATCCTATTGTATCGTATCACAATGGACTCCACCTGGAACACCACAACACAATGGTGTATCAGAAAGAAGGAATCACACATTTCTAGATATGGTGCAATTAATGATGAGTTTTTATGATATTCCTACTTCATTCTGGGGTTATTATCTAGAAACTGCAACGTTTATAGTTAACAACTGTGTACCATCCAAATTGGTTGAAAAGACACCATATGAGACATGGAACAGGAAACATCCCAACGTGTCTTTTATGAATATTTGGAGATGTGAAGCATATGTCAAGAATATGTTTCTTGAAAATCTTGGAACCAAATCTAATAAATGTTATTTTGTTGTGTTTCCCAAAGAAACTCGGGGATACTACTCTTACACTCCATCTGAGAACAAAATGTTTGTTGTCGGGATTGGTGTATTCCTAGAAAAGGAATTTACTTCCAAAAGAGTCACTGGGAGAAAAGTAGAACTCAAAGAGGTTCCAGACCAACAAGAAAACATTGAGCAAATAGACGTACAAGAGGAACAAGGAGAATCACAAGTTGTTGTGGAATCCCAAATTCCTTAAGTAACATAAGAAAATCATAGATCTATTAGGACATGCCTTGATCCTAAAAGATTTGGTTATCTTGTGACTCAAGAAGGCAGTGAGTTGGTCATACAAGATGATATAACAACCTATCTATAAGCTACTAAGAGACGAAAGTCTGAGAAATGGCTTCATTCCATGAGATCTAAGATGGAATCCCTGTACTCCAACAAGGTATGGACCTTGGTGTCAACCTGGAGGGGTAAAACCCATAGGGTGCAAGTGGGTCTTCAAGAAGAAGACCAACATGGATGGTAAGGTACAAATCTATAAGGGAAGATTGATTGCAAAGGGTTTCAAACAAGTTCAAGGTGTTGACTATAATGAAACCTTTTCTCCAGTTGCCATGGTTAAGTCCATCAAGATCAAGGTTTTCATTGCAGCTTATCACAACTATGACATTTGGTAGATGGATGTTAAAATTGTATTCCTTAATAAGAATCTTCTTCAGGATGTGTACATGACACACCATGAGTGTTTTATAAATCCAAAAGAAGAAAATAATGTCTGTAAGATACAAAGGTCAATCTATGGATTGAAGCACACATCTCAAAGCTTGAATCTTCTATTTGACGAAATAATCAAAGAGTTTGGCTTAGTCAAAATGAAGATGAACCTTGTGTGTGCAAAAAGGTTAGTGGGATCATACTCACAGTCCTCATATTATATGTAGATGACATATTGATGATGAGAAATGGTATTCCTTCTTTACATATGGTAAAGAACTGACTGGGAAATATATTTTCTTTGAAGGACATAGGAAAAACATCCTATATTCTAGGAATCAAGATCTATAGAGATAGATCTAAAAGGCTTCTTGGAATAAGTCAAAACACATTCTTTGACAAAGTGTTGAAGAGGTTCAAAACGGAGAACTCAAAGAGTGGAAATATGTCCATGTGTCATGGTGTCAGTATCTCTTGAGCTTAGTGTACCAATTCTTGTGCAAAAAAGGATCACATGAGTAAGGATCCATATGTATCTGCAATTGGATCTATAATGTACGCAATGTTATGTACTCATCTAGACGTATTGTATTCCTTGAGCATGATGAACATATATCATTCAGATCTAAGTGATGCTCACTGGACAGCCACGAAGAACACACAAGTACTTGAGAAGAACTAAGGATCAGTTCCTTGTTTATGGCAGAGTGGAAGAGTTGGTGGTAAGGCGTTACACCGATGCAAAATTCTAAACTAACAAAGATGATTGTCGATCGCAATCAGGATTTGTGTTTCACCTCAACAATAGATTTGTAAGTGTGAGAGTTCCAAGAATGAGACAGTTTCTGATTCTACAACCGAGGCTGGTTATATTGTTACATCGAATGTAGCAAAGGAGATGTCTGGATCAAGAATTTCATCTCATAAATTGGGATTGTTTCAAGCATCAACGATGCAACTGAGCTATATTGTGACAATAATGGGGCTATTGCACAAGCAAAGGAATCCCAATCGCATCCTATTTGCTTCCATCTCATACGAGAGATAATACAACAAGGAGATGTGAAGATTTGCAGTGTACCAACTAAGAATAATGTTGTTGACCCCTTGACAAAGGCACTTTCATAGAAAAAGCAGGATGATCATGTTATATCACTTGGGATAAGATTCGTTAGTGATTTTATCTAAGTGAAAGTGGGAGTCTATTGGTATGTATGACCAAGGAGAAAATCATGTGATGATTGTAATTGCATGAATTATAAATGATTTGATTAATAATAAAGTCAAGATTCCAATTTATTATGTCCTATTCAGTTTTGAGATAATGATGTAACATAATAAATGTCTAAAGAATGATATTACCCAATGATGTATGTCTTTGGGTTGAGGACATGAACAATGAGACCATATGGATGTCAAGAGTATACATTCTTGTTATGTACCTAGTTGGTTAGTACTGAGGAAGTAATGTGGTCAATGATAATACATACAATTAAAGTGTGTGTTGGTTGATTACATAATGTCATCAGTCATGATATATGATATCAAACCAAACACATAGGTACTTGTTAGAGAAAAGTGTCTCGGAGAGACCCACCATAAGAGTGATACATGGAAACCATAATCGGTAGTCAAAATCAAATCTTATAGTGTTGGTGGTTATTGTGGTCTTGGACCTAAAGTCACTACACTCATCACATGTCATTCATTATACTTATACATCACTCAATGTGACCTTGAATAAGGGTTACCATAAAGGTGATGCTCATGTGCATTGCGACACATAGGGATGACTCTGAGTGATGTAGGTGGGATTCATCCCTCTATAGGAGTATGATATCCTAGGCCTTTTGATAAGTGAGACTAAGAAACGCATGACCATGCACATGTGAATCAATATGTGATATTGAGCTTACATATATCTCACACAGTCTGCTCTGGTTCAAGGAACATATATTGAATGTTGAAGAGGATGACTATATCATGCCTTGAATTCAATCTAAATATCAGTGACAAAGGAATTACACAAACATTGTAACCCCAGATATAGATTGTAGGTTGAAGTTGTTCTCCAACTTTTCATTTACTTGGGTAGAAATGATGTGTTACAGAATGCCTCTCTTTGCTTGTTATGTCATAAAATGTTTATGTACACTCACTACCAACGTAATATGGAAGCTATAGGGTAACATACAAAGGATACACCTAGAAGAGGAGTTTATCTATGAATGACAAATAAGTTCATTACTTAAGTGTTTAGGTATTCAATTTAAGAAACAAATTGACAGATTGTTGTCTGAAATGACCAGTTTAAGGTTTGAACTGATCGGTTGGAGTGTCAGGTTAATTGGAGTTGGTATTGGTAGAAATTTGAATGAACCAGGGTGTGAACCGAATGGTTCACTTAGTGAACTAATTGACTCAAGGTCTCTAGATGACCAATCCATGAGATGAACTTCCCAATTCATGGAGCAATTTGATTGCATCAAGGATTAGTGTTGACTTCATGTCGTGCATTGGTTTGATTAGAATTATCAATAAAATTGCAATTGGGAAGCTTTAAAAATTGACTGATTCATTGGGGGAATCAATCGGCTTTCATACAAACCAATCAGTTCACTCACAAACTGACTGTTTTTCCATTCGTAGGTTGCAAATATTTCTATGATTCCAGTCCCTTCCACTTCCTCACAAACTGGGAACGCTGACCCTAACCCTCCTATAAATAGAGGGGTACTGGGGGCTTCTCAGACACATTAATTGCCTCTGAAAATTGTTTGTCTTCTCTGGTTGTGGTAACCGAGAGAACCTGAGCAAGTCCTACCTGATAAAGGAAGCAATAGAAAGGGAGAACAATTTTGGGAGAGCAAGTTGGTGACTAGTACACCAACGGGAGGGAAAACTCCTTCCTGTCTATTCTAATAGAATGATAGGAGTTCTAGGTAGTCTGTGTGGACTTCCATAGAGGCGTGGATGATATTTCCTGTCGCTAGGAAGACAACATCAACCTACTATCTGTGGTGGAGATGAGGAGCTACTGCAGACATTATTCAAGTGCAAGTAGAAGAAAGATGCACAACTATGATGAGAATGTTTTCGTTGGACTTGCTCCAGGACCAGGTATATCCTGGAAACCATCCTTTACAATATATAGTTGTTGACGTGATTGATAACACCAATTTTTGTGATATTTTAGACTGTTTTTCTGTTATCAAAACTGCCATTTTTAGCTATTTTCCGCTCTTTTGTATGCACTTTCGCAATAATTGGCCAAGAAATGCTTTTAATCCTATATTTCCATCTTTTGCAAAATTTCTCCTCATTTTGGTGCAATAAGGCCGTCCCGGCCCACAAAATAAGTCCAAGTCTGCACTGGCCTTCCTGACGCCCGATACACACCCTGCCCGGTAGAATGGAACGATGCCACGAAACGCGACAAGGGGTGCCGCGCAAGGAGGAACTGACAAACGACACGCCTCTTACCCGAAAGGGAGCCATAGTCGCCACGACAACCCAAGTATGTCGGGCAACACATCCACCCACCGGCAGGCGTCGTTGCCCGTCACGTGACCAGCGGCCGACATCCCTACGCTGAGCGATACGAGTATCGGCCGTCCACCGACCCACAAATAAGGAGGACACGTGGCGCTTCGAGCACCATAAGTTCCCCCACTCGCCGACTATAAATAAGAGCTACAGGAAGCCAAAAAGACAGGTCGGACAGTTGGGAACTTGAGCTATCTTCAAGGAGAATCGCGAGAGCAGACGTATCGTGCCCCAGTGCTTGTACCGGGCGACACTAGGTGAGCTCTTCCTCATCCAAAGAGGGAGGGGACTGGTTCACCTAGGACTGTACCAGGTGACACCGAGGGCCGATATCGTCCGATGTAGATACGCGACATGAGTGCCTGACACCCATGCCCGACAGTAGAACGCGTAGCTCCATGTCCGATGCGATATCGAACCCGATACGCTTTGCCCATCATACGTTTCACCCGAGAGGGTCCATCGGCTGAATTGAGCGTATCGGTCAGGATCCTTGAGCGATACAGTTGCCCTTCAGGCGTGCCGCTCGAGAGGGTGTGCCGCCTGACACGGCTGTATTGGGCTAGGCCCCTGACCGATATTGGGCTCGAGAGCCATAGTAGTATGTCGTCCTTCTACATTAAGAAGGCGACACCTATCTTTATTTTTTGTCATTTAATTCTTTACTTATGCATTGTAATTAAGACCCTTTATTTGTCTATGGAAATAGACGAGCTTAATTACTTGTTGCTCTATGCTTGGTACAATCTGATGGATGATTGCTATGTTTGATATTTGAAATCTAGCTTGCATGTTTGGATCGCGTTTCGCTTAGCTACCAAATCGTGTTTTCCCGTCGTAAAAACTTCGAGAGTTGTGTTGTAGTTCTAGTGTTTGGTCCGATTCTGGAGTATGAGAGTGCCTAGAATGGAGTCGTTTCTGTAACATTCCACTCTAACTTTGAGCCCAGCAACCTCGAGAGGGGTGCCGAGGCTTGGTTAGAGGTATCTGCTCTGAGAGGAGGGATGCAGGATGTTACCGGTGCCGCTTGTTATGCTGTAGTCTTATCCTTCCTACCTTGCTCTAGCCCTAGTTTTATCCTTCTGTTTCTGTTGCAAGAAAATCTCTAAAAATTTCTAAATGGCTAAAACCTTAAATCTTTCTAGTAACTCCACTTGGAGATAGTATTCTTGTTTTGTTTGTAACACCTTGCTGCTTCCCTTCTGGGGAATTTATCATCTCTTTATACCTGCCGGAGTGTAGCGTGTCGATTCTGGGTTCTCAACACTACCACCCTTGTCCCTGTGTTCGACCCCGTACATCTACTTCGACCCCGTAAACAAAGTTGTGGGGGCCTAGAAGGATTCGAGTTTATAAATGTAAAAGCTCGACTACCTCAAATCCACCTCCAATTTTAGGACGCGCGATTTAGGCCGGTCAACTTTTTGGCGCCGTTGCCGGGGACAAGGCAAAATGGCACTGTTGACGAATCTGAATCCACTAACTACACTCTTGTGCCTCAAGCTTAGCAATGAGTTTGAAAGCACTCTTTTTCTTTTTCTTTTTCTTTTTCTTTACTATTATTCTCTGCTTGAAATTAATAAATATTTTTTCTAAACTTGATTCCTCATGCCACTAATAGGTACTTAGAAGAACGATGATCTGTTCCACTGAGCACCAACTCCAACCGTCATGCCACCTCGTGTTGAGCCACCCCATTCTGGAGGCGAACGCCAAGGGAGGAGGTCTGATTCTCCCCTGCCTGAAGGCAACGACAGGTACGACGGTGACCATCAACAAGAAGATCCAGACTCAGGAGAGTACGAGGAGGACCATCACCGACACATACGCCATCACCGTCAGAGGCAAAGAAGAAATCGGAACGACTAGGAACAACGCCGGGGAGAAAGTGACAACAACGACTCTGAAGAAGAGGAGAAAATGTTGAGAGAGTTGGCGTCCACAAAAGCCAACAACTCCAGATGTCCCATCATCACCCCGCGGTTCAACGCGGAAAATTTTGAGCTTAAGCCGTCCGTGATCTCTATGATTCAAAACAAAAGCTTCAGGGGGAGTTTGAAAAGTGACAATCCCTACCACCATCTCGATGCATTTAAAAACATATGTGATACGATAAAGATGAGGGGGGTCCATCAAGAGGTTATCTACTGTAAGGGCTTCATCTTCTCCCTAGAAGACAAGGCCCTGTACTGGTATCTTGGGTTACCCCACCAGTCTTTGAACGGATGGGGAGCTTTGGCCGATGTGTTCGTAAACAAGTTCTACCCCACCGAAAGAACGGTCAAAAACAGGCAGAAAATAACATCCTTCATGCAAAAGCCGAGTGAAAGCCTCCATGACGCCTGGGAGCGGTTCCAGGAGTATCAGAGGGATTTCCCCCATCATAATTACAAGAAGGGCTTCCTCGTCACCACCTTCTATAATGGCCTGACTCCCGATGAAAGGGTGTCACTAAATGCGGCAGCTGGCAGTGACTTCCTCGGGAAGAAACCAAGCAAGTCTGAAAAGATCATCAAGAATATGGCTGAGCTGATGGCCAACACTGACTTTGATCGATCTGACAGAGGACAGGTCAAGAAGGGTGGTGAAGGGTCTACCCTTGAGTCTAAGGTGCTGGAGTCCATCACCTCGCAGATACAGAGAATCGCCACTGAGTTAAACAACTGCGAGAAGCTGGTGGGAAAGGTAAGAAGCCAGTCGAGAAGGTGATGAAATGTGTTACATGCGGAGAAGGAGGGCATGGGGTAGACAACTGTGTTTACACCCGACCAGACGCAGACAGTGATTCTGACTCGGAAGACGAACATACCAAAAATGTCTCCTTCGTGAACTTCAAAAGGCCAGATCATCCTGGGTTTAACTACGACAACAAAGATGCAGCTGAGAATTCTCACCAGCTACATGTTGCATCTAAGACAATACAAGCTTTTGAGAAGAGAGGGGGGTCTGGTCAATATACCAAGAATAGTCAGTTCCAGTCAGCGAAAGGAAACTTTCAGGTACAAGGTAAATATCAAGGGCCGAACAAAGATCAGGACAAGGGCTCGAGCCAATCATACGTAATTGGCCAGCTTTTCGACTTCGCAAAGAAGCAGGACACGATTAATAACCAGCTAGCGCAGAGTGCGCTATCAAATTCGGGTGTTTTGAACTCATTGCAGGTCCAGCTAGCGGATATGCAGACGCATCAACGCCAAATTGATCAACAATTAGCTCAAATGGCCGAATCAATGAAGAATCCTTCTGGCAGAATATCGTCCAACACCGAGGCTGCCAAGAAGGCAGGGATGTGATCAAGAGAAGAAGGGATTGAGTTGCAAAAGATGGACGATACTAAAGGCTAGAGGATGAAAAAGCTGGAACCGTCAAGCTGGAGACGAAAACTACAGCGCTTCTCAGGAGGCAACCCGAGCTATTTTTAAATTCCTAGTATAGGGCGCATTTACTTTCAAGAAAAATGAACGTTATGAACATTGTGGCATGTAATAAGGCCAGATGCAGCGCATGCGCCACATGCGCTGACCCTTATGGGTCACTGCCTTAGTTTTATAGACCGAGATGGGTAATACCCTCTGAGGCCGGGATCTCAGTCTTCGGCCAATGATGTTTTACTCATCAGCCAAAGTTTAAACCGCCTTGTTTTCATGATGTAACGGAAGCAACCCAACTGGAGCTATGAATGCGCCCATACCGGGTAGTGGAATTTCGGGCATCGCAAGGGCCATGACGGATTACACGCCTAGACGGCATGCACCTGTGACCGTCGCGCCAAAGGACTGATCACCCTTAGGCCAACGGATGGACTTGCCCGTCTTAAGAGTTGCCCTAACGGCCGAAAACCGCCCCAGTTTTACCTATTTCACCCGGTTGAGTTTGCTATATAAGGGGGGGTGAGTTTTTACCGTGTCGAGCTCCTTGCCTTACTGTTCTCACGCTCCCATACCATGCTAAGACCTTGTGTTTTTGCTCCCACATCACGCAATTTTGCCCTACTCTCGTGTCGTGCGAAAGTGCAGGAAGGTAACGCCTGACAGACCCTATCACCCGACACGTTCCTTTCTTTAAACATGAAGCTTATCGGTCTTACGGGTCCTTTGTTGAGCATGCCTTGTATCGCCCGATATGGATGTCACGCAACATACCTTTAGTTCATGTTTGCCCGATACGCCATATCAGGCGACATGTTTGTCTTTTGTGACGTCCTGACAGACAGTCGATCTTTGGCGACCGTATCGCCTGGTACATCTGTGTCGGGCAATGTGTTGTGCCACACTGCTCTCCTCGTATCGCCCGATCTCGCATCAGCTCGAGTTTTCTTTTGGTGGGTGGTACCCACCTCTAGTACCGGGCACAAGGCTTCACCCGTGAAACAATTGTGTCGCCTGATACGGGGTGTGGATCATTTCTATATCAGGACATATCTTTTTGAGCATTCAAGTTTAACTTCTTCAAAACATCGAGATATCAAAATTTACCAAGGGTTTTGTTTGTTAATTAACAGAATGGCACACATCAAGCAAACCGTTGTCCATGTCGACGAGCAAGGCAGGAGGGTCTACCCTGAGACATCAGCTGGAGTACCCACTGCCGGGAAGAAATGCCCGAATCCGAAAGCAGCTGGACCGTCAACAGCGGAAAAGAGAACGAGGATAGGTGAGGTGGTGGAACCACCCTCAGCAATGACAAGGAATATACCCCAGGAACCCTTGGAATACACCCCGGGAAGGTTCCTGCCAAGGGACGACAAGCATGCATGCCGTTATGCTGAGC
Organism: Alisma plantago-aquatica; assembly: GCA_963693085.1. Taxonomy (NCBI): domain Eukaryota; kingdom Viridiplantae; phylum Streptophyta; class Magnoliopsida; order Alismatales; family Alismataceae; genus Alisma; species Alisma plantago-aquatica. The sequence goes on along the minus strand of OY856411.1, from coordinate 831,356,926 downwards.
TGTCAACCAAGCTCTACAGGCCGAGCAGGTTCTGCCATCGGTCTTCTTTCGTGGAGCTAGGCATATTTGAAAGATTGAAGGGCGTCCTCGCCGCGGCTGGATTGAAGAAGATCTGCCTCGGCCGGTCTTCCTCCTACACCGAGCTCACAAAAAAGTTCATGTCGTCTCTCCAACGAGTAAAGAATTCTATAGCTGAAAAGAAAGAATATGGTGGAGCTGATAGACTCCAAGCCAGGCTGTAAAACTCAGAGTACGCAATCTCTGAGAAGCTGCTGAACAAGATCTTCTCTTCCGGTGAGGAGGAGGAAGATTTGATGAATAACGGTGAGACAATCACCGAAGGAGACGGGTTCAACCCCGTGGATCTCTGGAATAAGCTAACCGGCGAGTCATCCTTTAAGCCGGGAGTCAAGGTGGCGGTGATGCACTCATGTTTCTGGAGAATCATACACAAGTTGGTGGCATGCCTGCTGTTCAGCAAAAATGAGTCCAACAACATTTACACAGAAGAACTCCACGTCATATGGCACCTGATGGAGGGAAGAGTGATAAACCTCGGACGGTTCCTACTGAACATGCTACACCCTATAAGGGATGCCACCAAATAATATTGCATGGGGGGCATCGTTAACCTAATTGCAGTAGGGCTCAGGTACCCTAAGGAGCCATGAAGTCTGTCAAGGACACAAGGCGACGAGGTGATTGACCTCAAATACCTGATGAGGACTAGCATCATAAGGAAGGAGGGGGGAGGCTACTTCTACAAGTTTGCAAGGACGAACACACTCCTCCCACTCCCTCGTTGTGCCACTTATGACACAGACAAGCTAGTCTTCACTACCGCGGAAATGGAAGCCGTGGCAGAAAATATAGCCCACGCCACCGCCGCTAGTGTTTGGGAAAGAACAAATCCAGAGCTTCGGACGACAGCTACTAATAGGGCTGTCGTCACTCCTGCAATACCAGCCACAGCCACGACGACGACGGAAATGGCCAAAGAAGAACCAGTGATCATTGAGGTTACCGAGACAATAACGATGGGAGCTTCCACGGAGAAGACATCCGCAGCTCCCGACATCCCTGTAATGCCAGTAGAGGCAGAGGAAGAACCACAGCAGGACGCCAGTAATGAGGTGTTCGCCGCGGTCCTCCATATGAGACTCGAAGGCGTGCAGCTGACACCAACACCACCACCAGTGTCTCCAGTCAGAGCTGCTGAAAGGATCGCCGAGGACGTAGAGGTGGAGCAGCATCCACCCACACCACGGCCATCTTCACTGGGACATGAAGGCAAGGAGGAGACGGCCGCAAGAAGGCCGACACCTCACCCGGAGACATCTGCCTCGTGAACAATTGAGATAAACTCTACCTCGTCTGGTAGACTAGAGCGCGAGCAGGGTGTCGCAAGGACAGAAGGGAGGACCGCAGGAACCCCTCCGTCACTCGGGATGATGCTAGGGAACGAGCTCGACTACTTGCGGGAGGTAACAAATAACAACTCAGCTACCTATATTTCCCTAACCCCCAAGTTTGCATCTTTCCAAGACAGGCTGAACAGCCAAGAGCAAGAGCTGCTGACTCTAGCTGGCCTTCCCGGTGGGCTAGAGACTCTGAATGTGACACTACAACAAGTTCTCCAATGCCTCGACAAGATCGAGGAGAGGTAGGATAGAGGGGACAATCATCCGTGCCGAAGGCAGCTGAGAAGGTCACCATCGCCCCCTAGCCGTAGCTCTCCTTCTTCTTCGTCAACATCTGCCTCCACAGCAGGGTCCGCCTCCGCCTCCAGCGAGCAATCCACAACGCCCGAGGAGGGGACGCAGCCAAAGTCAACCGACGGAGCTCCAGCAGGACAGGAGAGCTCCTTAGGTCTAGAGGAAGAAAATCCCTCAGTATCCCTGGATGAAGTTGAAGATGATAACAAAGATATCATCATCGGGGGAGACTCTTCTGACGAATCAGAGGGAGAAAAGGGGGACGTGTATGCAGCTAATGAAAGACACCTTCCCCGAGGAAGACGCTCGATGGCAGACATGTTCCGTGAGCCATCTAAGATACCTTCCTTCGAGATGGCCAACTTTGACAGAAGGGCCATCGGCTGCCTGACGATCAGAGACCAGAAGCTGCTGGACAAGGTCCTAAGATCGTGGGAAGATGAAGAAGACGTCGTCTGGAGTGACGACTACTTCTCCGTACGACGGGGAACACTCCGCAGTATGTTCCGCTCGCCGGCCGTCGTTGGAAAAAGACTATTTAGGGTCCTCGAAAATGCAATAATAGAAAATATCGATAGCAGGATAGGTCGGAAGAAAATATATGCCACCTCCCTGACCTTGGCAAGAAGGATAATGAAGGGGGAACAAGACTCCACTGTGGTGACCAACATGTTGCGACACATTGACGATCATAGCCCTAACCTCATGTTGGCACCGTACGAGCACCGTGACTTTTGGTTCCTCTGCATAGCAGACTTAAAGAACCACGACGTCCGGCTGTTGAACTGCAATTACAACGAGGTACCGCACTCCGGAATTGCTTTCAGCCGCCCGGAGGACCAAAAGCCGAGGCTTCTACCGTTGCGTCTTCTACGAGCTATCAAGCAAGGAGCCAAACATTACGGCGACATTTGGAACTTATATTCTATTCACAACTTCCCCATCCAAGCTGAAGAGGGAAGCGGAAACAATGCCTTAGTCGTCTTAAGTGCCATTGAGGTGCTCAGTACTTTTGGCAACTTGAGGGCCCTTAGGGGCACATGTTTCTATCACCGCAGGAGCACATACGCCATGCTATTGATCAAAGACGGGTGCTATTTTCGAGATGCAGGGGTACCTGATAAGCTGCTGAACGATGACCAAGAGGACGAATCTTCACAATCCAGCAGCTCCGCAGAGAAAGAAGCGGAACTAGAAACTGACACCCACGGGGCAGGCAAGCAGTTAGAGACCCTGCAGAAAGTGCACGGGATGGAAGACACTGCTTCGCCTATAGGTACAGAAGGGATGATCAAAAACTTTGACCACTTCTCGTGCGCTACGCTCACACAGGAGCAGGTAGATGAAATCCTTCTGAAGTTAGGAGATGCTACCCTAGGAGATGTCATTTACAAGGCAGGCAATGTGGTAGTCCCACTAGATGATCTGAGGGACGAAGTTAAAGAAGGAGGATGTCTGGTGATATCTGTGTTTACCGCTTGCATCCAAATATTACAGTCAAAGTTCGAACACGCATACATACCCCATCCGATGATGTTCAACGACATCTGCCTAGCCGATGAAATAGGAGCAAGGAAGTTTTTTCTGGAAGAGTTGGAAAATAGGGTCCCTAGCCAAATTTTTCTGCCAATATTGCATTATAACCATTGGACGCTCCTGACGGTGTACACTCAGCAATGAGTAGGAATCTTTTACAACAGCTCGGATAGCAACAAGAACCATCCAGTGTCATGTACATCAGAACCGTTGTCATCCGTCGAATGCTTAACTCGAAAATACTATGACGAGGTGGCGAAGATGATACAACCATTCTTGGACATGCAAGAAAGCAAATGGCACGAACTCCAGTTTGCCACTGCAGCCCGCAATAGTTTCCATTATCTAATGACTGTGACATCTTTGTCCTGGAATGGATAGCAAACAAAGCAGCGCCTGACCAGCTCCAACACATCGATTATCACAGTCAGAGAGGAGAGTACGTGTGGGAGCTTCTATCTGACGCAGGCGCGCTCATTGGCTAACCCTCACTGGATCAACATTACCCTACCTTATCTACTTCACAACTCTGGGACAGAGTGTGGACCATGTTTGGGGGGGTACCATGTACCAGTGAGGGAGGTACAAAATTTCGTCTCAAATTCTTTATTCTTTTGTTCTTTCCTGTATCATGTATACATATATATGCTCATATAATTCCCCTACATATGTACAAAGTCTATATTAGTAAAAACCTGATGCAACCGCTTGCAAAGTTAGTTTTCTTTGTGCTTAACGAGATACAAGTTCTGTTATATCTTTCTGATAATGCTGCTTCAAATGAACATAAGGTTACGTTTTTCCATGCCAAAAATTTCAAAAAATATAATAATGTCGCACACAGCTAAGAGATGAGTATAGAGAAGGAAAAAGTTGCCCAAATAGTAGAAATCTCTTTGTTTCCCCTTTACCCAACGAAAATCCCAAAAAGAGAGAGAAGCCTTATGAGTGTGAATAAAAGCATGAGAGTTGTTCCCAATAAAAGAAAAGAAAAAAATATATATACCTGCTTGTTTTCCAAAAGTACCCATCTTTAGGCATGGTAGATATGGGGCAGTGGTACGTAGGATGTGAAATAACTGCTCTAAAGCCAACTGGCTTGGACTGTAGGGACCACTTGCCCGCTAATGGACCCTTACCTGGATGGACTGATGGAAAACAAAGATGAAAAACCCAAAAAGCCTTACCCTACCCTTTACACAACTTTCTGCCCCGAAAATAAAGCTGTTTGGTGTGTAAGCTAACTTCGGAATCATACACTAAAGTCTCGTAGAAGCTGTAAGAAAAAAATTTCTACTGAAACAATAAGGCAGGAAACGCAAGGTCTTTTGTTCGAAATGAGACAACATTATCTCTAAAGGCATTACTATACTTGCTTTACCTCTTGGCCTAAAAGTTGTACCAAATGAGAAGAAGCACCACAAAATAAAGTTTAAGTATTGATTGAGGACAATCAAAACGCTAAGTTTGGGGGAGTTGATAACACCAATTTTTATGATATTTTAGACTATTTTTCTGTTATCAAAACTGCCATTTTTAGCTATTTTCCTCTCTTTTGTATGCACTTTCACAATAATTGGCCAAGCAAAGCTCTTAATCCTATATTTCCATCTTTTGCAGAATTTCTCCTCATTTTGGTGCATTAAGGCTGTCCCGGCCCACAAAATAAGTCTAAGTCTGCACCGGCCTTCCTGACGTCCGATACACGCCCTGCCCGGTAGGGTGGAACGACACCACGACGTGCGACAAGGGGTGCCGCGCAAGGAGGAACTGATGGACGACACACCTCTTACCCGACAGGGAGCCATAGTCACCACGACAACCCAAGTATGTCGGGCGACACAGCCACCCACCGGAAGGCGCTGTTGCCCGTCACGTGACCAACGGACGACATCCCTACGCCGAGTGATACGAGTATCGGCCATCCACCGACCCGCAAATAAGGAGGACACGTGGCGCTTCGAGCACCATAAGTTCCCCCACTCGCCGACTATAAATAAGAGCTACAGGAAGCCGAAAAGACTGGTCAGACAGTTGGGAACTTGAGCTATCTTCGAGGAGAATCGCGAGAGCAGACGTATCATGCCCCAGTGCTCGTACCGGGTGACACTAGGTGAGCTCTTCCTCATCCCAAGAGGGAGGGGACTGGTTCACCTAGGACTGTACCGGGCGACACCGAGGGCCGATATCGGCCGATGTAGATACACAACACGAGTTCCAGACACCCATGCCCGACAGTAGAACGCGTAGCTCCATGTTCGACGCGATATCGAACCCGATACGCTTCACCTGTCATACGTTCCTCCTGAGAGGGTCCATCGGCCGACATGAGCGTATCGGCCAGGATCCTTGAGCGATACAGTTGCCCGTCAGGCGTACCGCTTGAGAGGGTGTGCCGCCCGACACGGCTGTATCGGGCTAGGCCCCTGACCGATATCGGGCTGGAGAGCCGTAGTAGTATGTCGTCCTTCTACATCAAGAAGGCGACACCTATCTTTATTTTCTATCATTTAATTCTTTACTTATGCATTGTAATTAAGACCCTTTATTTGTCTATGGAAATAGAAGAGCTTAATTACTTACTGCTCTATGCTTGGTACAATCTGTTGGATGATTGCTATGTTTGATATCTGAACTCTAGCTTGCATGTTTGGATCGCGTTTTGCATAGCTACTAAATTGTGTTTTCCTATCACAACAACTTTGAGAGTTGTGTTGTGGCTCTAGTGTTTGGTCCGATTCTGGAGTACGAGAGTGCCTGGAACGGAGTCATTTCTGTAACATTCAACTCTAACTTTGAGCCCAGCAACCTCGAGAGGGGTGTCGAGGCTTGGTTAGAGGTATCCGCTCTGAGAGGAGGGAAGCCGGATGTTACCGATGCTGCTTGTTATGTTGTAGTCTTATCCTTCATACCTTGCTCTAGCCCTAGTTTTATCCTTCTGTTTCTATTGCAAGAAAACCTCTAAAAATTTCTAAATGGCTAAAACCTTAAATCTTTCTAGTAACTCCACTTGGAGATGGTTTTCTTGTTTTGTTCGTAACACCTTGTTGCTTCCCTTCTGGGGAATTTATCATCTCGTTATACCTGTCAGAGTGTAGCGTGTCGAATATGGGTTCTCAACACTATCACCCTTGTCCCTATGTTCGACCCCGTACATCTACTTCGACCCCGTAAACAAAGTTGTGGGGGCCTAGAAGGATTCGGGTTTATAAATGTAAAAGCTTGACTACCTCAAATCCACCTCCAATTTTAGGACGCGCAATTTAGGCCGGTCAGTGATCTGCTGGTTTAAAGGGGGATATGGTACTGAAATTTTTGTTTCTGTTGCCTACCTAATGCAATATTTCCCTACAAATTGGTCAGGTAGCTCTGTCGTGACGGGAAGGATTTGAACACACCATCAATTGTTGTTGAGACCACCTGTAACTCACCCTCAACACCCTCCTCCCTCGATGACATTGTAAATCAACCTCACCTATGTTTGGGTGCCTCAGGAAAATTCAATGGGCCTGGAGCATCTTTGGGTAATTGCAAAGGAGAATCAACACCTAGATGGAAATGAGGGACCTCTGATTGTCATACCCATGAGCCGACCTCACTAGTTGAGAAGAAGATCATTGGAGAGTGACCTTCAGACAACTACATGACTGTTCAAATGGTCATTAGACTCTTGAAGTCCCCACCAACATGATTTAAGTCCTCTCTCATCGACACTGGAGGTAATCCCTATGTTCATATTACTTGTGTTTAAATGTGTAATATTCAACCTAGGAATGTCCCACATTGACCACCCCATCAAGAGATGAGAATCTTTGTTAGTTCAGGAAGCCTAAGAGAAGGCAACACAACCCCAACCCATATCCCTTGACATAGGTATGTCAGAGTCAACTACCTAGCCGACTCGTGATGTTGTTGGCTATCGAGCGATGGTGGTCGATGAAAGGTATAAGACCCCTTCCCGTGGATTGGCATCCATGCCCTCAAATCATGTAGCAAAAATGTCACAGCATTTGGGGAATGGCGTAATTCTACCGTAAGCTAAAAGGGACAACCATAGCTGAGTAGGCACTGAGATGGCCGAAGGCCATTCGCCCGGATGGACCCGCATTTGCTATAGGTAATGGATTAGTTGTTGACATGTCAAGACATGATTGGTCTAATCATAATAATCATATTAGAATTGGAAAACCACAATATATCAAAACCATATATGAATTTGATATGGAAAATAACTACAATCCATATAACATATAATGTAGTCCTGATTCTGATCATAGTTCCAAAAGTATAGCTAATACATGTATATGGGGTGATTAATACATCTAAACTCTAATTTTTGATGAATGGGTTGTTAATCAAGTTAAATCCACTTATTTTATGTATATTTTGATGTTAATGAACGATGATAAAATCTTGATTTATTGATGACTGTTTAGGCTTTAAATTCATAAATAAATGAATTAGGGTTTTAAGACTAATGATTACATATTGTCATGATCCTAATATGGATAACTTGATGTAGTTGTTCTTAATGACATCATATGTTGAATTTGTATTAGGGTTTCACCTAATGTCTAATTAAGGATTATAACCCTAATGAATCATGATGTGATGTAATTAGGGTTGGGACCCTTATTTCTATTCCAAACCCCAGATAACCCTAAACCCTAAATTTAGAACCCATTTAGGTTTAATAAGAATAATGTAATGTGATGGAGTGAACTTTTGAATATTTAGATGAGTAATGATATAAGTAATTTCATGTGTTCAATTTATTTGAAGAGTTTTAAGTTCTTTGATAAAATATGAATGTTAGTGGTGTTGACATCATGATTTTGATCCATACGTTTATGCCCTTTTGAAGTACATAATTGAATGATCAATGAAATGAGTCTTGGCACCAAATTTGGATGGGATGTAGCTTGGATGATAATAATTCTATGGTCAAAGTTTCATTAGGTTTTGGTATTTGTAGAGGAATTTATTTAGGCTTGAGTTTGATGAAATAATGTGCATATTGAGGTACTTTTAAAGAAAGTATTTGATTCATAGCCTAGGTGTTGATATTAGGTAGTGTCACGCTCCCCTAGATTAGGTGAACCACGGATTCCCTCTTGTGATGACTCCATCTCAGCCGCACATGAATAATTGAGGGTCGTGATTGCGTCTCCAACCTTGCAGTTACAACTTGACATCAAACAGTGACCACACACATAGTGGTGCAGTCAGATCATGGCATGAGAAGGGGAACACAATGAGAATTTTTCTTTACCTATCCACTACAATATGTTTTAAATCACACTTTGAGTCTTTTGGTAGTCTATAGAGGGAGAACGAACCCTCCCCTTTCATTGTTTCTCCACTGCTATTTATCAAGTGGTGGTCAGAGGTGAAGAATAGAGATAGAGGGGTGACTAGAGGGAGATTAGTAATGGAAAAGAAAGATGGTGGGTCTCTTTGGATATTATAGAAGAGAGGAAGGTGAGGAAGTCAACAATAATAGAAACACCAGACTTGTAGGGCATGCTCTACCATTGATCAAGCTAGAGTTTGGGGATCCTAGGATATGTCTTCTCGTCGTCATTGGAGGGTCTCACAGAGTTGACGAAGCTGTTGCAAAGATTTGTGAATCTTAAGACTAGCGTGAAGATGAGAACATGAAGTTTGCCTCTTTCTCCTGCCGCAACCAATACCACGTGACGGCACCCTCACGGAGAACGAGCTCCACAGTCAAACCCTAGGAGGTGAGTAGCTGTGGAGGTTTGATGGTTTACTCTAAAGATGATGGTGGTCATAGGGACTGGTGAGGACCACCTTGGTTGGGTTTCTATCTTGCCGGAGACAAAGCTTGTGACACCACCCTATAGAACTGAGCCCCAGCAGACTCACGCAATGCGGGACAAGAGGTTGTTCAGTTCCAGGTTAGACTTGAACTAGACAAAGCAAACCCTGAACTGGGTCCAGGCACACTGACCGGTCGGCTAAAGAAAAGAGCAACACATAGCCTTGTGGTGATCTAGTGCATGATGATTGGCTTAAAAGATAAATACAAGCTAAAATACCCAAAACTGTTTAGAACTTTCATAAATCATGATAAATAGCTCATATCTCAGAAAAATACAAATAAACTACGGAAATTCTCAAAAAATTATGTAGAACATTACGAAAGCATAATATCAGTACTTTGATGCATAAATTTATATGATTTCAGATAAGATATGTTAGACTTGTTTTATGAGTAATAAATACCAAATAGTACCTCATATTATGATAATGCAACAATAACCCTAAAATATGATATAAAATCCATATGATGTTAGATATTATAATTAGGATGCACGAAATCATGTAATTTTCTCCATATAGATGATTAGGGCTATAACTCTAAATAAATTACAATAAATAAACATATGGTCAATAAATGATGAAGTTTGCAAAATATATTATCCAAAGTATATGTAACCTTATATCAAATTTTAAGGTCATGATGATACACATAATTCATGAGTATATGATAATGACTCATAACATATTATGTGAACCCTAATTAGATTAATGCATGTAATGTAGGGTTAATATGAGCATCTGGTTATATGAAACATAATATACATATGATCGATACTAATCTAGAATGTAATTGGAAAATAACAATGGTGACCTAATTCCATAAATATAAGACAAATAATGATGCACATATCCTAATGACTAAGCAAACCCTAATGAATTGATTAGGGTTAAGATGATGAAAATATGATGATGGTACATGTGATGTTATCTTGATCAGGTTTGACTAGGGTTGTAGTTGACATGAAGAACATACATGGTGTTTAGATTATCTCTTGTTAAGGTACACTTTACCTCTTACTTGGCTTATTATACAATATGCTGGTAAAATATGTGTAGAAAAATACTTTGCATATGATATTGGATGAAATGATTGTTCTGGTATGCTATATTTCTTGATTTTCCATACATATAGTTATGAACACATGAAACATAATACATTTCTTCCACTATATGAAAGCACTAAACTATTTGGTAGTACAGTGCTTGGAAGTGACTTAACTCTTTAGTAGTCAGTCACATTGCACATATGATCTTACTCTTTGGTAGTCGATCATAAAGGCCTTAATATTAAGCTCCTTGAGAGTCAAGAGAATGCATCAAAACATTCGGTGGTCAATGAATGAATATATAATTGAAAATGTTCTTAAAATATGTTTTCTCTTTTGTTAATAAACATCTTTATTCAAGTATGGTTTTGTTATATTTATTTTTTTACTGCCAAGTACTAGTTTTATCTTATTGACAAGTCACAGTAATGAGAGGTATATACAAAGACATGTAGGCATATTTAGTGTAATATATTATAATATTGTCCTTACATGTACCACATGTAATCTTTTGGTTAGTGTGTGGACATATGATCTTGAAGAACGTGAATAGTTGAGAGTTGTATGGTGAGTCGATGTATAGGTGGACCTATTGTCTAAAGATCTTGTCATAGATGTCAGTATGTGCATATGTAAACGTTTTCTATTTAATATATAATATCAACTTGTAATAATGCATTTTGTAATTATATGTTGTATGGTGAACATGTGTTGTACGATTTTGTTCTTGTTCATGTGCATGTGTCATTGTTGTTTCTTGTTGACTTCCTCTTATTTTCTTCTTCTTAGCCTAGTGTGTGTGGTGTTTAAATTGGGATTCTCACTGAGGTGAGGTTTCAATTTCGATGTCACACATTAGATTAAGTTTTTAAAAATTCGGGGATGTCACAAGTGAGTACATAGTGACACATATGTAGTATACATACATGCATATAATGTTCATTACATGATTGATTATTGAAATTTGATGATTGGAATGCTTGTACATAGAAGTATATTGCATGGTTCTACATAACATATGTTGTTCCAATTATGAATACTCACATGTATCAACTTCTAGAGATTGCCATTAGTTTCTCGAAGTTTGATGCAAATAACTTGTTGGATGTTAATTTATTTCATGCAAACTATATGGCCCCTATCAATATCACATAAAGTATTAAATATTCTGGATCATGGGTTACACCCATCAAGGGTTATGCACATAAGTCCAATGATATACATTGGTTATACCCGAGGGGGAATATTAAGCATCAGTTAGAATATGCAATAAAAATACAAGTTCATATGTTTCACTAAATGATTGTTGTACATATATGTATATGAGATGTTTTGGTTAAACATGTGTACCAGTAAAGAAATATGTTGATGAAATTTTGTTTTTTTAGCATTTTGGGTAGTTGATACACATGATACTAGGACATGAAGATAAGGATGATTTTTATTGAAGATATTAAAGTGTTGTCATGGAGGATTAGTTTGATAGTTTAGTTTTTCTTCTCATATGTGTGAGTTAGTTTCTTCTAAGAAATTCATGTACCTCATTAGAGGAGTATAATTAAATATATATATTCATTCAAGTTCGAAGTAATGGAAATTATTTATTGTTGTTTATTATTTGTCAAATCTGATCCTAGAAAATTATGTATCGATCCTTAAATTCTAGGTCTCTCTTAATTGGGGATGCTAAGAATTGGGGGTCATTACATTTGATATCAGATCCAAAAAATTTCAAAAAATATTTTATAGTTGATAGTTTCACATAATATGTAAATAAATAAGGAAAATTATTAGGGCATAACCCAATGGTAATTTTGTCTAGAAAGGATCACAACTTTTGGGGCTACCAATATTTTCCTTTGTACCATTAAGTTGGTATATGTGGACTCCCATAGCCAATGTGATACCTTCTTGGCCAGAACTTAGGGTTTGTCTAAATTAATGTTTCCTATAGGTTTGCCATCTATAAATTTCGCCCACTTCTCATATGTTTTCTCAATAAACCCTAAAATACACTTCCCTCCTAATATCAAGTTCAGGTTTGAGAAGAAAAAGGCAGTCTCTATGAATTAATTCACACATAATGCTAAAATAATGGCATGGTTATTAAAACAATGACATGGTTATATGGTTATGTTTTAATTGGGTTTTCTATGGTAAGGGTAAACCCTAAAACTACCTAGTTATGGATAAGAAAACCCAGTCATCCATAAAGGACTTGAGTAGGGTAACCCTGTAGGGTAGGAAAACCCTAGTAGGTCAAGAGAATCATAAACCTTAAAATGTAGGGTGTAGCCCCTAACACTAAACCCTAATCCTAGTTAATGGGATTAGTATGGGTAAAATAATAACCCTACCCAACCAAACCCTAAGTAGGGATGAAGGGAAGGGTAAAACCCAAATGAGTTTGGGTAATTTAGATTTAGTACCCTAGTTTAGATACCAATAGTTTCCCATGCATACAAGTACTTGAAGTACAACAACCATGCATACATGGTGCACATGATGGGTTGGGCACATGCAAGTGAAACATATGAGATCAATAATGACACAAGGGAAAACTATGATACGCTCAATTCACCTTTAGTGGTGGTGTATCGAACTTGGATAGGTCAAACCAAGATTGGGGAAAAGACATATGGGGGAAGCATAACCCTAAACCTATGGGTTCATGTTGTGTCTAGAAATCCTAACCTCCTCTTGGAAGTAAAGAAGTCACCCTAGGTTAGGACCTTCCCTAGAAGATTAGTTTACCAATCTCATGATAACAATTAAGGAAACTTTGGTCGTCCTCTAAGAAATTAACCTTAAAGGGACAAAGTCTAATGGGATGGTATGGGACAAGGCATGGAAACATATACCCCTCCCTAATAAAAATTAGTTGTCAAATGGGAAATATATAACTCCAATGTATGTATATGTTCGTATCTATGCCCAAAGAGACAATCATATGTTGATTGGGATGATATATCTTGTAAACGATTTGATTAATAATAAAGGAAATCTTCCATTTATTCTATTTTATTCATTTATGAGATAAATATGTAACATAATAAATATCTAAAGATTGACATTACTCGATGGAATATGTCTTCAGGATGAGGACCTAAACAATGAGATCATACAAATGTTAAGATTATATATATTCTTGTTATGTCTCTAGTTGTTGTTATTGTTGAAGCTAATATAAAAAGTAACACAGAAGACTAGAGTGTGTTGGTTGATGCCAGAGTCTCATTAGTCATGATATGTGATGCCAATCTGAACAAATAAATACTTGTTAGAGAACAGTGTATTGGGCCAACCCAACTTGATAGTAATGCACAAAAACCATTGAATGGTAGTTAGAATAAACTCTCATAGTAATGGTGGTGGTTGTGTTTCTTAGACTTAAAATCACTACACTCATCACATGTCATTTGATGTACTTTGACATCATCCGACATGCCTTGAATAAGAGTTACCATAAAGGTGATGCTTAGATACATTGTGAAACATGGGGAATGATTGTGAGTGATGTAGACAGGACTTATCCCTCCTACATAAGTTTGACATCCTGCCCACTTGATAAGTGAGACTGAGAAATGCATGATCATGATCATGTGAGTCAATATGTGATATTGAGTTTACTTGTATCTTAGACAATCTGCTCTAGTTCAAGGAAAATGGATAGAATGTTGAAAAAGGATGACTATTATGTGCCTCGAGTACAATCTGTATATTAGAGACAAAGGAACTATCCGATCACTATAACACTAATCATAGATTGTAGGTTGAATTTGTTCTTCAACTTTCCAATTACATGGGTAGAAATGATGCCTTGATTTATACCACTAATTTCTGGTGATATCATAAATCATTTAAGGACATTCACTACCAATGTAACTTGGGACCTATAGGGTCACACACAGAGGATACACCTAGAATAGGAGTTTAATCATAAATGTGGTTTAAACTTGATTACTAAAGTTTTAGGTATTCAATTGAAAGAAGATTGGAAATCAAAACTCTAAAATGACCGATTCGACTAGTGAATTGTTCAGTTTAGATGTATGAAACAACTGGTTCAAGTTGTGAACCCACCGTTTTGTTGATCAATGAGATTGGATCAATGATTGATGTTGATTTCATGCTATGCATTAATCGAATATCGAAATCCAATACAATTGTGAATAGGAAACATTGTGAGTTGACTTATTCAAGGGTTGAACCTATTGAATCACGTGTAAGGATTGGTTCAATAGTTAACTGACCAATTCATGGTTTGTAGAGGTCTAAAAGTTTATGAAATTCCATCTCTTAGAATCCCATTTGATCTTTGAATACTGATCTTAACCCTCATATAAATAGAGGGGTAGTTGAGGCCTTTAGAAGACATATCAATAAGATGTGGTGATTATTGTCTTCTCACAGTTATGGTAATGTGAGAACTTGGGCAAGTATGACCCATAAAAGGGAGAGACAATGAGGGATAAACAACAATGGAGAGAAAGTTGACGCTAGTAAGTTGACTAGAAGGGAAAGTCCTTGTTTTTTCCAAAAGAATGACAATAGTTCCCAGTGGTATGTGTGGAGTACGTAGAGGTGAGGAGGACTTTTCCACCCGCTAAGGGGTATGTTTTCAACAACTATTTGTGGTGGTCAACCAGGAGGCCGCCGCCAACAGCTGTCTAGGTTGAACTTCAGAAATAAGCAGACTACAACAAGGGTAGTCATTGAACTTGGTCCAAGACCAGGTATATGACATGCAACCTTTCCTTCCCAATTCACAATTTTTGATGTGATCTACTGTAAAAGGGGAATATGGTCGTAAAATTTTTGTTTATGTTGCCATATCTGATCCCAAAACTCCTCACAGTATATATAAAAATCAGAGTTAGAGAAATCTGAGGGTAAACATGTAATGGAAAGAAATTTACATTGAAATAAATCATGTATCTAAGATATATAAGCCCTAAAACCACCAAGTACCAAAAAGAAGGGTATGTGTTCGGATTAAAGCCTTTAATGCATAAGAATAAAAAATTTGATTTAGGAAATATCAAGTAAAATATGTAATATGAAAATTTAACATTGAAATAAATCCTATGAATAAAATCTAAGTCATAGACTCTCCTAGGGAAGGATGACTGATGGAAAATAGAAACATTATGATATAGAAGACCCTTGTCTTAAACCACGGTGTAAGCAATGAAGATACAAAATACATTGATAACATCTCAATAAACCATAGGTAGGGTAGAGCCTTAAGTCAACTCTTGGGTCAAGTAGGGATGAGTAAAGGTATAATAGACCTAACAGGGTCATGAGGTTATAATTCTTAGAGTACATAAGGTCAGTGGGGTAATGAGAAAGCCTTCCCAGTGTTCATAAGAACCATGGGGTCAGTAGATTGGCCACCTTGAAGAGTGTGTAAGGACCAAAGGGTCAAGTTCAAAGACACTCCATAAGTACATGAGGCCCTTGGGGGCACAAGGAGATCACTCTAAAGGTACATATACCCCTAAAGACCCTAAGAAAATGGGTAAGACTAATGCGACATGAGATGTAGATATAAAGAATACAAGAAGTTATGTAATCAGGGTTGAAATAGAACCTTAGAGGGAGTTGTGCACAAACTCAAGATCTACTAAAGACACTATCCCTTGGGTTCATGAAATTTTCGGAAATTAGCAGAATTAACATTTAGTTATGATTTGGAGTTTTTGTTAAGGATGATTAGACCAAAAATTTAGATTATGTGTAGATACACCATCTCTCCTCTTATAGTAGGATGAACTTTGTATTTGAATTGCTAGCAAAGATTGGGTAGTCACTGATATGTCAAATTGACATGCGAATATAAATATCCTAAGCTGAATTTAATGGCATAAACTAGGGTTTTTAGGTGTTACCTCACCCTTACATGAATATAGCAGGATAATGATTACTTGGTTCAAAATCTAGGTGAAAATGAAATCACTAGGGAAAATGTAATCACATAGTAACAATATTATGCAATGATTGAGGATGTGGAAATACCCAAAAATTGAATTCAGGTTCAAACCTTTGTAATATAAGAAATTTTCTAACCAATAAAAGTTATTACTGATAATCTAGTTAGGACCTATAAAAAAAGTTTCTATCCCTAATGTTTGAGGAAATATGAGTTATTATTCATCTTAACCTCAGTACGATTGGATTTTGGGGAAATTTTTTCTCTATGGTGGGGTGAATGGTATATCCTCAAAATTTGGGACTTCAAGTCTAATTCAAGTTTTATTAATAGGACCTTGGTTGGTGATTTTGAATCGTAGACATGTATTAGGTCTTCATTTCAAGTAATATTGAGATTATGTGCTAATATAAATGATATTATGATGATCAAATCCTTAAATTCGTAATTAAAGACATAATAAAACCTTATGGGCTCTAAGGGAAGACTCATGTATGTGTGTTGGGCCCTAAACCCAATACAAGCCCAAACTTGTTGATCAGGGTTCAAATATGGTTCCCTGGAACACAAAATAAGAATTTGAGTATTTTGTGGCCACATTTAATGACCAAGATAATTTTAGTTGGTTAATCATCAATATATTAGATCATATAAGGAATTTTAGAAGATTATAATATAATTGGCAACCTAGATAATTTTTTAGGTAATTATCTAGCTATTGCTTGAAGGTCATGTTTCGGGGGTCAAACATACTTGTATTGACCCAATATTTGGCTAAAGCATAGATAATAGATAGAAAGAGGTTATACAGAAAAGGGGGATTAAACAAATCTACATAATTATATAAATACTTATCCTTTTTGGAATTTCATCTAAAGAAAATAGAAAAGAAATAATGAAAGATACCCTAGCCAGATCTAAATTCCTAGCCAGATCCAAGGATACTTGAAATTATATCCCCACTCGGTATCCCCTCTCATCCCATGACAATAGGGATTTGATCCCCTTGATCTGCTCTCTCTCTCTCTCTCTCCAGTTCCCCTATTCCTTATCTAATAACTTTGTTGGATTTAGGAGGAGAATCTGAATCCAACGAACCCTCCTATTAGCATTATCGTGAGGATTTGAGATAATACTCAAATCTCGTGAATGCAAAGACAGAGGGTAAACTATCCTTGAGATGCTCCATAGATCCATACCTATATAAATAGGTATGGTAGCTCTTTTGTGATGGATATAATTTGACTAGACCATCAATTATTCTTGAGACCACCAATAACTCATCTGTAACACCTTCCTCCCTTTCCAACACTATGAAGCCTCCTTACCTATGCTAGTGTTCCTTAGGCCACTTCCTTCGGGATGGAGCATCTTTGGGTGATCACAAAGACGAATCAATGCCCAGATGGAAGCAAGGGAGATCAGATTTCCGTGCTTACAAGAAACCCTCATTAGTTGAGAGGTATCTCATTGGAGAGTGACCTACAGAGAACAGCGGGACCTCTCAGTTGCTGAGAAGACTCTTGAGGTCCCAAGCAACGTGATTTGAGTCCCCTCTCATAGAAACTGGAGATAATCCATGAGTTCCCATTCCCTATATTTATGTGTACATGATTCAACATAGGAACCTCTAGCACTGGGCACCCCATCAAGAGATGAGAATCTCTGTGTCTTTGAGAAGACTAGATGAAGGATAAACAACACCAAGTCACATCCATTAGTGTATGTATGCTAGAGACAACCACCTTATTGACACATTGTGCTACTGGATACGAGACATGATGTGCAAGGAAAGGCAGAAGAACTCTTTCCATGGATTGACATCTATTCCTTCAAATCATGTGAAAAAAATGTCACAATAGATGGGCAATGGCATAATTCTCCCCTATGCCAATGGGGCTAGCCCACACTGAATAGGCGTTGAGATGGCTGAAAGCCATTGGCCTTGATGGACCCAAATTAGCTATAGGTAATTGATTAATTGATGATGTGTCAACTCAGGATTGGTCCAGTCATTGTAATCTTGTTATAATTGTAGTAATTAATTAGTAGGTCTAACATATAAAAAGTATGTATGGATTTGATCAAGAAGATGTGTAGAACCCAAATAAACGATAATGGAGTCTGGATTCTGATCATTTTTCCAAAAGTGTAGCTAATACATGTATACATCATGATTAATATATCGAAACCCTAGATTTTGATGAATAGGTTGTTCATCTGGTTAAATATACTTATTTTATGTTTATTTTGATATTAATAAATAATGATTAAATCCTAATGATATTGATGATCTTTTCGGCTTTGTAATCCAATAATAGATGAATTAGGGGTTTAAGACTAATAACTACATATTATCATGATCATAAAATGAATAACCTAATGTAGTTGTTCTTAATGACATCATACATTGAATCTATTTATTAGGGTTTCACATAATGTCTAATTAAGGTTTTTAAACCTAACATACCATGATGGAATGGAATTAGGATTTGTGATCCTAAATCAATTTCCAAACCCCAAACAATCCTAAACCCTAGATTAAGAACCTAGTTAGGTTAATTTGAATAATTTGAATACATAGTGACACATATGAAGTATATATACATTGAGATGACATCAATTGAATGATTGATTTCATCGATTTGCTAACTGGGTTGTTTGTACATACATTAAGTATACTATATCATTTTACATAAGGTATGTGGCTATGATTATGAATACTCACATATATTGATTTCTGGAGATTGTCGATCATTTCTTGAAGTTCGATGAAAATAACATGTTGGATGTCTATTTGTTTCATGCAAACTATAAGGACCCTATGAGTATCATATAAAGTTTATAATAATTTGAATCTTGGGTTACACTCATTAAGGGGTGATGCACATAAGTACAATGGAGGAAAATGGTTACACTCTAGAGGGCACAAAAATCATGGGTTAGAATATGTAATAAAAATACAAGTTCAGATGCTACATTAAATGATTGTTGAACATATATGTGTATGTGATGTTTTGGAGGAACCCACATATCAATATATAGATATGCTGATCACATTTTTTTGTTGAAATTTTAGGTAGTTGATACACATGATACAAGGACATGAAGATAAATATGAAAGATATTCAAGATATTAAATATATTCCAAGGACAATTAGTTAGATAGTTTAGTATTTCTTCTCATATGTATAAGTCGATTTCTTATGAGAAATTCATGTAACTCTTTAGAGGAGTATAATTATATATATGTATCCATTCAAGTTCCATTTGATGGAATTAGTATTATTATTGTTATTATTATTTATTATTAAATATGATCCTGGAAAATTAGGCATTGATCCTTAAATTCTAGGTCTCTCTTAACTGGGGGATGTTAAGAATTGGGGTTCGTTACATCAACCCTATTCGCAAGTCCTATTCAGAATTGATATTTCATCTCTCAAAGATGTATGTTCAGTTAGACATCTACACAACCTAATCCTACACCATGTAGGTGCTCACAAATTAATCTCTTGACCATCTATGAGGCCTAACTATCATCCACATCCTAAATCTTGGAATGTGGTCCATATTACTCAAATTCAAAATTTTATGATCCAATTTGACCCTAATACATTGATGCTTTAAAGATCTATCCTATAGAATCATCTCCACTTCTTCAAGTCATATCTTGAATAGGCATCTCCTCTTCTAAAAGCCCTATCTGAAGTAGGAAATTGCCTTTGTTATAGCCCTACATTCATGTAGCACTACCTAAAGCCCTATTCCATATAGGCACCCCTAAAAAATCCCTATACCATGGTAGACATCTGTTACGACCCGCGTTTCGTTTTGTAAGTAAGTACCTTGGTTAGTGCATAATTGAACTAGTTATGTTGAGATAAGTACTTGCTTTTGTTAATAGTGTTTTGAGCTTTGAGCTAGTGTTAATGTATCATTAGCTTGTTCTCTTGTCCTGAGATTGAGGGCAGGTTTGTGCTTAATCCGTTGCCGAAGAAATCATGTGAATCCGACCTACGAGTAAAAAGATATGAGCTTTTTAGTGTGCAGGGACCTATGTGTAATTTTGGAAAGTTTCTGGGCAATTTGCATCCGGCCCCCTGGGCGCCCTTCCTTATCCTTTCCTTCAGTTTTTCCTTTTTAACTCTATTAACCGACTTTGGAATGAACGATAGTTCATTTCCTTCGGTTGCCGCTTGGGAGAAACGGAGAAGGAGAAAGGGAGAAAGAGCAAGCTAGAGGAGAAGCTAGGCAACCAAGCTCCTTCCTTCTCCGTCCTCCTTCGATTTCTTCATCTTCTCCAGCCAAATCAACCGGCTGCATCATCTTCTTCTTCCTCACCTTCTTCTTCCTCCTGCAGCCATAAAGAAGACGATCATGGAGATGGTCTAGGGAGCGAACGGTGCTTCCCCCTCCGTTCTTTCTGCTTGCCAAGTGCTTGCTAGGTCAATCCGAAGCTATAGGAGTGATTCGGGTAAGAATCGTCCACCGAATCGACCCCAATCGTCTCTTTTAATTCTGCAATTTCCGCCCCTGCGCAGGTTGCACGGCGTGCAACATTGCAGAAAGCTGATTTAGGGGATATATGTTTCTGCGCAGGTGCACGGCGTGCAAAGTCAGTTTGCACGGCGTGCAAAGTTGCAGATAGCGGAACGAGTTTCAGCCCAGGTGCACGGCGTGCAAATCAGTTTGCACGACGTGCAGGTCAGTTTGCACGGCGTGCAAGTCAGTTTGCACGGTGTGCAAAGGTGCAGAAAAGCAGATCAGAAGTGCACTGAAGGTGCACGGCGTGCAGCCTAAGTGCACGGCGTGCACGTTGCTGTAAAGGGCAGAATTAGGCGTGTTTGTGGACGTTTTTCGGTGTATACGAACACACCGAAGTGGGTGAGTGGCAGCTCATTTAGAAATCATTATTTAACTCATTTTAAATACTTATTTGCTTCAGTATCAGTTAATATGATTCCTGAACAGTGTTGCATGTACTTCAGTATGATAAGTTCAGTGGAACTTGAATTGCGTGATGTAAATGATGAAAAAGAGGAAATTCTATGTCTTACAGTTGATATGAAATAATCTTGTTTAATTGCATATCTATTAAACCGTTAATAGACTTAGGTGCCCCAACACCGTAGAACCCCATTGCGCGGTCTGTACCTTTGGGGTGAAACGGTCAGTCCTGGGGATACGCCCAGGCATCGGAGACTCGTGTCCAACAAATACCGATTTTCTCGGTGACACGTAGTCTGAGTGGTAGGATTCCGGTCAGTCCTGGGAATATGCCCAGGCATCGGAGATTCAAGAGAACGTTCCGGTCAGTCCTGGGGATACGCCCAGGCATCGGAGAAGTCCCGGTCAGTTCTGGGGATACGCCCAAGCATCGGAGACTTAGAGACCCTCCACTGTGCACTACAGGTTGCGGAGGAGTCCAGAGCACTCAGAGTTAGTGCAGTGAGGCCTTGTGAGCCTGAGAGTCCTGTGCAGACCAGGACAAGAAGTTAGACTTAGCATTTCCCGGGTGTGTCGCTAAGTCTTGTACGGTGAGATCGTAGTTCGCTATTGATCTTCATATGCAGAGTGCACTGCATATGTTTGGGGCATAATAATGTAAATATGTAATCACTCAGGATCACAGTAAATTTATAATTTTGTCTATTTAACTGAAATACCTGATAATGCATAGGAATGTGATTATTATTTGTACAACTGCTATATCATTAGAACTGCTCTGCTTGAACTGTATATCTATTTATTTTCAGTTAATAAACCTGACGAGTTGTTTATGGATAGCTAAGTGAAATGTTATTCACTGAGCGAGTAGGCTCATACCTCTGCTCAAAACATTTTCAGGTCAGCATCAGCATCAGGAATCAGAAGGATCGTTTCACCCTAACGCTTAGTCGATAGAAGGTTTGTTGTTAGTCTAGTTAGAGGTCTCTTAGTCCATTCCCCTCGATCTTCGGGACAAGGTGTGAGTGAGAGAGAGAATGTGTACAAAGATGTAAATTAACTGTTATGCTTTATTTTATGTTGAGCAATGCAATATGCTGTAGACTCTATTTGTATCTTCTATCAGTTTAATAGAGAAGTTTCTGCAGTTTGTTTAGTTCTTGTTTACAGCTAAAACTTGATTATCATTTAAATGTCTTGAATTGTTTTAAAAAGTGACGAATGGTTGGTTATGTGTTAATCCCACCTGTCGTGCCCTAATTTCGTGGTTTGTGGCTAAAGTGAATTTGGGGTGTGACAACTCTTGGTATCAGAGCTTAGGTTTGAGTACATAGTTACTCAGAGTCCAAGTCAGGGGACGATAAGAGACCAATAGGATTAAGGTTTAGGTGTCTTTCTTCTATCTGTAGTTTTCTAACAGGAAATATTCTGTTATATCATTGCAGATGGCAGGAAGAGGCTTTGATCGTGATGATCAGGCTGAGAGCCATGTTGGCCCTGATCCTTTGTACTTGGGTCCAGGTGGTGGTGACCACGTGGATGAAGCATCCCGGATGTACAGGATGTTTCTGGAAACCAAAGAAAAGTACAAGGTTGATAGGCGAGGTTCTTCTTCTACCAGCAGTAAAGATCTGATGCGATCTTATGAGCTTATGAAGAAGCTTGGTGGCACAGAGTTCAGTGGCACCACAGATCCCGCCGAAGCTGATGAATGGTTTAGACAGATAGAGAAGGTCTTTCGTCTGATGGAGCTTTCAGAAGAGAAGAAGATTAATCATGCAGTCTACCTTTTAACAGGTGATGCAGAGTTGTGGTGGCGTGGTGTGGAAGAAAAGAGGAGAGGTACAAAGCTTTCCTGGCAGGATTTCTCTGAGGAGTTTCATCTCAAATTCTATCCACCCACTTTTCTTAATGAGAAAATCAGGCAGTTACAGAATATCAAGCAGGGGAACATGACAGTTACGGAGTATGAAGCGCTTTTCACACGGTTAGCGAATTTCTGTCCACAGCTTGTTCCCGATAACATAGAGAGATGTAGAAGGTTTCAGGAAGGACTAAGGCCGGAGATTCGGCATACAGTTTCTGCTACTAGTAGGAGGAACAGAGAGAACTTTGGTGAGTTTTTCGAGGCTGCTAGACAGGTTGAAGAATCTGTGAATGCTGACAGGGTGCCTGAGTCTAAGAAGAGATCTGCAGACTTCAGCAGAGGGCAATCCAGTAGTGGATACAGAGGTGGAGGTAGAGGTTTCTTTTCTAAGCTTGGGCGTGGCTTTGGTTGTTTTGGCAGGCAGAGATCTGAGGACGTTTCTTCTTCTAGAAGCAGAGGGAGATACAGCTCAGGGAGATGGGGCAGTGCTTCTAGAGAGCAGCCATCTGGATCATCTACTTCTGTGACTGGTCCACAGAGACAGGAAATGCGGGTATGTAATACTTGTGGAAGGTTGCACTCTGGACAATGTTGGGGTCCAGACCCTATAGAATGTTTCCACTGTGGACAGACAGGACATACAAAAAGGGATTGTCCTCAACTTCGGCAAGCGGCATCACAAGCTTTCCAGCCTCAATACCATGATGTTCCGAGTTCTTCTGTGGCTTCTGGTTCTATAGGAGGTGGAGTATCTAGTGGCAGGAGTGGTCAGAGAGGACAGCGAGGCAGAGGGAGAGCTTCAGCACGTTTCTTCTCTTTGACACCTCAGGAAGGTATAATCTCTTCACAAGTTGTTACAGGAGAGATGTTTTTGTTTAATAGCATACCAGTTTCAGTTTTGATAGATCCGGGAGCTACTCATTCATTTATACGACGTTCTTTAATTATTGAACTTAATCTGTTAACTCGAGAGTTGGCAGATGAGTTAGTGTTGAGGGTTCCACTAGGTGGACCAACAGTTTTATCCGAGTCTTGTCCCGGATGCTTGTTATCTTTTGGAGGTTACACCTTTGCTGCTAATCTCATACCCTTGGATGTAAATACTTTTCAAGTCATCTTGGGTATGGATTGTCTTGAGACATATCAAGTGCAACTCGATTGTTGGAAGAAGGAAGCTACCTTTCAACTAGGGGAATTTTCTTGTACCTTTACTGGAGACAGGAAAGTTCTGCCTACGTGCATAATATCAGCTGCGGTAGCTGATAAGATGTTACAGAAAGGATGTGAAGCATTCCTTGCTCATGTGGTGGAAACCAGAGCAGAGAAGAGCACCGCCAGTGTTTATGATGTGCCTGTGGTTTGTGAGTTTTCTGATGTTTTTCCAGAAGATTTACCAGGCTTACCTCCTGTCAGAGACTTGGATTTTGAAATTCAAATATATCCAGGTAGTCATCCAGTAGCATTGCCAGCCTATAGAATGGCACCTGCAGAGTTGAAGGAACTCAAGGTGCAGTTGCAGGAATTGCTAGATAAGGGTTTCATTAGACCCAGTTCATCACCGTGGGGTGCTCCAGTCCTGTTTGTTAAGAAAAAGGATGGTACCATGCGTCTCTGTATAGATTACAGGCAACTGAACAAGATCACTATAAAGAACAAGTATCCATTGCCGAGAATAGATGATCTGTTTGATCAGTTGCGTGGAGCAACGATCTTCTCTAAGATAGATTTGAGATCTGGATATCATCAGCTCAGAATAAAGGCTTCTGATATTCCCAAAACAGCTTTCAGAACCAGGTATGGGCATTATGAGTTTCTGGTCATGTCGTTTGGGCTGACCAATGCCCCAGCGGCCTTTATGGATATGATGAATCGGATTTTCAAACCGTTCTTAGATCAGTTTATTGTAGTCTTTATAGATGATATTCTGATCTATTCCAGAGACGATGAGCAGCATGAACAACACCTGAGAATAGTGTTGCAGTTGTTGAGACAACACCAGTTGTTTGCTAAATTCAGCAAATGCGAGTTTTGGTTGGCCGAGGTAGCATTTCTTGGACATGTTATCTCGAGAGGTGGAGTTAGTGTTGACCCTAAGAAAGTTGATTCTGTACTTCAGTGGGAACAGCCTAAGACTCCTACTGAGATCAGAAGTTTCTTGGGTTTGGCAGGATATTATAGAAGGTTCATACAGAACTTCAGTGCGTTAGCATCACCTTTGACACGTTTGACGAGGAAGGATGTACTGTTTGTTTGGTCCGATAACTGTGAGAGAAGTTTTCAAGTTTTGAAGAAGAGGTTAACTTCAGCACCATTGTTGGTTTTGCCTGAAGCTGAAAAAGGCTATACAGTGTTCTGTGATGCTTCCAGGAGGGGTTTAGGCTGTGTACTGATGCAAGAAGGCAAAGTTGTGGCTTACGCATCTAGACAGCTTAAGAAGAACGAAGAGAACTACCCTACTCATGATCTGGAATTAGCTACTATAGTTCATGCTCTTAAGACATGGCGTCATTACTTGTATGGTGAGACATGTCAGATATTTACAGACCATAAGAGCCTGAAGTATATCTTCACTCAGAAGGATTTGAATTTAAGACAGCGCAGATGGCTTGAGCTGATTAAAGACTATGATGTGACAATCGATTACCATCTTGGTAAGGCGAATGTTGTAGCTGATGCTTTGAGTAGAAAGTCAAGTTCAACAGCTAATGCATTTTCTATGGCATGTTTCAAGAGAGACTTGCTTGTAGATATGCGAAAATTGAACTTAGACTTGGATGTGACTGGACAAAGTGGGTTGATTGCTCAGATGCAAGTCAGACCTACTTTCTATAATCAGATTAAGGAATTACAACAGAGTGATGATGAGTTGTGGCAAATCATGCAGGAAATGTCAAAAGGTAAGAGAACAGAGTTCAAGTTTTCTGATGAAGGCGTGTTGTATCTTCATGATAGGTTGTGTGTACCTGGAAACAGTGAGTTGAAAGAGTAGATCCTTGAGGAAGCACATACTTCTATGTATGCTATGCATCCAGGTAACACAAAGATGTACCGGAATCTCAAAGAGCTGTACTGGTGGTCTGGTATGAAAAAGGATGTGGCCGAATACGTGGCTAGGTGCGGGGTGTGTCAGCAGGTTAAGGCTGAGCATCACAAACCTGCTGGTACCTTGCAGTCGCTTCCTATACCAGAGTGGAAATGGGAACACATCACGATGGACTTTGTGGTAGGATTACCCAGAACGCCTAAGGGTTCAGACTCGATATGGGTGATTGTGGATAGACTAACTAAGTCTGCTCACTTTCTTCCTGTCAAGTCAAGCTTTGACGTTCCAAAGCTGGCTAAAGTTTATGTGGATGAGGTAATCAGGTTGCATGGGATTCCAGTCTCCATTATTTCTGACAGAGATCCAAAGTTTACATCTAGATTCTGGAATCAGTTACATCGTGCGTTGGGTACAAGGCTGAAGTTCAGTACAGCGTTTCACCCACAGACAGATGGTCAATCTGAAAGGACCATTCAGACCCTTGAAGACATGCTGAGAGCATGCGTGCTATAGTTTAGAGGCAACTGGGAAGAACACTTAAGCCTAATGGAGTTTGCATATAATAATAGTTACCATTCTAGTCTTGGAATGGCTCCATATGAAGCTCTTTATGGCAGGAAGTGTAGATCGCCAGTTTGTTGGTACGAGGTAGGTGAGAAGGAAATTCTTGGACCTGAGCTAGTTGATGTAACTACAGAGAAGATATCTGTGATCAGGGATCAGTTGAAAGCTGCACAGGATAGACAGAAGAGTTATGCTGATAGACGATGTCGACCTCTTGAGTTTGAGGTTGGCGACGAGGTTTACTTGAAAGTTTCACCGTGGAAGGGAGTGCTGAGGTTTGGCAAGAGGGGTAAGTTGACCCCTAGGTATATGGGTCCATATCCTATTGTTGAGAGGATTGGACCTGTAGCTTACAGGTTGGATTTGCCGTCTGAGTTAGCAAATCTTCATGATGTCTTCCACGTGTCTATGCTGAAAAAGTGTCATCCCGGTACAGAAAAGATTGTAGATCCAGAACCGGCGCAGCTTAGAACAGATGTGTCCTATGTAGAAGGACCAGTGCAGATAGTTGACCACCGGATCAAAAAGCTTAAGAACCGTGAGTTATCTTTAGTGAAGGTTTTATGGAGGAATCACAATATAGAGGAAGCTACGTGGGAGCTTGAATCAGAAATGCATAACAAGTTTCCTTTTCTCTTTTAGGAATTTCGGGACGAAATTCTTATAAGGGAGGGAGATTGTTACGACCCACGTTTCGTTTTGTAAGTAAGTACCTTGGTTAGTGCATAATTGAACTAGTTATGTTGAGATAAGTACTTGCTTTTGTTAATAGTGTTTTGAGCTTTGAGCTAGTGTTAATGTATCATTAGCTTGTTCTCTTGTCCTGAGATTGAGGGCAAGTTTGTGCTTAATCCGTTGCCGAAGAAATCATGTGAAACCGACCTACGAGTAAAAAGATATGAGCTTTTTAGTGTGCAGGGACCTATGTGTAATTTTGGAAAGTTTCTGGGCAATTTGCATCCGGCCCCCTGGGCGCCCTTCCTTATCCTTTCCTTCAGTTTTTCCTTTTTAACTCTATTAACCGACTTTGGAATGAACGATAGTTCATTTCCTTCGGTTGTCGCTTGGGAGAAACGGAGAAGGAGAAAGGGAGAAAGAGCAAGCTAGAGGAGAAGCTAGGCAACCAAGCTCCTTCCTTCTCCGTCCTCCTTCGATTTCTTCATCTTCTCCAGCCAAATCAACCGGCTGCATCATCTTCTTCTTCCTCACCTTCTTCTTCCTCCTGCAGCCATGAAGAAGACGACCATGGAGATGGTCTAGGGAGCGAACGGTGCTTCCCCCTCCGTTCTTTCTGCTTGCCAAGTGCTTGCTAGGTCAATCCGAAGCTATAGGAGTGATTCGGGTAAGAATCGTCCACCGAATCGACCCCAATCGTCTCTTTTAATTCTGCAATTTCCACCCCTGCGCAGGTTGCACGGCGTGCAAATCCGTTTTGCACGGCGTGCAACATTGCAGAAAGCTGATTTAGGGGATATCCGTTTCTGCGCAGGTGCACGGCGTGCAAAGTCAGTTTGCACGGCGTGCAAAGTTGCAGATAGCGGAACGAGTTTCAGCCCAGGTGCACGGCGTGCAAATCAGTTTGCACGACGTGCAGGTCAGTTTGCACGGCGTGCAAGTCAGTTTGCACGGCGTGCAAAGGTGCAGAAAAGCAGATCAGAAGTGCACTGAAGGTGCACGGCGTGCAGCCTAAGTGCACGGCGTGCACGTTGCTGTAAAGGGCAGAATTAGGCGTGTTTGTGGACGTTTTTTGGTGTATACGAACACACCGAAGTGGGTGAGTGGAAGTTCATTTAGAAATCATTATTTAACTCATTTTAAATACTTATTTGCTTCAGTATCAGTTAATATGATTCCTGAACAGTGTTGCATGTACTTCAGTATGATAAGTTCAGTGGAACTTGAATTGCGTGATGTAAATGATGAAAAAGAGGAAATTCTATGTCTTACAGTTGATATGAAATAATCTTGTTTAATTGCATATCTGTTAAACCGTTAATAGACTTAGGTGCCCCAACACCGTAGAACCCCATTGCGCGGTTTGTACCTTTGGGGTGAAACGGTCAGTCCTGGGGATACGCCCAGGCATCGGAGACTCGTGTCCAACAAATACCGATTGTCTCGGTGACACGTAGTCTGAGTGGTAGGATTCCGGTCAGTCCTGGGAATATGCCCAGGCATCGGAGATTCAAGAGAACGTTCCGGTCAGTCCTGGGGATACGCCCAGGCATCGGAGAAGTCCCGGTCAGTTCTGGGGATACGCCCAAGCATCGGAGACTTAGAGACCCTCCACTGTGCACTACAGGTTGCGGAGGAGTCCAGAGCACTCAGAGTTAGTGCAGTGAGGCCTTGTGAGCCTGAGAGTCCTGTGCAGACCAGGACGAGAAGTTAGACTTAGCATTTCCTGGGTGTGTCGCTAAGTCTTGTACGGTGAGATCGTAGTTCGCTACTGATCTTCATATGCAGAGTGCACTGCATATGTTTGGGGCATAATAATGTAAATATGTAATCACTCAGGATCACAGTAAATTTATAATTTTGTCTATTTAACTGAAATACCTGATAATGCATAGGAATGTGATTATTATTTGTACAACTTCTATATCATTAGAACTGCTCTGCTTGAACTGTATATCTATTTATTTTCAGTTAATAAACCTGACGAGTTGTTTATGGATAGCTAAGTGAAATGTTATTCACTGAGCGAGTAGGCTCATACCTCTGCTCAAAACATTTTCAGGTCAGCATCAGCATCAGGAATCAGAAGGATCGTTTCACCCTAACGCTTAGTCGATAGAAGGTTTGTTGTTAGTCTAGTTAGAGGTCTCTTAGTCCATTCCCCTCGATCTTCGGGACAAGGTGTGAGTGAGAGAGAGAATGTGTACAAAGATGTAAATTAACTGTTATGCTTTATTTTATGTTGAGCAATGCAATATGCTGTAGACTCTGTTTGTATCTTCTATCAGTTTAATAGAGAAGTTTCTGCAGTTTGTTTAGTTCTTGTTTACAGCTAAAACTTGATTATCATTTAAATGTCTTGAATTGTTTTAAAAAGTGATGAATGGTTGGTTATGTGTTAATCCCACCTGTCGTGCCCTAATTTCGTGGTTTGTGGCTAAAGTGAATTTGGGGTGTGACAACATCCCTTAAAATTCCCAACATTCAAGTAGGAATCTCTAGAGGCCCTATCTCGAATAGGGATTCCCTTGAATTCAATGTCAACATTCAAGTATGCGTCTCCACAATACTTATTGATTCAGCCCTATTTTAGGGATTCATCTTGTGTCATTTTGCATTTCAATCACATCTATACCTGTTAGATTACATGTTATTTCCCTCAATATGCATATTTGTTTAAAATGCACTTATGGAAATTATTTGCATGTTTTTCATGCATTTGGACCACACTTAATGGAAGGGAGAGATAAGGAATGATCCCAAGGTTTCTCTTCCCTTGGAGAGACCCAAAGTGAAGCTTGATTCTCCCTCAACCTACCCCTAGTGGCCAAAGATCCATTGAAGCAAAGATGTCCAAGAAAATCCAAAGAATGAAGTCAAAGTGTTGATCTAGAGACCAACACGGACATGGTACCACAAAACGTCCATGCTAGGTCACTTGTAAATCAATAGAGTCATCCTCAAGTGAAGCTAGAATCACCATGGTCATGCCACACAGAACGGTCATGATGAGCTGACCCAGAATGGTCATGCCACCTAGTACGACCATGCTACAATAGAGGAAGAACGACCGTGGAGCAGAGAACGGCCTGAGCATTTTCAGGCACCATGGTCGTAGTGACCACCACGGCTGTGCTACTCCTACCCCACCACGACAGTGGTGACCACCACGGTTGTGCCAACTTCAGTGCAAAAGTGACCCTCAACTTGTGATTTTCACATTTTAATTCACATGATCATTCTACCCCCAGCATGACCGTGCTCACCCGAAGCAACCATGGTTGTGTGATCCACCACGCTGGTGCTACTCACAAAACCTAGCTACTTCTGCACTGCTTTTCCCATACTACCCCTACTTGACCTAGTACTTCCCCCACACCTATATATACCTAGGTGGTGGCTCCAACATGAGATTAGCTACATCCTATCCCCTGTTATCTCCTCATTTTCTCCCCTTAGCCATTCTACTCCATTTCCACCTCCATTTCACTCCATTCCACCATTTCCACCATCAAAGCCCTAGTTCCCTTCCATTTCCACCCATTTCCACCATCATTCCATGCCCCTACACCTTGGAGGAGAGAGGATGACACCCTAAAACATCTAACGTGGTTGATTTCTTCATCTACACTGATCTCCATAGCTTCTTCTATATCCTTATCTTCTCTTTTTGTACTTTGCATTGTTATGAGTAGCTAGGCCCCTTAGGTGGGCTATTTGGGGTGTAAAATGTTACTTTGATACCATGTTGGGGGAAAATGATATGTAAACTTTGTAATTCCATTTCCTAAAGATTGTGTTCTATTTATACCATGTTCTTTTTGTATGCCTTAGTGTAAATTGCCTTTTCATATGTATCTTAGTCTTTTCTTTCTTAATTATTCTTAATCTAGTCTAGGGTTAATTTAGATTTCATTCTTGCCTTTAATTACTTTCTTGTTCACCTTAATTAACAATAAAAACAACCTTTAAGCCCTTAACCCTAGTCTATGTAGTAGGAACCTAGCAAAAAATAACCTAGCTCTAGTGCCCCCTTTTCTCCCTGTGGATCGACCCTATACTTGTCGCCCTCGTATACTATGACATGACCCCATGCGCTTGTGGGATAGTGTTTTAGTAGATGTAGGTGTGTTTAATTCTAGGTCATTATAAATTTTGAAAGTTAATCCACCTGTGTGCCTCCGTCCATGGAGTTGCATCCATTCAAACTTCAATTGAGTGGTGTGTAACGCCATTGGCGGGGGTGCTCCAAGCTTTCTGGCACCATTATCGGGGAGAGAACCGCCCGACTTAGCTAGATAGTTTTGATTTGACTTTTCCTATTACCCTCATCATTACTATTCTTTATTCATTATACTTAGCATTCTTTGTTTATATTGGTTTACTAATGTGTTTTCTTTTGTTTGGTTGTGCTTTGTGCATGTGACAAGCCATTCAGGGGAAGACAAGATGGAAGGCCAAAATGCACCCCACAAGCCGCTTCAAGACTACTTCATGCCTAGAAACTACAAATAACCAATTTCTGGAAGGGTTGATCAAATGCTAGGGGAGAAATTCTCTCTTCCTCTAGGTCTTCTTAGGCTCCTGCTCATCTTCTACGGCTCAGAGAGTGAGAAACCCTACAAGCAGTTGGACTCCTTTCTTGAAGTTTGCTCCACACCTTCAGGATGTCGACGACTAGTGATGATACAATCTGATTGATCTTATTCTCTTTCTCCCTGAAAGATAGAGATAAAGATTGGTATGAATCAAGAAGGGGCATCATGAGTTGGGTAACAATGAAGAATGCCTTTTTGAGACAATTATACTCTATAGCAAGGTTAACACAAATGCGGCGTGCAGTGTCAAGTTTTAGTCAAATGGGCAATGAGTAGTTTCATAATGCATGGGAGAGATTTAATAAGCTTCTGAAAGAGTTCCCGCACCATGAGATCCCTTTGTGGCATCTAGTTCAATCATTCTACTCATGTTTATCTCTAAAGGACCAAGACATAGTGGATTCTTCTTATGGAGGAGTTTTCATGGCTAGGCAACGTGAGGAGATATGGTCTTTGTTTGAGTAGTTGGTTGAAGGGTTAACAATTTGAGCTTCTAACATGATGAATGATGGGGGCTATGCCTTTAGTGTGACACCTCCTGGTCATAATGACTCAAGCTTGCAAGTGATGAAGATTCTTGGTTACATGGTGAGCTTCATGAAGAACCAGGTGACAAATGTTCCTTGCCACCCGGCCAATTCTATTGACTTCTATTGTGAAGAAAAGAAGACACCTCACTCCTATGGCTACCAAGAGCCACAAAGTCCAAAATATATCTCAAGGTTTGAGGAAGAGGTTCTCTCTAGATTGAAAATATTTGATGATGTTCAAAAAGATGTTGCAAGGCTAGAAGAGAAAGTAGAGCAGCTGTCTTCCATAATTGCTCTCTAAGAAGAAAAGTTGTCTTCAAAACCCATCATGAGCAACCATGAAGCAAGTGGACCAATGCCCTATTCTCAAGTTTTCTATAGTATGCATCCCATGCAAGTGCATCCCATATACCATTTCTAAGGTGACCCCAAGCCTTATGCTCCGCCTCCCCCTTCAACATCACCATTTTCCCAACAATTCACTTTCCAACCTCAATTCTCCCCTCCACCTCAATTTCAACCCTAAGTGTCACCTCCACCTCCTCCACAGCCACAACGAGCCCCCCCTTTCCACCATGAGAAAGGAGGTGATGTGACAATTCTATGGAGTGGAAAATCTCTTGAACAACCCACAAGTTAAAGAAAGGTTGAAAAAGCAAAGCAAAGGAAACCAAGTGGTGATACTGTGATTAAAATTTCCGAAGATGATTCAATGATACATCCTATTAATTTTGGGATATCATGTGCTCCACTTCATACTCCAATTGCAAGCCCTACCATCCCTAGTGTTCCACCTCACATTGATGCAAGCAATGAATAAGCCAATGATCCTCCATTCATTGAAGCACTAGATGAGCCACCAGAAATGAGGAGGCAAAAGCACAATGTGGATATTCTTGAGGTGTTTTGCCAAGAAAAGGTGAACATTACACTCTTGGATGCTATCAAGTAGATCTCATCATATGCCAAGTTCCTCAAGAACCTATGCACTATGAAGAGAAGGTCAACAGGGAGGATTCCAAAGAAAATGAAGTTGACTGAACAAGTGAGCTCCATCATACAACATTCACTTCCCGTGAAGAGAAAATACCCAGGAGCCCCACTCATACCTAGTTATATAGGGGGACATCGCATAGATAGTTACTTACTTGATTTGGGATCTAGTGTGAATTTGATGTCATACAATGTCTATGTTGAGTTGGGCTTAGGCAAGTTGAAGTTGGCACATTGCACTCTCCAGTTGGCGGATAGATCCATAAAAGTGCATAGGGGTAGAGTGAATGATGTATTGGTGATGATAGATAAAGAGAAAGGTGTAGTGTTCTTGGTGGATTTCATTGTACTTGATATGGAGCCAGAGGATAGGAAGATTTCATCTTGGGAAGGTCGTTCTTATCTATAATTAATGATGAGATTCATGTACACAATTGAACCATGACGGTTTCATTCATGGACATGAAGATCAAGATCAACATGTACAAAACCCCAACCCAGAGGGTCCGAGATAGGAATATTGGACATGCTCACTTCACAAGTCTGAATGATCATTTGAGAAAAGGAGATAAAGATGGAACAATTGATGATGATTATTGTGATCAAAGGGATGAGGAAAACATATTGAGTGAAAATGAGGGATTCATGTTTTGCAAGAATGGACATATGAGAATTCCAAATGGATGAATGAATGAAGAATCGTCAAGATAAAGGCAAGAAACTCAGTGCTTGTGGGAGGCAACCCACCTAGGTTTGGGGAATTTTTCACCCAACCTCTCATTTTTGATACTTTTGTTTTATTTTTACATGAACCTAAAAACACACACACACACTTGTACTTGATAGTTTTTTTTAGTTTTGATGAAATGACAGATGAAACAGGTGTAGGTTGAGAAATGAGGCACATTTAGTAAAAAATGGTTGATACAATATCAAAGTGATCATTTAAGATGATTGGGTTATGAATGATGAAATGATTTGATGATTTCTAAAGAGTTTTGAACTGATAGAGCCCATCATGGCCATGTTGGTGTAGATCGGTCATGCTAGTGTAGAATGGCCGTGCTAGAAAAAGGTGATTTTCAAAAGGGAAAATACAAGATTTGGCCTCCGACAACATGGACGTTCTGGCCAGAATGGCCGTGCTGGCATCCAGCCAGAACGGTTGTGCTGGATTGGAACAACCGTGCTGATTAAGTTGGATTTCAACATGGAAAACTCGAGTTTTAGACGTGGGCAACACGACCGTGCTGGCATCCCACCAAAACGGTCGTGTTGGCCCGAATCCAACACTTAAGTTTCCCGACTCCACCCGAGCCAGCACAACCCAGAACACATTTGCACGACACAGAATGGCCATTCCACGCACCTGGTTATTAGGGCAACCCTCCTTCACCCCAAATCAACTCCTATTGCTTCCAAACTCCAGAATTGAGTTTCCCTTGGTCAACAATCATCTTTCCTAACCTCAAGCTTTGTTTACCACCCTCCATCACCACAGATTTGTCCACCTCCAAGGAAAATCTGCTCCTACAGCCCAAAAGCACGTTTGGTGCTATTTGTATTTGTTATTCACCAAAGGACCTTGCAAATATGAAGAGCACATATAAGGAAATCAAGAAGGGAGTAGAGAAGACGATGGGCATCCTCACTGGAGGCAAAAGCTGCTCCAAGCAGGCTGCTCGTTCATAGTAGTCTGACAGTGCGTCGTCATTGTCCAATTCTATTTCTCGATCCTTCAGATGCTCAACATCGATGAGCGCCTCCCGACACCACTCCTCCTCTGACAACCATACTTCAGATCCAAGCTACAAAATCCTCAAATAGGAGGAGGAATAGGAAGAAGAAGAGATGGAAAATATAGTGGACTCCGTCAATGTTGATGCACCGACTCGAGAAAGGAGAGCCAAGAAATCAAATGATGCATCTTCCTTGCGCTTACCACGATAACCAACTCATGCAAGACACTCCATTTCCTCGGCTCGACCTAGTGCAAGCTATGAGAGGGTGCCCTTGAACTTAGACACAAGTTCAAGGTCACACACTTATGCAGAAGAGGAGGAAGATGATATTAAAAGTGAGGAGAGGGAAGATGAACCAGTGGACGTTGTGTCCAGGTAGAAGAGGACAAGTTGAAATGGGTGGGAAAACAACCATAGGGAACCACCTACGGAAGGGGAACAGAAAGAAAAGCCATAATGAGGCCTCTCCACCCTGAATGCTTGACAAGGAGGGTGATTCCCACTAGATATGCATGTATGACTACTGTGCAAAATCTAGGGATCAACTACACATTCAAGGTACAAATGCAATGTTGTAGGCTGTACATGATCTTGACTAAGGTTGAAGAAACCTACTCGGAGCTCACTCATGAGTTCTTTACAACCATAGAGAAGGTACAGTACCAGGGAGAAGATGCCATCAGGTTCAAGTTGCACAACTCCAGACACATGTTTGAAGCTTCCCAAATCAATGTTATCTTTGCCCCCAATTCAGAAATGATAGAGAAACTCAATGAAGGAAGACTTGAAAAGAGTGGTAGAGAAGATTAATCCAAAATGTGGAAGACAATCACTGGTCAATCTTCTTTTTTTGTAGGAAAATAAAAAACCAACAAGATTTACAACCCCTTCATGAGATACCTACACAAGGTCTTAGCAAACACCTTGTTTGGTTGTTATGATAATCAAGGGTGTTGCTCGCAAAAGTATTTGTTTGTTATGTACACAATTGAAAGTAAGGAATTTGTAAACATAGGTGCCATGGTGATTGACCACTTGAAGACAATTCCCTCCAAGAGTAAACATCCATTCATCATGGGAGGACTTATCACCATAATGGCAAAGGTAGTGGGCTACAGTCTAGATTGACTTACCCAGGTAGAGGGAAGCAAATGTGTTGATCTAAACTATCTTTCTAGGTCCCAAATGATCTCCCTTAGAGATAGAAACATCTTCTATGTTCTAAACACCGGGTACCCTAGAATCACCATGGAGCTTCCATACCACGACACCCCCTACTCATGGATGTGGGGCCATCGGAGAAATTTTTTGAGGTGATAGCACAATATGAGGAGGAGCATCCAAGAGAGGGGTTCAGTGCACCAAACATGGACTTACAAGAAGAAGGAGGAGAGACAAATGTGCCAGAGTAGCAACACATTTTTGAGAAGCCACACCACACACGACCGAGAGGGGAGGACTTTGATGCACAACCACCTCCAACAAATGCATATGACATGTCAAACATTCATGCACAGTTGGAGGCAATTCAAAGGACACATCAGTCCATGTGGTTAGTATGCATCATCAGATTAACCAAATGTACCACTATCAGCATGCGCAGGTGCAGAGGAACCCCCAATGGGGGGAGGATTTCTAGGGATCACTTTCTGGTTACTAGGAGACATACCCATCTCCACTGGTAGACTACTGGGGCCATTACTACCAACACCCCCACCATAGGGAGGACCACCACCACCGCAACCATTACTTCTACCCTATCATTCCTAATCTTTAGTTTCATGTTGAGGACATCATGATTCAAAAGTTTGGGGTGGTAGGGTGGTATGCCCTCAGTTCTAATCTTATCCTGTTGATTCTCTATCTCATCTAATTACTTTTTGTTTTTGCTATCTAGTTTAGAGTTTACCTGCTTTGCATACTTGCATACCATGTAATTTTATTTCTTGTCATTTTTGCATAATTTTCAAAAAAACATTACTCTTTTGCCATGCATTGCATATCATGTAGAGTTTTGGTAATTTTCACATGTTTTAGCTATGATTAGTTGGTTTACTACTTTATGTTCAATAATATAGGCTTAGATATGATTGAAGGCAACTTGGCACCGTTTTGGCCAATTTTTCCCAAATTTGAGATTTCTTGCCTAAAAGTGTGTTTCAACCCAATCTCTACTTTTTGGATTAAAAATGATGACCTTTGAAAAATGAAGTGAATTATCATTATTTATTGCTAAATGGTATCAATTCTTGACTTTTTACATGTGCATCACCTCTCTAATGTGTGTGAATGATTTGGTTGAATTGTGACTCGAGCAAGCTATGAGCGCTTAGTGCCTATGAAATCACTTGATAGAAGTATCAATTTCAGGTTGTTCATTCATGTGGTGTGATATTGTTGGATGAAGTGTTGGATTAATTTTCATGCAGGATACCTTATGTTGAGAATCATGCCAATGACCTCTCTTTGACCTGACTATTCACTCACCATCTTCTTACCCCTCCGCCTCATGAAAGGATGCCAAAGTGCACTTATTAGCTGTGGCCACCTCCACAAGTTTGGGGTGGCCACATCTATATCTCACCACTTTACTCTCATCACCATATGCCCTACCTACTCCAAGGAAAAAGAAAAAGAAAAAAAATGCAAAAACAAAATAGAAGGTGCTCCTATTTAAGAGCATCTAAGTAAAGAAAAGATGAGTGCTCTATGTAATAGAACTCCAAAATCTTACTGCAACCCTTTCTTCCATTTTCATACCCATTGAGCTAGGAAACATCAAACCTAGCTCATTTTTCCCTTTTTCATAGCCATATGGGTCATTTGGTGTGATTTGAAACATAAGGTTGAAAGCATGAAGGTGAAACATCACTCCTTGTCATCCTTGATTAACGCCATCATGAAACAATCTAATTGGAACTACATGAAAGAAATATGGATAGCTTGTGTGTTTTATGCACTATATTTAAAGTTCATATGCTTTGTGCTCTTTTCATGATTGGTTTGTGAAAGTAGGAGAGGAGAGAAGTGGAATGCATGTACTTAGTCACTATTGATCCCATTCAGCAATAATCATCCTTTACATTGCATTTGTCATTTCTTGATTATAGAAAAATTGTAGAGAGATTGAGTTGGAGCATACTTGAAGACAAGTATGTTTCAAGTTTGGGTTGGTGATTAAGCCCTATTTTAGGGCTTCATCTTGTGTCATTTTGGATTTCAATCACATCTATACCTGTTAGATTACATGTTATTTCCCTCAATATGCATATTTGTATAAAAGGCACTTATGGACATTATTTGCATGTTTTTAGGCATTTGGACCACGCTTGATGGAAGAGAGAGAGGATTGATCCCATAGTTTATTTACCCTTGGAGAGACCCAAAGTGAAGCCCGATGCTCCCTCAACCTACCCCTAGTGGCCAAAGATCCATTGAAGGAAAAATGTCCAAGAAAATCCAAAGAATCAAGTCAAAGTGTTGATGCAGAGACCAACACAGTTGTGGTACCACAGAACGGTCATGCTAGGTCACTTGCAAATCAATAGAGTCATCCTCAAGTGAAGCTAGAATCACCATGAACTGACCCAGAATGACCATTCCACCTAGCATGGCCGTGCTACAACAGAGGTAGAACTGCCCTGGAGCAGAGAATGGCCTGAACATTTTGAGCCACCACAACCGTGGTGACCACCACGACCGTACTACCCCTACCCACCATACATGTGCCATCTTCAGTGAAAAAGTGACCCTCAAACTGTGATTTTCACATTTTAATTCACACTTACATTCTACCCTACCACGACTGTGCTCACCCCTACCCACCACGGTCGTGCTACTCACAAAACCTAGCTACTTCTACACTACTTTTCCCATACTACCCCTACTTGACCTAGTGCTTCCCCCACACCTATATATACTTGGGTGGCAGCTCTATCATGAGGTTATCTACCTCCTACCCCCTCTTAGCTCCCCATTTTCTCCCCTTAGCCATTCCACTCCATTTCCACCTCCATTTCACTCCATTCTACCATTTCTACCATGAAAACCCTAGTTCCCTTCCATTTCCACCATCATTCCATGCCCCTACACCTTGGAGGAGAGAGGTGGATGCCCTATAGCAGATAAAGTGGAGGATTTCTTCATCTACACTGAGCTCCATGGCTTCTTCTAACTCCTTCTCTTCTCTTTTTGTACTTTGCATTGTTATGAGTAGCTAGGCCCCTTGGGTGGCCTGTTTGGGGTGTAAAATGTTACTTTGATGCCATGTTGGGGGAAAATGATATGTAAACTTTTTAATTCAATTTTATAATTATTATGTTCTATTTATATCTCATTATCCATGAATTGCTTGTTAGTTTGTGTGTGAAATCACCTAGGAATTTAGGAAAATTGCTTATATGCGTGAATTTTGGGATTTGCCCCTAGGTCCAATTCTTAGATCCCTAGGTTGCCTCCCATCTTCATACATCACAATCAATCTCCCTAAGCCTAAGTGAGAGATCTAAGTATCTATATTAGGTGACTCTAGTGTAATTAGCATGAATCCTTCTCAAGGCTAGAATGTGGGGGAATTGGGGACCAAAACCCTAATTTCACCTCCCCATTACTACCCTCAGACCCTAATTGCTCTAGGAATGTCTAATCTAGAAACCTAGACTTGATTAGACTCTAATTGAATTGAACCTAATCCCTAACCCAATTGAGCCTCGCAAGGGTAGTAGGGGATGTTAGAGACTACTTCCCCTATACACAACCTAGCATATCCATGGACAGTTAATAGCTTAGGTTAATTCATTAGACTCTAACTTGTTGTTTGGTTTGGATAATCTAAATGGAATCATAATGTTCATATGTCACCCCCAACTTAATTGACAAGTGCATTTCCTAAACAACCCACATCTTCCTTAACTACTTTAAAATCCTAGTTTTCATCTTACTTATCTAGTGTTAGCTTCGTTAGCTCCTTTCTTGCTTAGATAGCTTCTTGTCCTGTTCTTGCTTTGTTCTTGCTACTTTAGCTCTTTAATTTCTTTCTTGTTCTTCTTGCATGCCTTAGTGTAAATTTCCTTTTAATACATATCTTAGTCTTTTCTTGCTTAATTAGTCTCAATCTAGTATAGGGCTAACTTAGATTTCATTCTTGCCTTTAATTTCTTTCTTGTTCAGCTTAGTTAACAATCAAAACAACCTTCAAACCTTTAACCCTAGTCTCCGCAGTAGGAACCTAGCAAAAACTAACCTATCTCTAGTGCCCCCTTTTCTCCCTGTGGATCGACCATATACTTGCCGCCTCCTATACTACGACATGAACCCGTGTACTTGCAGGATAGTGTTTTAGTAGACGTAGGTGTGTTTAAGTAGAGGTCATTATAAATTTTGAAAGTTAATCCACCCATGTTCCTCCATCCATAGAGTTTCATCAATTCAAACTTCAATTGAGTGGTGTGTAACACCATTGGCGGGGGCGTACCACCCGTCCCCAATAGGCATTTCCTTAAGTGTAAGCTCTACATCAAATAGGCATGTTTATCTGAGCTCAATCTAGAATAGAAATCTCTACTAGTATAGTCCCTACATATAGTAGGCACCTTTATCCAAGTCCAATCTGGATTATGCTTTTCCTCCTTCCCTGACCCTACATTCTATAGTTTCCCATGTTTAAACCATATCCCAAACAAGAATCCCCTCCCATCTAAAGCCCTACACTCAGGTAGGCCCCAACTTCTAATCACTATCATAGATAAGAATCTCTCTTGGCTAAAGGCCCTATTTTTAGGAAGCTATGAGGACCAAAGCCCTATACTCAAATAGGCATCTATTATATATCCCTATTTTGAATAGGCATACATTGACTGATGCTAAAAAAATTGATGTGTCTTAGCTTGAATAGACATTCTTCATGAACCAAGTCCTATCCTAAATAGACATCCACATTCAAGCCCTATCATGAATTGATGTCTCCTTAAACGCAATCCCTAGGTAGGCACATTAGATAGATCCCTACATTTGAGTGGTTACTCCTTGTGAAACTCTATCAACACATAGGCACCTTCAATCAAATTCCTACATATAGTAGGAAAATGTCACTCTTCTCACATTGAACCATTTATTTTCAATATATTCTCTAGTGATCAAATGATTGTTTAATACAATCATTGGTTGTAAAGGACACCTTATATATGTAAAACTTGTCTAGTTTTTAATGTCATCTATCTTGAGCACTCTTGGAAAATAGAAAAATGCTTAGGGGAACACACAATTGTACGATGGAATCACTGGTTACGAAGGCCACCATAATTCATTAAATTCACCTAAAGGCCAATCCTATCAATCTTACCAATCATAACAATCATATGAATATGAGAGATGCTCTAGGTTGAAGACAATTGGCCAATACAATAACTGGTTGTGACTGTCATCTTAAATTTAGAAAGTTATCTAATACCTAATGTATCCATCTTGAGCACTCTTGTAGAAAAAATGAAATTATGCTTTCGAAGATCCTCACAAGTAACATGGAGTTCTTCCAATGAAATCTTGATACTCTATTGATTCCTATATCTGGTAGGATGTTTCAAATGATTATATACTTTCACTTCCATATCTATCAATACTCTTTTTAGACTTCAATGAGAACCTTATATTTTTAAATATATTCAGAAATGATATCACTTCAAGAAAGAACAGTTCCTAGTGGAGCTAGTTTAAAGGAAGGTTGATCAAATCAAGTAAGAACCAGGCAGTCAAGGATAACCGCTCATCGACACTTTAGGGTCCAAATGATAGACTAGTGGAGGAATGTCTCATGGAGCCCCCCTTAAAACTGGCTAAGTCACCTAATGACTGATATTAACTTTAT
Organism: Alisma plantago-aquatica; assembly: GCA_963693085.1. Lineage (NCBI taxonomy): Eukaryota > Viridiplantae > Streptophyta > Magnoliopsida > Alismatales > Alismataceae > Alisma > Alisma plantago-aquatica. The sequence goes on along the minus strand of OY856411.1, from coordinate 831,315,023 downwards.
TAGCACTCTTTGCACAAAATGTATACTGTAAGGAATTGTAAATACTCCAAGGAATAGGTGATTAACCAAATACAGTCACTAGTCATAAAGGCCACCTTAACTCAGGATATTTTTTTAGTTCTGAATATCATTCATCTTAAGCACGTTCAAGGAGATATAACAACCAAGGGGATGCTTTAAAAGATCCTAAGAGGCAACATGGAACTCTTTGAATGGCCGGTTAATGCTCTAAGGATTAGACAACTAAGGATACAATAACTACACATGAAGGCTACCCTATATCTGGAAATGTTTCTAGTTCCCAACCTTATCTATCTTGAGCACTTCTAAAAATTGGAAATGCTCTAAATCTAGATATATGTCTGATACTCCAATCTATGGTCCTAGGTCATTACATAAAACTGAACTAATTGTGCCTTCATTTCTAAATCAATATATGGTCCCAGATCATGACCTAAAATTGAACCAATCCCATGCTCAAACTCTAAATATTTTTGGATCCTAATAAACCAATCATGTGTTTGTATTGCTAAATATTTCAAGATCCAAGATCACAACCTAAGACTACATCAATATTGTCCTAAATATATCAAGATTTTTTATTTTCTAGACCAGGTAGGAACTTTTAGATTATCACATTTGTTCCATATTTGATGATCCTTTCTTAGTAGCGATGTAGTTCAGAAGAAGGTGAAACAAATCAAGAGAGAACTATAAAGTCTTGGATAATTGTTAGTCAAAAATCTAGGGGGACAAATGATGGATCAATGGAGTGGAACGTTGTGAAGACTACCTAAACACTGGAGGATCACCTAATGCCCAAACTCAAATTGTTTTAACACTCTTAATGTGAACTTTATCATACAAGATTACACATGCCCTAGGGAGCAATCAATTAACCAACACTATCGCTAGCCATAGAGGTCACCATAAATGGGAACTTGTCTGGCACCCCAATCTTCAATATTAAGTGATTAAAGCCCTATTTTCAAATAGGCAAACTCACCCGATTTCACCTTTTTAGGGTTGTGGTCATAACCCTTATTTGGTGCACACCTCCATTTAAAAAAAATGAAGATACTAAAACTAGAACACATTGTTAGAGAAGACAAACGGTGACAAATTTTAAATATCTTTTCATTCAAACAGTTTCCATGATTCTTATTGTTTACAAACTCTTGATCTGTATATCTCTAAGAAACCACATTGTCACATCCATTTTTCAACATCCACCTTTTCTCACTAATGCATGATTTAGTTTGAGAATCAAACACATACTAGTTTCAGAATTGAAGCAATGATTTGAGTAGCTTTTGTTGCCAAAAACCATTAAGGCTCATTAGACCTCATTGGGAATGAATGATTGGTCAGATATAGGAAACTGGTTAAGTCTAAGTACCCTTGTTCTGAAGATCATTTATGTCCAATCTTTTCCTCACTATTCATCCTCAAAAAGAAAAGACACCACTTACACTTTCCACCCTCCATAAGGTTTGTTAAAACATCTTTGATGAGTCCAACATTTTTTGCCTTTCATGACCCAAAAATGGGGGTTAGACTTGGTTGAAGCAAGGGGTTCTCGTTCTTATCCTGAACCTTGCCCTAAGAGTAGAAAACTATTGGCACCCCATTTTTTCTCACTCAACATAAGTTCATGATTAAATATTATTTCTCTAGATAATGATGAAGTTCAATCAATTTTCCACAACATTATTCCCATTTCCCCTCATTTTTTACCTATTTCAACCATCCTCTTTCACCCACTTACCCAATTAATATCTTTCTACAAATAAAATATTTTATTTGGACTTAAATGCAAACATTTTAGATTTGCCACTTTTATAAATTTTTCTTAAATTTCCTATTGGAATGATCATGAATAAAATATTCTCCTTTTCCCTATAGATAGTTAATTGATTTTGTCAACACAAAAATCATATATTTTGGATAATAACAAAAGAAACTCCTGAATCAATGCCTTTTCTCTCTCCTTCATTATATTTTTTTGAAATTCCCTTTTTCCATGATTTTGGCCAAAAATTCCTGAAATATCAACAAAATAAAAATCAACTATATCATGCTCGGGTCATCGGGCAGATCTGTGCAATCCACTGATGCCACAATCCAAATGGCCTCGACCCATAGGCCACACCTCCTAGCACATTGACTTGATCTGCTACCTCTTCCAAAATCTTCCAGTTGGAAACCCCAAACCATAAATTCACCAATAAATAACCCTCACACCCAATATATTCTAGACCCCTTTTATATCTTTTGAAGCCAGAGAAATACTATCTCTATCTCCTTTATTTTCTGCATGTGATCAGAGGATCCTTCCTCTGACACTAACAAAACAACTCTACTAACAACGGTAGGCTGCTCAACTATAACTATTATTATTTTGTTATATCATTATAAGTAACTACTACATTTTCTGATCTTTTGTATTTGCAAATATTCATATCGACACACCATTTCAAAGATCTAAGATTTTTCTCTATCAAATCTCTCTCGCCTCTCTCTCTCTCTCTCTTCCTATGCATCAGTCCTAACCGCCAATAATGTATGTCCTCTATGAGAGATCATGAGTGTAACATCCCAAAATTTCAATATTAATTTAAGTCTTAAAATGTGGTTTTATTAAAGAAATATTAATTGAGTGGCTTATTAGCAAAAGATCCTAACATTTTCTTAAAGAATAATGAAGTTAGAAAACAATATTAGGATCAATCCATATTTTTCTCCATTATAAGTATGATTTATGCACTCAAGAAAATAGATGTTGGCCCCTCTCCCTTTTCTCTTTCCTAACCTTAAATAATGTTTAGCGTAAGTGGAAGAGGGAAATAAAAGATTCAAAAATTGAAAATATACTTTGTATAACTTAAGAAAGAAGTAACCCTCTTTTCTTTCATAGTTTCAAGAAGAAGAAAATCCTTTTTCTCTCCCCTCCAAGAAATCATTCTCAAAAAAGGCATAGAAAGTAGATGACATGATCATGGAGTGAGCAATGAATATTTATCTCGAAATGACTCCAACAAATGCAAAGGAAAGGTCGTATTCAAAAATTTTATCTATGAATGCATTTAAATCAAATGGAATAACATTTATAAAAATAATAGACAAGACATGTGAAAAATGAAAAATCTAAATTTTTGTGAAGAATCTAAACCCCTTCTTGTACATGTGGTCCAAATATGGTAGTACTTTGACCATGTTTGACCCTTCAAATTTATTATACAAGTTTCCATATAGTTTTGAATAGAATTTAATTATATATTCATTTAATGCATCAAATTTCTCTAAAGTCTTAGTGGTATTTGCACTGTCACATGTTTCCTTCTTGTTTTTCCTTCTTGGGAACAATTGGATGGCCTTTATTTTAAATACTCATGATGTGATGAATTTGGAGTCATCATCTACCTTTGCATTTTTGGAAGGTCAAGACCGATTTACATGGATTACTTTCCCGATCCAGTTCTCTGCAATTGTATTTGCTCTCTACAAGATCTCCTCATCATCCTCTTCTTCTCTCCCCCTCAAACTAAACCATCCCTACTTTCTAGGGGTTTCGTTCCTTATAAATGAAATGCCCAAACTACGATTGTCCTCCCTTTCCCGGTGCAACCCATAGTCACAGCCTCAGCTATCCCCTTGCCTTTTTAAAGGTGCCAAAAGCACCAATTGCCCTCAAAGATTCCTCCTCCCCACTGAATTTTCTCTCTAGCACCCTCATGATCCCTGACCTACTCATCCTCCCTCTGTGGTGATGATGACTTGGTGTTTAAAGCTCCGACCATCTCAGACAAATTTCATAGTCGGTAAGCATCTATGACCCCTACTCAATGTTTGATTATCACTAGTTTGTCGTGCCTTGCCCTGTGTTGTCGTGTCCTTTAAATCATAGTAGGATTCCCACTGGCGCTAGTCGCCATGGCATTTCAGTGTGCTTGCAAGCATTGAGACAGTTTAGTTCAATTTGCCTTGACTCCACATTAGTTTTATGATAATCTCTTATATGTTTTAGGCCGTTTTCCTTGATTTTGCATCTCTGACCTGCTCCCTAGTTTTCTTGTTTTTTTTCGATGAAAGCTCTGACCTCAAAGGTCTTTTACACTTGTGGTTTTGGCTTCAAATTTTTTCAAGGCATCCCGACCCAAGCCTCTCCCTAGTTTTCCCATTAGCCTCACCATCACCTCCATGTCCCCAGCTGGAGTCGGCCATCGCCATGGCTGTAACATGGGTCTCAGTTTTCTAGTCCACATGTGAGTTGACCTTTGGCTCATTGAGTTCGTATGAGCATGGAGAAACCTTCAGTGAAGGTTATTTCCCAAAGTTAGATCACCTCTGCAAAGGTTGATTAGGGTGCTCGCCTTCTGTATTCACGCCTCATACCATGACACAAAGGGATTTTACTAGGTATCCCCATGATTTCAATCAAATATTAATATAACAAGGGTAGTAAAGGGATTTTGCTCCACCTTGTCTGTCTTTGACTGCTGAACCAAAGAGTGAGTCTCCCTATCAACCCGGTCCACTAGATTTGGATAATGAAGCACACATGGCTTTTTTCTCTTTTTTGACTGTTCAGTCCTTTGGAAATTCATAGTAAATCGATGCTTTGACAAAAAAATTCAAATAAATAGTCTTTGTAAGGGTTTTTTTAGTAGAATCTGATTTGGGGTTTTCAAGTCATGGTTTGCCTTCCTGTTCTGATGCTTTACTAGAAACCCTAAACTAATTCATGAAACCTTAATTATATCACATATGATTAATGTGACCTAAGTCAACCAAGTTTTTCTAATTAAAGTATATTGAATAGTAAGCCTAACAATAATGCACTTAAACCCTAATCTACCCTAATTCATCCTAGGATCAATACAAAGTATTGATTTATGATGTTTAATAACTATGTATAGGTGTATAGAGACAAATCAAGTCAAGGGAAGGTTTGACTTAGGGTTTGATCCAAATAAGAGAAGACAATCTTAGGATCTACATTGGTCCAAGGTAAACATGTCATGCTCCTGACCATAAGTACTATTGGTTGTTTGCATGTTTAAGTATAAAGTAGACATTATCATTTCAAGTTTAATGTTTTAATCATGTTCACTATATCACTTCTTGATGATTGTTATATTCTATGTCCTATTTTTATAATGTCCACTATGATTAGAGCTTATGATTAGAGACTCATGAAATTCATGCTAATGATCAAGAGGGAGAAATCCCATCATGTTAAAAGATCATGTTAATAGGGAGAAAATCCATCATGTTGAAGTTTAAGGATCATGCTAATTTTAATGTTCATGATTAAGATAATGGAATTGAATAAGTCTGTTTATTCTCCTGAATCATTGACCTCATTGTGTTGTCAAGGACTTTCCTAGCATCAAAGGCTTTCCTAGAAATCATGTGCTCCTAAGGGGCATCATATAAGGATGCATACAATTACTATTAAATTTTTCATGTTAATAATGATTCAAGAATGCATATAGTTAATGTTGGGTTTTAGGGGAGGCAGAGAAGGCAGCGAAAAAAAAACAAAATTTCTCCCCTAAACCCAGAACAAGGAAACGTGTCAACGTCTATATAATAGGAAAGGATGGTTTGTGGAATCATACCTTGTCCTGAGGCTTGCTCGGAGACAATACCTCGTGCCTTGCGCGGTCATCACCTCCGGTCTTGGACGGTGTCTGTGCAGCTCCTGGTCACACCGGGACTGTCGGGGTTGACAGTTGTCCTCCTGAGCGGAAAAAACCTCCCACCTCTGAAGTAATCCACACAGACCACCAGGAACTCCAATCTCCTTGTCCCACAAGAAATTGGAAGGAGTCGCACCCTCCTATTGACGTACTAGTTGCCAACACACTCTCCTGCCTCCAGTTGCAACTGTAGTTGTCTTTCCCTTGATGCACCTCCCTTTGCGGGAAGCACTTGCTCGGGCTCTCTCTCGGTTACCAAAACCAGAGAGAACGACAACTTTGCAGAGCAACTGGTTGCACTGAGTTGTACTTTGAGAAGCCCCCAATACCCCTATATATAGGAGGGTCATGGGACAGGGTTCTCCATCCCGGGCAATGCGGGACTAAAAGCAGGAGTAGGAGGGTTCGAGATTTTCCACAAAAGCAACCAACTCGCAACCTGAACTGATCGGTTCACAAGTGAACCGGTCGGCTAGGGACCTGAACCAGTCGGTTGACACCTCAACCGATTGGTTGGGACAGCTCAACTGGTCGATTCACAAGTGAACCGGTCGGTTGGTGGTCTTGGTCGGTTCCCGATTGACTTTCCTTCTTTTGTTTCTAATTGGTATCGAATACCAATCCTTGTTCCAATCAAATTGGGCAAGTGAAACGCAAGGAAAATTCTAACCAATCCTATTTTCCCAAGTTGCTCGGTTGCACCAGTTGAATCGATCATTTCAACACTTGAAGCAATCGGTTCACTTTGATCTTGAGCCGATCAACTCAACACCTGAGCCGACCAGTTCACCAAGCTCATCCAATCGGTTCATCACATGAGCCGATCGGTTGGGAGTACAGGTTGTGCAGAATCAGTCAATTGCGGTTTCAATCAATCCGATACTCCAATCAATGTGTCCAACACCTTGAACATTATGGTATTGAGCTATCAATTCATTGAGTGTTTAATTGAACTACTAAACTCCTTTAGTAATCAATTTAGTAATCAATCTAAACATTGCTTGTGGACAAAACTCCTCTTCCAGGTTAAATCCTATGTGTGTGACCCTGCAGGTCCATTTCATGTTGGCAGTGAAAGTCCATAACACTTATGACTTTACAAGAAAAGAGTGGTGCCTAGTCACACATCAGTGCTACCCAAGTGAAATTAGAAAGTTGGAGAACAACTTTCAATCCTACAATCCGTGAATGGTGTTACAGTGAATGTATAATCGCTTTGTCACTGATATCTCGAATGAACTCGAGGCATGGAACAATCATCCTGTCAACGTTCATTCACTTTCTTGATCTCAGATTAGATTGAATGCGATATGTATGACATCAATATCACATACTGATTCACACATGCGTGTGCATGCCTATTTCAATCCTACTCATCAAGTGGCCTTGGATATCATACCCCCTTCAGGAGGGACAAATCCCATATCTATCACTCACCCCTCAAAAGCCCCATGTGTCAAAGCCACCCAATCATCACCTTTATAACAACCCATGTTTCAAGACTGCGTTTGATGATGTCAAAGTGTGCCCAACGACATGTGTTGAGTGCAGTGATTTCAGGTCTAAGAATCACACTCACCACCATCATTGTGAGTATTGACTGTGACTACCATGTCATGGTTCCATGTGTCAAACTCACGGTGGGTCTGTCTGGTACACTTGTTCTCTAACAAGTACCTATGTGTTTGGTTTGATATATCTATATCATGACTAATGAGATTCTGTCATCAACCAACACCACAATCTAGTCTTGTGTGTCGTTGTTGTCTATCTACCTTCCACAATGACATCTGACTAGGGACAAAACAAGAATGTACAAACTCTTAGCATATGTATGATCTAATCGTTCAGTTCATGAACCTGAAGGCATACGTCATTGAGTATTGTCATTCTCTAGACATTCAATCTGTTCTATCACTATCTTGTATGACTGAACCAGAAAGAATTGGAAGCTTGCCTTTGATGTTTATCAAATCAATCTTAATGTATCCCACCAATCATCCCATGATTGGCTGTCAGGGCATACACACCAATAGACTCCCACTTGCACTGTGAGCCAATCACCCTTGAATCATATTCATAGTGATCTTCAAACATGTCCCACATGTTACTGTGCTCTAGTACGAACATAGTGAGTAATGGAAACACCTTGCCAAAGTCAATATAAATTGCATGTCTCTCATCTCTTCGATGTACGTCACACGTATGAGATGGAGTTTCCGTAATATGTGATCTAGTATTCCTTTGCTAAACTTTAGCCACATTGCATGATCAAGGATTCCAGACTTGTCATCAATGAGCGGAATATCTATAAGTTCATCTCATGAACTTCCAGATCCATATAGTATCTATTATTGTTCTCTAACGCATACATACTCGACATTTCCTTTTAAATGGTTTTATTGGAACACTTCCAATTATCAACAAACTTTCACTTTTATATATCCTATATATATTTTGTGATTAATATTCTGTCCTTTCGGAAGTTCGCATCAATGTAACTCTTTACATTAAACTCTTCCTTATCTCCACAGAACCAGCACTTCTCAAGTACTTATCAAGTTCTCATGGTATTCCATTAACCCTTACAGGAAGTAGACAGACATCCACTTGTCATGTCCCACATACGAGTTATCAGGATGAGCACATCATATTGCCATGTCATACATACAAGATGATGAATGCATTTTGTTCTTGCCATGTCGATACATGCAAGATAATGGGATGATTACATACATGATAGATCCATATCTATTCTTAGTGTTCCCATTCTTCATAAGAATTGGACACTTGGCCTTGGGATACTAACTCCATGTAACATGGACAAGTTTTCTCCCACTGAATGTGTGTACACTGAACCCTTCAGTACAGATTGCCAATGTATGCTTTCTCTTTTCAGGTCAAGAGATTTTTGAGAACTATCTCTATAGATCTCTATTCCTATCTCATAGGAAACTTCTCTATCTTCCTTAAAGATAATTTCCACTTTTGGATTTCCATTCTAGAACAATTCCATTTCACATCAATATGTGGAATGTGAACACGCTCCCACTAAATCACATATCCCTTCTTTATCTTTGACATATCAGTCAAACCCTTTGAATATATTATTCAAGTAAAGATCCAATTCTGAGTTTCTTGTACTCAATCAATCACATTGAATAGTCCATTGTAACTTATAGACTTCATTTGCATTAGTGGATTCATAAACCTTATAGGTTGTGTCACGTACACATCCTTGTTTTATTCCTCATAGGAATGTAGTTTTCGTATCCATATGCCAAATGTCTTAGTCATTAAGTTGCAATCAACAAGAATCATCCTTCTCAAAATATTATCCATATGTCTTAACACTTAAGACTCATTTGCAATTATGAATTTCATCCAATGGGTGCTACCATCAAGGTCATACCTTATGGTTCACATGGATATCATTTAGGATGTAATGGTCATAAACCATAATTCAGAATTCAATTCCTCATATTCATCTAGATAGTTGACTCATTACATGAACAACTTATCACATAGATTTGAGGTGTATCGGTTAGAGATATAAGAACTCACAACTCCTTGTGATTCTCAATGTCCTTTATTAGTGTGGGGTATTCTTTTATTAAGAAGAATTTAGTTATTTGATAATCATTCTCTAACTCCTTAGAGTATGATCCCTTCTTGATTTAGACATCATCATGCCTTAATCATGAGTTCACTATGACACACTATCATAATCACTCATAAGGATCTCAAACATTTTGTCCAAGTATTTCATTCATTGATCTCATCAAGAATTAGCACTTTACCAATTTTGCACTTCATCTATGATAATCTTGAACACTTCAAGATATTCATATTTGAAGTATTATCATTTGTTCCAATAGGTATGTAAATACATCACATGTATTATACCTAATAGGACAATCATTCTCCCACTACCATTAGTGAAGATTGATTAATCATGTCTAAGATATTCATGTCTCTTAATGGTTCTCTAACCAAAAGAGTCTAGATTTATCCATCATATGGAAACTAGAAATGAATTTCTCGTGATTGATGCTAATTTGATTGTTTGAGTTATCTATAACTTTTAGGTATCATCTTATGTATACCATGTATCACAAGATAAACAAGGCATTGCCACAAAGATCACATCTTTAAGATTGAAACATCAACTTTATTAATTGCCATCATTATCATACAATATGCAAAAATAAAGTGTTTCTATCTATTAGCAATATATGAAATAGCAGTTCTCAACTCTATTTCGCGCCCTTTAGGATGAAATAAACTGAAAGATACTCCTATCTATGACAGCAACACTTGCTCCAATGATGGGTACTTCTTTCTTGGTCTTTCACAAAGGCCATCACTTCTTTGCGGATCTTGCATATCATATATGACATATACATATCTTGGTATCATATACCTCAGATTAAGAAGTGGTTCATTTCATGATACCCTAGGTGGAGATCTCCATCCCCTCCTTCATCTTCTTTTGTTCTTCCAGATATAGAGGGAAATCCCTCATACACCCTTTCCCCATGTGCCTTGAGGCTGAAGACGGCTTGGATTGCTGGCTAGCACCAGAACACTTCTTTTCTTTGCCATGATCCTTACCCTTAAGAATTACCTTTCTCTTTGATCATATCAAAGATTATGGTTTGTCTTTCTTCATCTTTGCCTCTACTATCCTCAACATGTCCAACAACTCTGTCAACGCATGTCAAAGTTGTTCATGTTGTAGCTTATCATGAATTGTATGATTCTCACAACATTTGCAATATCATACCAATAGCCAACCCTTGGCTCAGAGGGAATCATTCTTAGTCAGGTTTTCAACATACCCAATCACATTGAATGTGTGAATACCTTACTAGACCTCCTTCTGTCATGACATACTAGGACAGTGTCTTGGAGACATCATATGTCTCATGTTGTCTCTGCAACTCATAGTTCAGAGAACACAACATTAAGCACTCCTCATCAATGTCATCCTTGGTATGCTTCCATAAGCATACTTTCATCCATTGATGTGGTGGGCTTGAGTTCATCTGGTTCTGGTATAATTAGGACTTAGAGCTTTCACTCTTTGAGAACACTTCTCATCATCCTAACCAGTCGTGGAATTATTCCCATTTATTTGTTGGTCTCAAAGACTGATCACAAATAAAGTGATTATTGTTGATTAACCATTTATTTTAACAAAAGGAAATATATGCAATTTTAGTCCAAAACTCTTTTGACTTGTTTGATTGATTTGAAAAGTTGAGGATAAAATTAGGCCTTTAATTAATTATCGCTCCTACTATTTTACTTCAAATTGATAGCCCTCATCATCAATTCAGAAGATTACAGCGTACAACCTTCTAGTGGGCAAGATCCATATTTCATCAAGTCATGGGTCAGCTTTGGCTGATCGCCCACAATCTTGACTATTTAGGTAGGCCATCATGCCAATTGCATCATATGCAACTCTTGATGAATGAACATGCGCAACACCTTGCCATGAACATTCCTTGCCTATGGGCTTAGACGCTCTAAGAATCACCAGTTAAGTATAACCCAAAAGCCAACACGGTAAACATGCACCCTGCTTTGGCAGAACCTACATGTCTACCCTTCACACTTCCACAAGATAGACGGCGCACCACGCTTTGGCATAACCTATGCTTGGTCGATTGAGTTTTTCATGTGTGCCGCTAATGGAAGGCATGTAAGACTTAATATTTTAATGAGGGATTTGGTTTTTATATACATATACATATCCAATCACCACAATACATAGTACGTATCATATACATGTTATATCCCACAGAAAACATGCACAAACGATAAAAGCGATGATTATGGCCATCCTAATGTGATTCCTTGAGCCAAGAGGAATCACGGTCATCTAGGTCTACATCACATGCAACCTGTACAAGATGAACATCTGTGCTTTGCCATCCGAGTTGATCAACTCATCATATGAATGATCCGCTTTCTCTGGCCGGTCATCTGGGTGCCACCAGCCGATCGGTTGGCTCCTCCAATCGATCAGTTCGCCTGGTCGTCGTGCATCTCTACATGGCCGCCACCCGCTCGTCTCGCTCCTCGAACCGGTCATCAACCGATCGGTTCACTCCTTGAACCGATCGTCTGGAACGTCAACCGATCGGTTCATGCCTTGAACCGATCATCTCAGCTGTTGTCAGGATGTCCGCCGGTCTTTGACATAATAGGAAAAAAAATCTATCAAATTTTACATTGCATAAAGAGAAACCTCGAGTTACATTCGAGGGGAGAAAAGGTAGGAAAGAACCTCGAATTATTTCGAGTTACATCAGGATTAGGAGAGGGAAGATCGGTGCGTAGACTGAGATGCAAGCAACCACATACAACCATACACAGATAGGGTTTATTGGCCATAACCACGCTATACATCCACCAAAAAACTCGTTTAAGGGCGACGCGTATCAAGTACATTAATAATACATATCATATATGTAATTGGGATTTGTGGATTTAGGATTGGACATGCATAAAGCCAATTTTATTCGCATCGTATGCAATAAATAAAGGCGACAAACCAAAATCGATCATATCGATATTCCTAAAATATAGAGCAGTTGACGTGGCTCTGATACCACTGTTGGGTTTTAGGGGAGGCAGAGAAGGCAGCGGATACAAAAAAAATTTCTCCCCCAAACCCAGAACAAGGAAACACGTCAACGTCTATATAATAGGAAAGGATGGTTTGTGGAATCATACCTTGTCTCGAGGCTTGCTCGGTGACAATACCTCGCGCCTTGCACTGTCTTCACCTCCGGTCTTAGACGGTGTCTGTGCAGCTCCTGGTCGCACCGGGACTGACGACTCCTCCTCTCACTGGGACTGTTGGGGTTGACAGTTGTCCTCCTGAGCGGAAGAAACCTCCCGCCTCTGAAGTAGTCCACACAGACCACCTGGAACTCCAATCTCCTTGTCCCACAAGGAATTGGAAGGAGTCACACCCTCCTGTTGACGTACTAGTCGCCAACACACTCTCCTGCCTCTAGTTGCAACTACAGTTGTCTTTCCCTTGTTGCACCTCCCTTTGCGGGAAGCACTTGCTCGGGCTCTCTCTCGGTTACCAAAACCAGAGAGAATGACAACTTTGCAGAGCAATTGGTTGAACTGAGTTGTACTTTGAGAAGACCCCAATACCCCTATATATATAGGAGGGTCATGGGACATGGTTCTCCATCCCGGGCAATGTGGGACTAAAAGCAGGAGTAGAAGGGTTCGAGATTTTCCACAAAAGCAACCAACTCGCAACCTGAACTGATCGGTTCATAAGTGAACCGGTCGGTTGGGGACCTGAACCGGTCGGTTGACACCTCAACCGATCGGTTGGGACACCTCAACTGGTCGATTCACAAGTGAACCGGTCAGTTGGTGGTCCGGGTCGATTCCCGATTGACTTTCCTTGTTTTGTTTCTAATTGGTATCGAATACCAATCCTTGTTCCAATCAAATTGGTCAAGTGAAACGCAAGGAAAATTCTCACCAATCCTATTTTCCCAAGTTGCTCGGTTGCACCAGTTGAATCGATCGTTTCAACAATTGAAGAAATCGGTTCACCCTGATCTTGAGCCGATCGACTCAACACTTGAGCCGACCGGTTCACCAAGCTCAGCCGATTGGTTCATCACATGAGCCGATCGGTTGGGAGTACAGGTTGTGCAGAATCAGTCAATTGCAATTTCAATCAATCTGATACTCCAATCAATGTGTCCAACACCTTGAACATTATGATATTGAGTTATCAATTGATTGAGTGTTTAATTGAACTACTAAACTCCTTCAGTAATCAATCTAAACATTGCTTGTGGACAAAACTCCTCTTCCAGGTTAAATCCTATGTGTGTGACCCTACAGGTCCATTTCACGTTGGTAGTGAAAGTCCATAACACTTATGACTTCACAAGCAAAGAGCGGTGCCTAGTCACACATCAGTGCTACCCAAGTGAAAGTAGAAAGTTGGAGAACAACTTTCAATCCTACAATCCGTGAATGGTGTTATAGTGAATGTATAATTCCTTTGTCACTGATATCCCGAATGAACTCAAGGCATGGAACAGTCATCCTGTCAACGTTCATTCACTTTCTTGATCTCATAGTAGATTGAACGAGATATGTATGACATCAATATCACATACTGATTCACACATGTGTGCGCACGCCTATTTCAATCCTACTCATCAAGTGGCCTTGGATATCATACCCCCTTCAGGAGGGACAAATCCCATATCTATCACTCACCCCTCAAAAGCCCCATGTGTCAAAGCCACCCAATCATCACCTTAATAACAACCCATGTTTCAGGACTGCATTTGATGATGTCAAAGTGTGCCCAACGACATGTGTTGAGTGTAGTGATTTCAGGTCTAAGAATCACACTCACCACCATCACTATGAGTATTGACTGTGACTACCATGTCATGGTTCCATGTGTCAAACTCACGGTGGGTCTGTCCGGTACACTTGTTCTCTAAAAAGTACCTATGTGTTTGGTTTGATATCTCTATATCATGACTAATGAGATTCTATCATCAACCAACACCACAATCTAGTCTTGTGTGTCATTGTTGTCTATCTACCTTCCACAATGACATCCGACTAGGGACAAAACAAGAATGTACAAACTCTTAGCATCCGTATGATCTCATCGTTCAGTTCATGAACCTGAAGGCATACGTCATTGAGTACTGTCATTCTCTAGACATTCAATCTGTTCTATCACTATCTCATATGACTGAACCAGAAAGAATTGGAAGCTTGCCTTTGATGTTTATCAAATCAATCTTAATGTATCCCACAAATCATCCCACGATTGGCTCTCAGGGCATACACACCAACAGTTAATCCATGTCGAGTTTTCTTATATGTCAAGTATACTTTACTTTGTTCATATTATAAAGTTCCAATATTATTTACTGATGTGTTTTTTTCCTCTTTTGCATGGATGGGGATGTGATTTTCCTAGGAATTGGAGCAAGTAAGGATTCAAGAGGAGCAAGCAAGGACTAGAAGACCTTCACGAGTAAGTGATGGGGTGCCATTCATACTAGGTGATCCAATCACATAGAGATGTTTACTTTCATGTTTAGTTTTCCATGTTTAGACATGCTATAGAACTCAACTATAGTTTTCTATTCAAAGAACAATATATGAATATCAATGTTGATTTATGTATTTATTTGCTATGATCATATTAATGTGACATCCCCCTTCAAGATGAAAGATTCCTCTCAATTATAATATATATCATAAGGTGGGGTGTTATAATGAGGAGATTGGAACCACGACACACGTAAAACTAGAACTTATAGGGCTATGATGGGAAATCCACAACAATCTCCAGCACCAAAGGTCCCCCAACATATATTTTTCTTTCATTTTCATTAACAACAACCTCGATCACCGCTATCTTTAACTAAGATGACTAAAAATGTTGCAATACTATTATTAGGTGAGATGAGGGTGCTAACACCTTGCCCACTCGTAGTACAATCATCAAGTCTGATATTTCAATTATTCATACCTTTCTTATTCGTACGTAGATGGAGTCAAAATCAGGTTTTTACATATTTTCCCATCGATTTAAATGCCAACTTTTTTTCCTTATTTTATGAATAAAACCGGGTGGTGACTATAAGATTTATTGATTTATCATTTTTTTCTTTTTCATGATTGTAGAATCCATTGGATTTTTTCGGTCAACTATAATAGGTACAATTTATGATTACTTTCCCTTTATAAGTAACTTGTATGACTCCACCTTGTTTTGAAACTTCACAACCAATGGATTCAAGTTCCCTTTTAGCTACTAAATTTCTCTTGAGATAAAATACATATCGGGGCCCCGATAACGTGTGATGCAATCCATCATACATATTGAATATTATTGTTCCAATTCAGACAATTTGGCAGAGTCTATAATTTGCCAGACGAACTGTTCCACATGATCGACATAGAGAACATTCAACAAATATTCTTATTTCTGGACATATGATGAAGAGGGAACCTAAATAAAATATCCAACCATTACAAGTACCTCAATCCATAACATCTAGTGTATCTGAGTATCCTTCGGTCAATGAGAAAACTCTAGCCTTCAATTCCTTCAACTTTGGACAATCCTTTAGTATGTGACTCTCCTCATTACATATATAACATGTACGTCTACCATTGTCCTTTTGGTTCTTCTTTTTGTGACCCTTTTTTGTAGATGTCATATGTAACAACCAAAATTTGATCATGTTAGGAAGATTCAAAGTTCTTCAAGGACTCTTCCTCTAAAAGATTGCAATTGTCTCGTTGAAGTTCAGTGTAGTTTTTCCAGCAAGAATCTTCATCACCAATTTCTCATATGACTATGGTAGAGATGAAACTATGAGAACAACCTTGTCTCTTTCACCAATCTTCTCCTCCATACTAACAATTGCATGGTGATCTTAGAAAATCAACGAACCATGTGCTCTCTTCCATATGAAAATACTACAATTATCTTTATAACACCCATATGTTTGTCAACAACATTGCCATGTACAATTTTTCTAAAACTTTTCCTAATTTCTTCAACGAGTCTTCACTAATCACATATTTCTTTATTTTAGGAGAAAGACTTAGATGAATTGTACTGACTCCTTTATGAACCACCATCCTTCAATATCCATCAAAAATCTTTCTCGACTTTTGTCATTCAATTGCTTCAATTATCTCTTGTTGTTCTAAGAAATGCTTTACTGTTATCTACCAAAAACTAAATTCCTTTTTCTACCAACCTTTTAAATCTGATGACACTTCACAATATTTGTTAATGCACCAAATGTGCAATTGTTGCTCGCTGATCATCTTGCAACAACCTCGATCTGATACCGGTTGAAGTAATACGTGGAAGCTTCAATCCCAAGAAAATCATTTATACGATATACAACTCGAGCATGCATGAGAAGGAAAATAATGACCTCTGTTGATAGTGTTAATAACTGCCAAGCAAATAACCAATGAGAGTACAAAGTTGGTGAAGAAGACCAAAAAAAATATATTAAACAATTAAAGAAGGTTACAAGAATTGTCTCTCTCTCAAAATCTTACCCCAACAATAGATTCTTGTAAACCATTCTCTCTCTCTTTCCTCTTTGGCTATAATTTTTACTTTCCCTTTTTGGCACGCCATGATTTATGTCTGACACTCTTCTTTATGGAGAGAAATGATAAGACCAACTTATATTGGGAGTACGACAAGAAGATATAGCTATTCTATTAGAAATGGAAAATGAGAATACAATTCCACACAAAATAGAAAGGAGAAAAAAATATAGAAATAATATCTTGAACTCCAAGTATAACACTAGTTCATGGATTGAGTCTTTCCTCATTCGTCTGGCAAACACAGGTGACTAGGGCTAAGCTCTTTGGTCTTCTCCACCTGGGGGGAGGGCAACAATAGGAATGCCCAGTCTATCTCTCCCTAGGTTGTGTCTCTCATCCTAACACTGGTGGAGTGCTTACTTGAAGCTGGTGGGTTTGCAACTCTCCCGAGTGTCCGCCCCATCTATGCATGCGGTCGTCTCTTTTCCCTTACTAGTTGATGCGGAGGCAACATTGCCGGTCTAGGTGTTGGGAGACTCAGATGTGGTAATGAGCTCTCTATAGATGTCCCTGACCCCTTCTTGGCTGGCAACCACTGGAACCCATTCAGAGGGCATTGTTTCGATCAGATCAAGATTCCTCACCCCCATTCTTTACTTTTCTTTTCTTTTTCACCCTACATATCCTTTTTGTTTTGTTTCTCAGGCAACTTAAAACCCATTTTTTCCCATCGCTCATGAGCCTATCTCTCTATCCACGCTGATGGCCTTTACCTATAAGGAGTAATAGGTTTGGGGTTCTCCTCAACCTGTATTTTTATTGTGATCTCTCTCCGATACTACAATTTCTAAGATATTGGGTGGATGTGTATCAATGCCAGGATACAAATCGTGGAAGATGTATTGTGTCTATGGTTGGATTTTTAGTTTCAGTTTATGTGTAGCTAACTAGGTCCCTTACATTATGGGTGATGATCAAGATTGAAGAGATATTCTATCAAAAAACTACCTTTGTGTGCGTCAACCAAGAATCCAGATTGAAGCACTCTACCTATTTCTAGTCTCATTGTTGTATTGTGTGTGTGCCATTGTTCTCGATCTGGGGTCACTGTAGATCTCTTTGTAGGTGTTGTATGGCTTCTGATATAATTGTATTATGTTAATAGAAAAAATCTAACAAAGGTTTAATTATTCCTATACTGTTAAGATAATATTAATTATCCTTATAGAATAAAGTCATTATTTCAACAATAATACAACTTTTGCATCACCCGCACCTAGCGGTACATGTATTCCAAATACACCCTATTTTGATGGGTTTCAAAAAGGGTGCAACACTTTTTCTGGCTCACTAGAAATTCATGCTCATATAACACAACAAATAACCATGATGATTTAAATTAGCACTCTAAAAAACCACTTTACATTTTAATTTAGAGGGATTCTTGGAGTATTTGTCCAAACTAACTCTTTTTGGCTTGTGCATAATTTATAGATCAAAGTAAGTGACCCTCTGACATAGGGCTAGGTGTTAGTATTTTGTCTCTTATCCTAATTAGATAAGAAATAGTATCTAACAATATTAAGAAATTGCAAATTCATGTTAAACTTGGAGTCAAAGACATTATTTCCTTATCCTTTTCTATTGTCAATTTCTAATCCTTGTAGAATAGCCACACCATCTTGTACTATCTTACCACCATACCTATATAAATAGGGGTAGACACCAATGGAATGTGGTGCACTGATGTGTGCCAATATGTAGATTTTAATGTGTGGTAACTTTGGTTGTGCCAACACGAGGACAACATTGTGAGCCAAAGATGGGAAGTCATAAAATACAACCAAAGAGGGGAAAGAATGAAAATGGGTTATGTAATTCGATTTAGGCACATGATTGTGAGGGAGCGACAATCCTTGTAATCTTCTTGAGGTAGCTTAATAGAATTATATTGTCTTCTTCACCAATCATGTTCTCTGCTTAGTTATTTATTGGGTGGTTATTGGCTTTTTTGATGTGGGTCGACGTAGATTTTGTTGTGAATGATTGGGTTGCATATCATGTGTCATTTTTTGGTCTTGAAGCTTCCACATATTACTTCATGTGGTATTAGAGCAAGGTTGTGGAGTGACGATCAGAAAACATCAGGGGCATAAAAAAGTATGATGACGTTGACAACAACCGTTGGGGGTCATTCGATAGAAAATCTTGATGACAATATGATTATGGAATTAGGCGGGAGAAAATCCATATGGTGTGAAATATCAACATGAGGTAGGGTCGTGCAATTCACTTTCAAAGGGAAAGCGACCGTGGAGGGTATCTGGTTCAATGGAGCTTATTGACTGGTTGGATATTATCTAACCAAAAGAGGAGCTATTGAAGAGAGATCTACCAAAACAAGAGGCGTAGACAATGAAGTGGCACTGAAGGTAGGTGTCATGAACTATAAAAGTGCCACATGTGTTCAACTCTCAGGTGTAGTTGGATGCACGACTGCAATTTTAGCAACAAATTTCAACAAACGTTGAGGTGAAGCTATCAACTGTTGGAAAGAGAAAGTCATGGTTGGACAACCACGTAGTGTCTTTGAGTGGGTGCGGCTAAAACAAAGCACAACCCTATGGAGTGGGAGTCAAATGTGTGAAGGATGTGGTTCTTTCAACCGCAAGTGTAGGCGGTGCAATTTATAGAATTGTACATATTGAGGAGCTCTCACGTGAAGAGTTCGGGCAACCATGCTTGGATGCACACTCCATTCAGATGTGCATGGTATATACTTTCGAGAATAAAAGTTGTTTTTGGGAGCAAAAGCTGCTTCTAAGGACGGAATCATAGAAGAAGAACATGAACATACTTTATGGAGGAGCAACTTCATTGAATAAGATACAAGGTGGAGATTGTTTGGATATTGTCTCTTATCCTAATTGAATAATAAATAGTATCTAATAATATTAGGAAAGTACAAATTCATGTTATACTTGGAGTGCAAGATATTATTTCATTATCCTTTTCTATTGTCATTTTCTAATCCTTGTAGATAAGTTGTATCCTCTCATACTATCTTAGCACCCTATCTATATAAATTGGGATACACCATAATGAAATATGGTGCGCTGATGTGTGCCAATGTGTAGGTTTTAATGAGTAATAACTTTGGTTGTGCCAACATGAGGACAACATTGTGCGCCAAAGATGGGAAGTCATAAGAGATAGACAAACAGGGGAAAGAACGAGAGTGAGTTACATAATTTTGTAGGATATATGCGATTGAGGGAGTGAAAATCCCTATAATCTTCTTGAGGGGTTTCTTAATAAAACTCTACAATTTTCTTCATAAATCTTGTTCTTTACTTAGTTATTTATTTGGTAGTTATTGGCTTTGTTGACATGGACCGTCGTAGCTTTTGTTGTGTATACTTGAGCTTGAAGCTTTTGCATATTACTTCACTCAGGACATCTTTAAAATAAAAATTGGACAGAAACCATGTGCATACTATTATTATTTTGGAGTCTAGTATGCCATGAACAAATGCATCCTACACACACCTAAAATAAGAGAGAATCTATATATCAACACTTAATGCAGAAAATGTACGCTCCCACTTACACTTACTCCTGACATAGATAGGACTAGTGACAACATAGGTATGTGGTCATTCAACACCTTTAATAAAAAGATGTATCAAAATGTGGCACTAATTTGTATATATATGTCATTAGTTCATCTTTTGTGTATGCCATGGAATTATTTCTAAAAAGATGATGGGAATGAATTGAAGTTTTCCACCTAAACTTGTTCAAATTCTATTGGAAATCTGGAAACTAAACTACTGCACATCGTGACCCATAGCCATGCAACTTAGAATACAAAATTATTTGACGACTAGGAAACAGAACACATGACTATGATTATGTTCTCTTTTCCTCACAATAGAAAATAGTGTTGGTAGGTTGTCTACCGAAGAAACACATGTTTTGTTTTGCTGAAATCTTTTGTCTACAGATATGCCTCCCTTCAAGTGTGTAATAGTGGCCACAAACACTTATAATTGTCTTTCTCTCTCTATTGTGTCTTTGGTTGCATCATTTCTTTTAATGCAACTTATTTGTTACATCATTTATAATTTTAGGTAAAATTTTAATCAATCTACATTCATATCGTCCAAAGATATTACAACCCAAGGAGCAGAGAAGATTGAGGAAATGACATCAAAATTTCCAGATAGAATTGGTGCTGCAACAACTATATGAGCTAGACCATTCCCCTCTCTATTAACAAATGAAAATTTGAATTTTCTAAAAATTTCTATTATCTGGATGATTATATTGACAATCAGGCCTGTGTAATCACAACTAGATCTTTCCTTTCTAATATCATCCACGAGGCATAGAGCGTCACATTCCAGATGGATCTTTGTGAGATTCATATCAGTAGCAGCTTTTAGAACAAACAGAGAATCTTCAGGCTTTATCCATGTCAGCTTCCCATGAACTGGAAATTTTCCATTGTATAGAAGCAATAAGCAGACCTTCATCGCTTTTAAGAACAACACTCATACTTACACCATCTATAATTGACCAGCTCGCACCAGTGGTGGATCTTGGTGAGAAATATTGGGGGGAGCATAATGTACTACAAATTATTCAAGTATATCATCATCATCTAAGCCTCAATCCCAACTATATTGGCATCGGCTACATGGATCCTTTGTTTCCATTCAGCTCTACATGGGCCATATTCTGGTTAATATGTAGAGATTCAAAATCTCTCTTTATATGCTCATCCCATGTTCCTCTTCTTCTATTTATTATGCTGAATTCAAGTATATTCAAGTCTATCCATCTCAAAATTTTAAAAAACTAAGTGTCAAAATTATTTTTCTTTATTTCATCTGTAGTGATAGATTAGATTACAAAAAAATATAATGAAATTTATGACATGACATAACTCTAAAATTTTGTAATATTACATTTCTCTATTTATGTTCTTGAAGTCCTCAATAATAGAATCAATATCAAATGACTTTGCAATCTCTCTTTCAATATGAATAATGGGATTATTAGTGAGAAATTCATCTTCCATTTTGTTGTGTAATTTTATCTTAGTAAGTTTCATCATTGAGAGTGCACGTTCTATTCTTGATCTAGACAATGTATTGATTACAAAATGAATCATTTAGTTTGTATTAGTAAGTTATGCTACTGTGATGTAAAGTTAATATAAACAAATTTGTAACAAGTACAGAGGCAAATAAGTAAGTTATATAAAACACATATCATAAAAAAATAAAATTAATGGCAAGATTACTTACAAGATGTTTCTGTCACTCCACAATATGTGGACAAAGAAGAATAAAAAGAATCATCTGGGCATAAGAATTGATTTTGTTTTTCTTTGATCTGTGTTGTTGTGCACACCTATGTGTGTTCGAAAAAGGTAGAGGCAACTCATTTTCAAAGTTGGTCACTAAAACAATATTGAAAGCGGTGTTTGTGCAATGATATGGAACTCTATAAAAAACTATCCATGCCTACCAATATCGAAATATGATATCTGACACGTTCGATGTTTGAAGTTTATGGATAGATTTATAGAGGTTGATTGTTTCCTTTATTTATGTTTACAATTTTGGATAATGATAATTATCAAAAGACCAGAGTAGAGAGAGAAAAATACACTAAAATATCAAAATGGAATAGAAATTGTAATAGGATAGCACCAGAAATCCTCTTCACAATTGTAAAAGTGATCTAAAATGAAAAGGAATGTAGGAGGGAATTAATTTATGAGTAATTGTGTGAGAGGAGGCAAAGAGAGAGAGATTTTTTGTTTTATTATTTAACTTAGAAAGTATAAAAGAACCATCAACAAAAAACTTTTGGGGGGCCTTCACAAATAAGAAACTGTCAATACAATAAAGTAGATTAATTAACAACTTTCAACCAAATCATCTTCATCAATTTTTAAAAATAAAAATAGAATTGGAATTGTAAGAGGCAATAGTACAAGAAATCCTCTTCCTAATTGTAAAAGCAACATAAACTGAAAAACAATTTACAAACTGCATTAATTTAGCGAGTAAATGTTAGAAATGAGTTAAAACAACACATATTTTTTATTGTATATTTTTTCTTGGAAAGTATAAAAGAACCATCAATGAGAAACTCTTGGGGGGCTTATTAAATTAGAAATAGTAAAAAACAATAAAGTGGTTTAATTAATAACTTTCAACCCAACCATGTTCATTAATTTTTAAAAGACTTGGGAAGGTGTGCACCCCAAGTCTTACATGAGATCCGTCTAGCACAAATATTGATCTTCATATACCTAAGATTAGGTTGCATCTAATGCAACGATTAGTTTTTTTTTTGCATTTAGCATCAATTAGCATACCCATCTCCTGAGCTAAAGTCTGCAAGCATATTGATTAACCCACATATTATGGTGAATAGGATTGGCAGTTTACTATTGGAACACCTTCATATTTCTCCCCGTCCTAGTGGTTTTACTGACAATACAGACTGTCAGCAAATCAAGTGCAATCAAGATGTTGTACCACCTTTTGAAACAATTGCTAAACTCACAAGTGTTTATCCTCAAAATAAGATCACCCATGGCTTTGTCCTTCGAGAAACCAAGAGCCCATTGGCAATCCATAGTGACATGTTTAATAGTTTCAGGAACACTAGGACATAATGAGAATAAAAAATTGACATGACAATGTTTGTCTTAGCCTTTCATTGAATGGGAGGGTTCCCGAGCAGCCCCCCCCCCCCACATGAAGTGGCTTAGTTTGGTAGGGCACCACAAATTTGATATGGAGTTACAAACACTATGGAAATTGGTTTGGTTATTATCGTTGATCAAAGTTGTCGTATCACTTTTTGTCAGTTTGTAAGCTGATTTCTCTTTCAGCTAAAGAAGAACATGAGGAAAGGTTACTCTTGATAGCTTATGGTTGCAGAACCACAAAGAATTGTAGGATCCAAAAGCACCTTTTGTGAAATTTCCAGATGGATGGTACTAGATAATAAGAAAAATATGACCGACAAAGGAGAAGAAGTGCAAAGTGCAAACTTCTCTAGGAGATACATTTAAGGATTTTAAGCCAAATCCTTTGATGAGGATACTTATAACATATTGGATTATCTAGTATTCTAGTGTACCTCAAGAAATAGATTGTGGATATCATTTATGAATGACATAAAGCTATGACTTTGGGTGTTTGTCTGTAATATATTTTTATTCCACTATATTAATATTAGCACAAATGTCCAATTCTTCCTCCCTATTAGGCCTTTCTATCTTGAGCATTTAGGCCTTGGGCCCTTTGCTTTGTGGAAAGCCAGCATGTACCAGTCTAGTTTGTTGGAAAGAAAATGATTACTGTTTGTTTATTATAAACATGAATACCATTTATTTATATAGCCAAGGTAACATCAAAATCTCTAGTTAAATCTATGTTACACAATGGACAAGAACACAAATAAATTGCAAAATTAACAAATAATGAGATCATAAGAGGAAAATATAAGATATCTCTATACTCCACTTCAATATGGGGCATAGATTCTAATCATGCCAAGTTAGCACGTAAATCCCAAATATGATTCCAAGTAAGCACTTTTGTGAAAGTATCATCAGTCTAATCAGAATGAGACACAAGATGAGAGACAATCTTGCCACCCATAAAATCTTCACGAATAAGGAGACAGTCAATATCAATATGTTTAATATTCTCATGATAAGTAAAATCACTCACAATGAAAGTGGCAACTCATCACAATACATAAGAATAGGATAAAATATTACATTAACAAAGTCTCCTAGTAATGGTTGAACCCTAAACAATTTACAAGAAGCCTAAGCCATGGATCTATGTATAATATGCTTCAACACTAGATGTGGAAAAAATATTCTACTTCTTGCTCTACCAAGTCAAAGTTACAAATAGTTGTCATGAATTGTCTAAATGAATAACACCCAACGTAATTAGCATATGATAATGCTTCAACCTTCACATGATTACTTTTCATGTAAATCAGCCATTGACTAAAAGAATTTTCAAGATAGCAGAGAAATGTTATACAATAAGAAGAGGATTGTAAAAAAACCTAGGAGAAGGGTCGTTGCTCTCGTGATTCCCCAGAAGACTAGGGTTCCATGAGCTCTTGTGCCGTCACGGGGGAGAGGGGTGGCAGTCGGTGACTTTTCTTCTCCCCTTCTTCCCCAGGCGCTCTCTCCCCCACCCTTCTCCATCTCCATGATAGTGTTGAGGTTTTTGAATCAAGGTGTGACGAGATCATTTTATGTGAGGTGGTAAGGCTAGAATACTTGGCGTCAGTACTTTGGGGTGTTTATCTCCCCGTGGTGGCCTATGTGGTTTGCTCCATGAGTCGGTACTACCTATGGTGGTCTCTAGCTAGGACAGACACGGCCCTCAAAGCTAGAATCAGCCATGACCCCCCACTTTTTTTCTTCCTTTCTCATTTTTTTTTCTCTATTTTTCTTCATGGTGGTTGTTATTGTAAATCTGGGGTGGGTGTTAAGAGGCCTCATCAACAGTTGGGTTGTTGGTGGGAATAAGGGGGTCGTAGGTGTCCTCCATTGTTAGAGATAGTTTGTTGAGGTTTCCCCCTTTATGCGGTCACTATTGAGGTTTCCCCTCTACTCTATTTTATTTACATGTACTATTTCCACTATCCTATCATGAAGGGAAGCCCAAGGCAGTTGTAATGATGTATGTTGTGATGACATGAGTGGTAGGGATTAAGGTCTGCTCCAAGCAATTTGTGATCAAGACTGATGATGGAATCTTTTAAAAAGTTGAGTGCATGCTTATTATGTGAATCTTGAGTAGAAATGTTTGTTATCTCTCCAACCTTAAATTGTCAATTATACATCAGAGATTTTTTCGAGTTCATACATAACTTTGTATAGCTTACAAACTTGCCATACTCCCCCTTAATCCAAAATATGAGAGACATTTCCATATAGATAGTTTCTTTCTGACCACGATATAGAAATGTGATACGGAAGAGACGACTCTTGATTGAGAACTATATATTGTAAAATGTGCCCGTATTTTAGATGACCACCAACGAAAAAGTTTTTTAAAGTCAACTCATGACGCTTGTATATCTCCCGTGGAAAATTAGTTCGACTTTCAATCTCTATATGACCATTAGATTTTTAATAGTAATCATTCAATACAATAAGATGCCTTGCATGAAGAGGGAAGCTCCGCAAGGAGCCACTCTTTTGGATGTCATTGCTAGAACAATGTCACAAGACATTCAAAATGTACAATAGCAAATATATACACAAAATACAAACATTTTAATCTACTTTTAAAGATAATCATACGTTATATAATAATATTGTATGACTATATTATTCTTTTTGTAGGTATTTAATATCTAGCTAGCTTATTAACAAGAAACTCTACATGACATATGAGAATAGTGAGAAGAGTGCTTCCTTAAAGAAGTTGATTTTGTATTTAATTGGGATTTAGGATTATGTATAAAATTTTGAATTTTACTACTTGTATAATTATGTGATGATTCATAACTAGTTGAAACTTTGTATTTGAATTGAAATAAAAATAAATAGAAATAACTTCAGATTTGATTTGCATCAATGAGGTACTTGAAGATGTATATATGAAAATAAGTGCATTTTGAAGATATATATATGAATGCATTGGGGAAATTGAATATGTCGATATGTATGTATTTGTGTTTTATATTTCAGATTTGAAATGAATATTTTTAATATGGATGCATGATAGAACCTACAATTCTAATGAACAATATGTTCTACAGTAGGTCTGCAAATCTACTATATTAGGAAATACAAATTTCAACTTTTACCGTCATACAAGAACTGAGATAGAAATATTCTAGCATTGATTTTAGAATAAAGATCTGACATTATTGGAAAAAATTGTCAATAATTTTAAAGTGATAAGTATGTCTACTACATTGGTTTTGTGCATTCAAACCAATGTTAAAATATTGTAAATTCGGTTTTCAACTAAAATTGATAACGCTGAACAATTTAAATAATTCGAAATTTAGCTTCCTACTATGTCCGTTTTCTCCCGAAATCGATATTGTAACATCTTTATAGTGTCAGTTTTGCTATAAAAATTAATGTTGCTGCATATTGAGAAAATATGTGTTTATATGTAAGTTTCATGCGTCGGTATTTATTATCATAAATGTCAGTTTCTTGAACCACACAGAGGCATTACGTCTTCCTCTTCCTCTTCCTCGATTAACCAACGGTGTAGCCATAGATCTGCTGCGTAAATCACCTTGGCGTTTCCTTGAACTGACGTTACATAATTAAATAACCGACGTTAAAGGCCACATACCAAAGTTTGTCAATAGAGCTTAGAGCAACATTAAGTTTACTCATAGAAGAACCAAGATAATGAACAACATTAGAAATCAAGTAATTAGTGTGTTTTCTTGAAGATAATCACGTCTGCACAAAATATAGGCATATCGAGATTTTTCTGTGTGACATAATCTTTTGACAAGGTTGTGGTATCATTAGCAAATCACTATTTCAGCATCACCTATAGAGATCCTTCAATAGTAGTAGTAACATCAACATCCTAGTAGTAAATGTATGAGCATCCTCAATACTCACAAGGGATATAATATGACACTCCACCACACTATAAATGAGGTTATTAAAAAAATATGTTATAGATCACTAATTAACCATATAGAAGAAAAATGGGATAGTTAAAAACAAATTAAACACTGCCAAAATTTTTAGGAGCATTTACATACAAATCCAATTACCTACATAAATGCACATACCATACCAGGTAATTACATATCTTTCTAGTGGCCCCAACCACAAGCCGTATACAAACGTATTGTTCCACATATATATGTCATATACAACATCAGCATACTCCAAAAACTCGAGTCGGTATACATAACATCTACAAAACATCCCCCGCCCAGACCTTAGAGTACAAGTATGACTCTAGGACACTCGAAACACTAGTCATCCTTCTACTCCTACTGATCTCCAAGCAATTCTTCCTCACCATCACAAGCCTGACAACACCACTGATGATCACCTAAAAAGATGTGGTGACCAACGAGGTGAGACCTATGTCCCAGTGAGAGATATAACTCTCCACAACGTTTATCGATTACAATAGGTTATACAATTAACAAATTAAGCAGATAGTATAACAACAAGTAAAATTTGGCATGATATCTAAAGGAATAGATAAACTTATCACCATTAAATAGTTGATTCACTTATTGTATTATACATCAACTAAACATTATAAGAAACAAGGAAAGGGTTATCAACCAATGTGAATCGTTGTTTAATGCTAACAGATATACTACACAGATGGATTACATCTTTTATTAAGCCCTTGGGAGTTTGAGGTATACCACTCAAATTTCCAATTGACTACCGCCAAGTCGCAATTAGTTTCGTACAATATCTAGGAGAGCCAGAATCCTAATATCTCTTCCCCTCGGTCAATATGAGTCTGCCGCAACAACATATATAGTCAAGCTACAATCAACCTAGTCCGCCCTTGGTATATAGTTCACGACACCAGAAACCAAGGTATACAACCCTATCGTCCCAGGTACAACTGGAGCTATTCTCAATTGTATCACATAGATAGTTTCATAATCATCCAAGACACAAACTCAACCTCTCTCAATCTGAGACATGACTGCATCCATCCTCCATATTATGGGATCATGATGACAAGTATGTACCCTCCCTGCACCCACACATACTCAATAGTATGGATTTCCCTATCCACCAAGTTCTGACACTAGAATAGTTCTACAACACAAGGAACTACATGATTAGCATTTGACTTGATTAGTTATTGCCAATTGATTGAGTTAAGGCTGCATCAATTAAGTTATATACTAACCCTAAAAGAGTTCTACAAAAATATGGGTATATAACAAATCCAGAGGATATAAAATGTATGAAATATATTCTTTGTGACATCATTATAGGATACCAATCTTTGTCACACATGAATAGGATTACAACTCCATTAGGGCTCAAGACATGGCCAATCGTTAATAAGACCATCAAATTTTCTCCTGCAAGAACATCATTATCTTTCATTACCTTATGGAAGGTTCAATAGTTTATAATTATACTTATGGTACACATGTTTAACATAAGAGTGCATTAATCATAAGGTATATGATGTTCACCAAGGTAACATAGTAGGGTTTCCACTAGTATTAGCAAAGTATCCTTCCATAATAACAACATACATGGAAGATAGATGTGATCAACCAACATCACTTGATTACTATAAGTTAAGTTCAACAAGGTAGTTTGTTATAACCCCATCTTTCTAAATCATGTAATGAGATTTATAAGTTTCCTTTTAAAAGATAAATGAAATCAATGGTTGATTTAATGGTTTGATTTGAATGAATTTCATGTATAATAGCCTTGTATGTTTTCTTAATGGGCCTTATTGGCTATTGAGCCCCATTGAAAGAAAAAGAAAAAGAAAAGAAAAAGGAATCCAATTGGATAACGGAATAAATAAGAAAATAGATAAAATAAGAATAAAAGTCTAAGGAATATTTTCCAAGATTGAATTTCGAAATATTAAGGTTCATTCAGTTTCAAGGAACTCAGGATAATAATATAAAGGCTAGGGAAAGAGAAAATATGTGGAAAATATGAATAATTAAGTGTTAACTTGCAACTAAAGAAAACGACTCATTTTCTTTAGATAATGATCCCAATTTTTGCATGATGAGAGATAAAATCATAAACGAGGTTCCCTTAAAATTTGGGTTAAAAAGGAGTTATAAATTGGGAGTTATGACTTTTTCAAATTATCCTCAAAATGTGATTTATATTGAAAATAGGAAAAATTGTTTCCTTTGGTTTGAGCGCGAAGGATGTGGGCCGTTGGATCTTGATCCAACAGGTACCACTCATCGTCAAATTCTTAGCGGGACATGGCCTTAGGCCATGTACAGGGGGGATTTTCCCCTTTGATTTCCAACCAGATCAGTGCATGTGCACTCACGGAAGGTGTACCATTGGGTTCGGGAGAGAGAAACGAAGGTTCTCGACCCTAATTGGGCTGACGACCTGTTGGCGGCAGGGATAGAAAACCCTAACAAGGACCCCCCATATCCTATAAATAGACCCCCACATGGTTCCTCACACCCTCGCGAACCTAGGAAGCTACTTCCCAGGTTCCCAAACACTCTCCCTCTCCTGATTTCTCTTGCTCCTATGAGGTCCAGCCGCGGCGTCTCCCCGTTGTTTGAGTAAAGGAAAGGAGGAAGACGAGGAGCAGTAGCCCTCAGATCAGAGTCCATCGTAGACTTGAGGGGGATCCAACAACTGACAGTGGGCAGCAGTGCGCGCAACCCAGCTAGTGGAGCCAATTGACGTGGAGCGTCAGATCGAGACGCGGACCAGCGGCGCATCGACCGAACGACCAATAAAATTCGGTAATTAGCTCTCTCTTCTCAAATTATCCAGAAAAAGGTTTTTCCTTGCGAAATTCATAGAAATAGCTAGGAATCTCTGATGAGAAAACTTTATACATGAAAGTTTCTTAGAAAAATACAAGGAACATGATAAAAATAATTTGGTGACCTAATTCTACCTTGTTTTGCAAAAGTACATTAATTTGGTAGAAAAAGGTATTAAAAGGTAATTAGAAACCCTAATTGAATATAAAGGTTGAATTTTTGTAGGTTAATAGGTTAATTTGATGAGTATTAACCTATTGAATACTAAAATAGAGTTTTCATCCGTTTTGAATGCAAGATTGGCTAATTTAGGGTTTTCATCTATAAATGAAAGATAATACATATAAAAACCCTAATTTAT
This sequence comes from Alisma plantago-aquatica, assembly GCA_963693085.1. NCBI lineage: Eukaryota > Viridiplantae > Streptophyta > Magnoliopsida > Alismatales > Alismataceae > Alisma > Alisma plantago-aquatica. Next base: position 831,284,309 of record OY856411.1, on the reverse strand, counting down.
GGTGAAAAAGGAGAAAACTATGTTTATTTCGGATTAAGGAAATACGTTACTAAATAATGATCATAAGTCTATTAGGGGTATTAAAATGAGAAATTTAAAGGCTTTATATAGTTTTGTAGAATAAGGGTTCATAATATGAAAAGTAGAAACAAAACCCTAATTTCAAAGGAAACCCTAAAATTGGAATAAAAATCCTAAGAAATAAGATGAGTTTGGTTAAATTTTGATAAAAGGAAATTTGTATATTTATTTCAAGATTTTTGTGCATAATTGGTTGCTTGGTTGGGATTTCTCTATTTGATTGATTCTATCTCAAAATCTTCAATCACATGTATGTGGTTACGTTTATGATTAATCTCTTTAGTTTCATGTCGATTCCCGAACATTTTTATTGGTTGCCTGAAAATAACTACTTGGATGACTTTTATTTCATGAAATTATAAAGTGACTATGATTATCACCATAAATATGCATACATGACTGGCCCAGATCCTGGTCCTCCTCTGTGGCTTTGCTAATGATGAAAAGGGTAATCTGGTAAAGGGTCGACCTGATAAGTGAGACCATCAGGTTGTCAAGAGTTAGGGATTGGGCTACCTATGGGTAGTGCCATGCGACTCAACCCTAGATATTGATCTACCTGTTAGGTAGGGTCATGCAAGGTTTAATGGGGATCTACCATAAGGAAGGTAGCATCCAGGTCCACTGCAGGGACAACACAGAGGCTAGGGTATGTATGGATTGAGAAGTCATGTTTAAAATGTAAAGTTGTTTGTTAAACTGTAATTGACTGTAATATGATGATATTAATTGCATGATTATTGTTTTCCCCCCACATACCAGCTTTATGCTGACCAACGTTTTGTTTGTCAGCATTTTAGGTACAAACCCAAAAGGACAAACAGTAAATTGTCACATTGTGAATACATGAATTAAAGTGTAAGGAGGACTAGTTAGAATTCATATGTGGATAGAAGTTTAGAAATCCAAACTTTTCAAAGGTATGCAAAATTTTATTTATTATAGCTTTTCAGTATAATCTGGTAAAGTTTGATAATTATTAATGTTTATTTGTCGAACCTTTGATCTGGAAAATTGGGATAACGTCTCTGACCTCCTGGTCTCCCTTAATTGGGGGTTACTTGAAGGCGGGGTCAATGCAATTGGTATCAGAGCCAAGGTTCCTCACTTAACCATCAATAATTATTAAATTTTACAAACTCTCTAGAACCCAAGGGAGTAATTAGATGTTTATCCGAAAGACAGAGGTGTCTAGAAAAGGATCACAACCAGGGGCTGGCAATATTTTCCTCCACACTGCTAGTCGTAATACGAGGACTCCCAGATCTGTGTGACTACATGGCCAAAGTCTTAGGGTATGATTTGAAATAAGACACCTTTAGGACTCTCTCATCTTATTCATCCCTTCTCATCACCCATTCTAATAAGGATTTTAAGAGTTAGGGTTTTTCTCTCTCTTCCTCACCCTCATGTGGTATGGGTAAGTAAGTTAAGGATTAAGGAATCCTCCATCAAATTAATAAAATATATGTAATAAGAAGTCATCAACATAAGTATAAGTATCTTAAAGGTATAGACTAAAGGGTCTATGTGTATGCTTATGCAGATGGCTCGCATGAAGACAGTGGCGGTCCCGGATGCCACCAATGGTGGAGGACCTTCACATAAGGAAAAGGTGTCTTCTGAGAAGAGGAAGAGGAACCACAATGGAGATTCCTCAAAGAAGAGGAGGAGACCTGATGAAACCACTCAAGAGGTCCCTAATCCTGACCTGATACCCTTCAGCAACCTTGATCAAGAAGAAGACCAAGGGTACGAGGAGCAACACGAGTACGAGGAGGTGGCCCAGATGGAAGAGCACCAAGCTGGTGGTCCCGAACCAACCATGATGATCCACGCCCCTGATGCTTTGTGGATGGAACAATAGAAAAAGATGACATAGGCCATTAGTGCTTTGGCCCTCCGAGACTTAGCTAGAGGAGAAAATGACAAGCCACTTCCTATTCATCCTCGTCTGGGAGCCACCATCATAGACTTCATCAACTTGAACATCAAGAAGTTCTGGGGAGAAGATAAGTCAGAAGTGGTCGATAAGGAGAAAGCTTGGGTGCTTGCAGTAGCGAATGGGTTTCGCATGCTTGAGGTACAGCCGAGCAAGAAGGTCCTCTTTGCTGCTCACCTTCTGGAAGGAGCAGCCAAGATATGGTGGGAGGCACACATCATAGGCCGAGATCTAACTCAGGAACCAATGGCATGGGCTGACTTCAAGACGATCTTCACCGCCAGAATCATCCATATATCAGCAAAGAAGGAAAAGGAAAGGGAGCTCACCAACATGACTCAAGGAAACTCCTCTATGGCGGACTTTGAGCACAAGTTTTGAATCCTAGAGTGTTTTGGGTATAAGATGGATGAGGAAAGAAGGGTGAATCACTTCATAGAGCATCTTCACCCTGCCATCAAGCCCCATGTGATGGCAAGTAAACCTAAAACCTTCTCTAAAGCTTACAACACTGATTTAGACATGGAGAGGATAGTGATGCCAGTTCAGAATCCACCCAGGGGATATTTGGGTTTCACTAAAGGAACCCAAGGCCAGAAAAACAACCACATGAAAGGTCAAGGGTGTCATCATGCTAAAGGAAGACATGGAGGAAAAGGGAAACCCCGTCAAGAGAACAACTGACCTCAATGTCGCACCTGCGGGAGGTGGCACACCGGTGAGTGTCGCTACAAGAAGAAGACATGCTACCGATGCCACCAAGAAGGACATATCCAAGCTATTTTCCTCTTCCAGATCTAAGAGGACCAGGACAGGTAGAAGCCCCACCAGTAGTAGCTCCACCTATGGCAGCTCCACCTATAACTACAACCCCACCTATTGGAGAGAGAAGACAAGCTCGAGTGTTTGCCATTGACAATGAGGAGGCTCAAGAAAATGCTAATCGGTTGATCGAGGGTAATAACCCTTAGGGTTTTCTTTTATGTTTTAAGATAAGCATGTAATGGTATAATGTATGGTGAAAAAAAAACAATGTAGGCATGCTTGAAGTCATGGGACACAATGTAAAAGCTTTGTTTGACTCTGGATCTACTAATACTTTCATTTCAAGAAATCTCGCAACTATGCTTTGTTTGGATATCAAGCATTTAGGGTATGTCTTAGATGTTACAACCCCAAGTGGCTAGATCTTTACATCTCTTTTGAAAACTCCGATGATACCTGTGAAATATCGAGATCATGAGTTTCCTACAGACTTTATCCTTCTTGATATGAATGACTTTGATGTGATCATTGGTATGGAGTGGCTTTATACTTATTGGGCGAATATTGACTGTAGGGAGAAGAAAGTGATCATTAAGAAACCAGGTCACCCACCTTTTATCATTAGAGGGAGGAAGAATGCCACCACCAACCTATATGTGTTAGCCTTGAAAGAAGTGTGGATGATGAGTAAAGGTTGTCGAGCTTTCCTGGCAGTAGTTGTTGAGCCAAAACCCAGGGTGCAACCCTTAGAAGAAATAGAGGTAGTTAGGAGCTACGCAGATGTTTTTCCAGATGATCTACCTGGGATTCCTCCTGAGAGAGAGGTAGACTTTTCCATAGAGCTAGCTCCTGGGACAAGCCCTATTTCATGAGCACCTTATAGAATGGACCCTGGGGAGTTGATCGAGTTGAAGAAACAATTGCAGGAATTGCTAGACAAGGGTTTTATCTGCCCTAGCACATCACCATGGGGAGCATCAGTTCTTTTTGTATGGTTCACTCTGAATGTGCATAGACTACCGGATGATCAACCAGGCTACCATTAAGAATAAGTACCCTTTACCCTGGATAGATGACTTGTTTGACCAGTTGAAATCTGCTTGAGTCTTTTCCAAGATTGACTTGAGATCTGGATACCACCAGTTGAGATTCAAGAGTGAGGATATCCTGAAAGCAACTTTTAGAACATGCTATGGCCACTATGAGTTTGTGGTTATGCCTTTTGGGTTGTCCAATGCACCCAGTGTTTTCATGAACCTTATGAATAGTGTGTTTCAACCCTTCCTTGACTCATTTATCATAGTATTCATAGATGACATACTAGTTTATTCGGATGACTTAGATCAACACCGAGACCACCTAAGTAAAGTCTTTGATATCTTGAGAAAGCAGAAGTTCTACGGGAAGTTCTCCAAATGTGAGTTTTGGATAGACAGGGTCATGTTCCTCAGACACATCATCTCAGGAGGAATGATCGTTGTAGATCCAGCTAAAGTGTTGGCAGTTTGAGACTGGCCTGCACCAAAGAATCCCTCGGAAGTACACAGTTTCTTGGGGTTGGCTGGGTATTATCGACATTTCATCAAGGATTTCTCAAAGACCACCTTGCCTTTGACCATGTTGACTCAGAAAGATGTGAAGTTTGTATGGTCTGATGTATGTGAAGCTCATTTTCAGGAGCTGAAGGAGAAGCTAACCACTTCACCAGTTTTGAATCTACCATCAAGCTATGAGGGTTTCATGATTTTCACCGATGCATCAAAGATGGGACTTGGATGTGTGTTAGAATAGAATTGGCATGTGGTTGCTTATGCCTCTCGTCATCTCAAGCCCAACGAGGTGAATTACCCAATGCATGACTTAGAGCTAGTTGCTATCATCCATGCATTAAAGATTTGGTGACATTACCTGTATGGTGCTACTTTCGAGATCCTCACTAACCATAAGAGCCTGAAATACCTCCTGACACAGAGAGACATGAACCTATGACAGTGACAATGGATGGAGTACATGAAGGATTATGACTTCACCATCGCTTATCATCCAGGAAAGGTGAATGTCATAGTTGATGCTTTGAGTCAGAAATAGCTCAGGTGTGCAGTTGTTTTATCCAATCAGTGGAAGAGTTTAGAATAGCTAGTAGAATGGTCTCCTCAATCGTTTGATGATTGAGTTCGATTGGCCAACATCCAAATACAGTCGGAATTGTTGGGTGAGATTGTAGCAGCACATTTGTACAGTGGAGAACTTGACAAGATGAAAGGCTTGATGAAGAACCCTCAGACCTATCTTTCATTGGGAATAGACAGAGGGATTAGATTTGAGAATTGCATATGGGTTCCTAATGACTCACCATTGAAGGAATGTATCCTATAAGAGGCTCATGGTTCTAAGTACACAGTACACCCAGGAACAACCAAGATGCTTAAGGACATGCAGAGGTTTTTCTGGTGGCTAGGAATGAAGAGAGATATTGCGGCATATGTGGTCAGTGACGTGGCAATTATCACACAGCAAACTCACTCGGGGTTGAAGTCCTCGAGCTTTTACCAAAACCTCGTGCAATAATACCACCCGCAAGAAGACGGGTCTTATCGTATTATAGCTATAATACAACATTTTTAAGAATCCTTGTCATTCGGAACTGATGCCTCAAATGGGGACCCTGTTGGTCCTATTTATAGGCACAGATCTGGCCCTCATGCTTTTGGTGTGAGTCCAAATGGTTTTAGCAAATATCTATTTCAAACGGTTTCATATCAATCCCACTTTATCAAACAGTTTGGTGTCCCATTCGGTTTGCATGCAGCTGCTTAAACGATCTTCACGTGAGCAGGGCTTCATTCGGTCTTCATTCTGGCAACAGCAAACTGTTTGTAAACCATTTAATTATTAAACAGTCTTGTGAGTTCAGCTCATTCATTCTTGGATATTACCCATACGGTCTGCATGCATGAATGTCCATTCGGTTTGCATGCAGCAACCGGTCTTCACATGATCTTATCAAAATGGTTTCCTACTGGTTATTCCAAACAGTCTCACGTGACTAGTGCATTCGGTTTGCATGCATGTGCTCATTTGATTTTGGATCAGCAGCCCAACTTACAGCAAACGGTATCATGTTGCTTAGAGCAGCAAACGGCCTTGAATTGCTGTGATCATTCGATCTTTGAGCTGCATGCATGCACATGATTTCAGCTTAATTGGTTTGCATGCTTAGAAACAAACAGTCTTCATGTGGAATCTTGCTCAAACGGTTTGATATGCATGTGACCATACAATCTTCATGTCTTCTAATCCAAACGGTCCTTGTACTCATTCGGTTTGCTATGCATGTGACCATACAGTTTGCATGCTTCAGCTAATTCCAAACGGTCTTCAAGTAAGATGCCTTCATTCGGTCTTGGTATTGCATGTGGACTTTAGCAAACAGTCTTCTCAAACAATTTCAAATATTAAACGGTTTGCACGTAGATGCATTAAACGGTCTCGTAGACCGAAACTCCTCAAACGGTCTCACAGACCCAGCTCCAAACGGTCTTGATGTGAACATGTCCATTTGGTCTTGAGACCATATGGATGAAACCATTTGGTCACACTAAATGGATGAAACCATTTGGTCAGACCGAATGGATGAAATTGTTTGGTCAGACTGAATGGATGAAACCGTTTGGTCAGATCGATTGGTTAGAACCAAGAGTGAGTGAAAGTGGGCCCCAACTGATTGTTCAACTTCATCAAGACCTACATTAAATCATCATAAATTCGGTTAAAATGTTGATAACTGAATCAATTAAGTAATTATGCACTTTATGATATATTTTGATATTTATCGAGAGAAATAGGGTATATGGATTCGAATTTATCCCAAGATGGTAATTGAAATTCCTGATGAATATGCATTCATCAGCCTGATGTCTTACGTGCCAAATGGTGAAGATGAACATCAACGACCCAGTGGACTGTTATAGTCTATAGATATTCCATAATGGAAATGGGAGTTGATCACCATGGATTTTATGGTAGGTCTACCTCAGACTAAGAAAGGTCATGATGCTATATGGGTTGTGGTAGATCGCCTTACCAAGTCAGCACACTTCCTTGCCTTGAAGACCACTGCCAAAGTGTCAGACTTAGCTGAGTTGTATATCAGAGAGATAGTGCATTTGCATGGCATACCAGGTTCCATCATCTCCGATAGAGACCCAAAGTTTACTTCCAAGCTGTGGAAGCAAGTTCAACAGGAACTTGGTACAAGGTTGAAATTCAGTACCACATATCACCCCCAGATAGATGGTCAGTCAGAAAGGACAATCCAGACCTTAGAGGATCTACTGGGAGCTTGTGTGCTCGATTGGGGTGGATCATGGGAGTAGTACTTACCGTTAGCTGAGTTTGCCTACAACAACAGTTACCAAGCCAGTATTGGGATGCCTCCGTATGAAGCTCTATATGGGAGTCTGTGTCGGTCACCACTTCACTGGGATGATGTTGGTGAAAGGACCTTATTGAGGTCAGATGAACTCCAAGTGTATGCTGATAAGGTCGCTTTAATCAGGAAAAGGCTAAAGAGAGCCCAAGATCGATAGAAGTCGTATGCTAATGCGAGGCGGACTGATGTGCATTTCTGTAACATCCCAAGATTTGAGGCCTCAGATAAAACACTCTTAAAAGGAATGATTGGACTACCCATATCACCAAGGTGCACCTCCTTTTTTGGGAGCCCATCACTAAAGAACTCCATAGTTAAGTTTGCTCAGCTTGGAGTAGTACTAGGATGGGTGACCAGTCGGGAAGTTGACCCCGGCTTGCACGTGCATGAGTACAAAGCACGCAATTAAGGCTAGTGGTGGTCTGTGGGGCCATTCGTCATTCCTAAAACCCTACCAGAGCCTTGGGCAGTGGGCCCAGGTGTTACAAATGGTATCAGAGCCAATTCCCCTCCAATAGATGGGGCCCACATAGACATGGCATGCCAGTCTTGAGCTATGCGGTCCAGGCATGTAGGAAAGGGTTGTCCATGGTTGATGTAGCCACCCTTGCGCTGGTATTCTGTGATTGGGAGTTGGGTGTCCATGGGACACTGTGGGTCTGTACTAAAATGGGGAAGAGATTATGAGGCCTTATAGTTGAGCCTTGACGAGGACGTCAAGAGTCTAAGTGAGGGAGATTGTAACATCCCAGGATTTGAGGCCTCGGATAAAACACTCTTAAAAGGAATGATTGGACTACCCATATCACCTAGGTGCACCTCCTTTTCCGGGAGCCCATCACTAAAGAACTCCATAGTTAAGCGTCCTCATCTTGGAGTAGTACTAGGATGGGTGACCAGTCGGGAAGTTGACCCCGGCTTGCACGTGCATGAGGAAAAAGCACGCAGTTAAGGCTAGTGGTGGTCTGTGGGGCCATTCGTCATTCCTGAAACCCTACCAGAGCCTTGGGCAGTGGGCTCGGGTGTTACAATTTCACTGTGGGAGAACATGTTTTTCTAAAAATCCAACCGCTCTAAGCTATAGCTAAGAACAGAGGAAAGTTGAGTCCCTGATATGTGGTTCCATTCGAAGTATTAGAATGGATTGGTGAAGGTGCATATCGTTTGGCGTTACCCCCTCAATATAGTATGATGCATGATGTGTTTCACGTGTCCAATCTGAAGTGATATGTGCAAGATCCGAGCCATGTGCTGAGCATTGAACCCATTGAGCTTCAAGGGAAGGTAACTTATCCTGAGTTACCTTTGTGGATTCTAGATACCAAGGTGAAAGAGCTTAGAAATAAGAATATAGAGATGGTAAAGGTTCTTTGGAAGCACCATGGAGAGGATGAAGCCACATGGGAGCTGAAGACGGACATGGAGAAAGCATATCCTGATTTGTTTGTTTGATTGTTGAATTTTGAGGGCAAAAATCCTATAAGGAGGGGAGGATGTTATAACCCCATTTTCATAAATCATGTAATGATATTTATAGGTCTCCTTTTAAAATATAAATGAAATAAATGGTTTATTTAATGGTTTTATTTGAATTAATTTAGTGTATAATAGTCGTGTATGTTTTCTTAATGGGCCTTATTGGCTATTGAGCCCAATTCAAAGAAAAAGAAAAAGAAAAGAAAAAGGAATCCAATTGGACAAAGGAATAAATAATAAAATACATAAAAGCAGAATAAAAGGCTAAGGAATATTTTCCAAGATTGAATTTTGAGATATTAAGGTTCCTTGAGGTTCAAGAAACTCAGGATAATAATACAAACACTAGGGAAAGAGAAAATATGTGGAAAATATGAATAATTAAGTGTTAACTTGCAACTAAACAAAAGGACTCGTTTTCTTTAGATAATGATCCCAATTTTTTCATGATGAGAGACAAAATCATAAACGAGGTTCCCTTAAAATTTGGGATAAAAAGGAGTTATAAATTGGGAGTTATGACTTTTTCAAATTATCCTCAAAATGTGATTTATATTGAAAATGGGAAAATTGTTTCCTTTGGTTTGAGCGTGAAGGATGTGGGTCGTTAGATCTTGATCCAACAGGTACCACTCATCGTCAAAGTCCCAACGACACATGGACTTAGGCCAAGTATAGGGGGATTTTCCTCTTTGATTTCCGTCCAGATCAGTGCATGTGCACTCATGGAAGGTGTACCATTGGGTTCAGGAGAGAGAATCAAAGGTTGACCCTAAGATGATAGGCTCCCATCGCGACTAGGAGAAATGCCCAATTGGGATGAGGACCTATTGGCGGCAGGGATAGAAAACCCCAATAAGGACCCCCCCCATATCCTATAAATAGACCCCCACGTGGTTCCTTACACCCTCGTAAACCTAGGTGGATACTTCCAAGGTTCTCAAACCCTCTCCCTCTCTCAATTTCTCTTGCTCTGACGAGGTCCAGTCGTGGCACCACCGCATTGTTTGAGTAAAAAAAAGGAGGAAGACGAGGAGCAGTAGCCCTTGGATCACAGTCCATCGTGGACTTGAGGGGGATCCAATGACCGGCAGTGGGCACCAGCACGCGCAACCCAGCTAGTGAAGACAATTGATGTGGAGCGTCAGATCGAGACGCAGACCATCGGCGCATCGATCGAACAACCAAAAAAATTCGGTAATTAGCTCTCTCTACTCAAATAATCCAGAAAAAGGGTTTTCCTTGTGAAATTCATAGAAATAGCTAGGAATCTCTGATGAGAAAACTTTATACATGAAAGTTTCATAGAAAAATACAAGGAATAGAATAAAAATAATTTGGTGACCTGATTCTATCTCGTTTTGCAAAAGTACATTAATTTGATAGAAAAAGGTATTAAAAGGTAATTAGAAACCCTAATTGAATATAAAGGATGATTTTTTTAGGGTTAATAGGTTAATTTGATGAGTATTAACTCGTTGAATACTAAAATAGAGTTTTCATTTGTTTTGAATGCAAGATTGGCTAATTTAGGGTTTTAATCTATAAATGAAGGATAATACATATAGAAACCCTAATTTAGGATGAAAAAGGAGAAAAACTATGTTTATTTTGGATTAAGGAAATAAGTTACTTAATAATGATCCTAAGTCTGTTAGGGGTATTAAAATGAGAAATTTAAAGGCTTTATGTAGTTTTGTTGAATTAGGGTTCATAATATGAAAAGTAGAAACAAAACCCTAATTTCAAAGGAAACCCTAAAATTGGAATAAAAATCCTAAGAAACAAGATGAGTTTGGCTAAATTTTGATAAAAGGAAATTTGTATATTTATTTTAGGATTACTATGCATAATTGGTTGCTTGGTTGGGATTTCTCTATTTGATTGATTCTCTCTCAAAATCTGCAATCACATGTATGTGGTTATGTTTATGAATAATCGCTTTAGTTTTATAGCGATTCCTGAACATTTTTATCAGTTGCCTAAAAATAACTTCTTGGATGACTTTTATTTCATGCAACTATAAAGTAACTATGATTATTACCATAAATATGCATACATGACTGGCCCAGATCCCGGTCCTCCTCTGTGGCTATGCTAATGATGAAAAGGGTAATCTGGTAAAGGGTCAACCTAATAAGTGAGACCATTAGGTTATCAAGAGTTAGGGATTGGGCTACCTATGGGTAGTGCCATGCGACTCTTTAGCACACCATGTGTTAGGGATTGGGCTACCTATGGGTAGTTCCATGCGACTCAACCCTAGATATTGATCTACCTATTAGGTAGCGTCATGCAGGGTTTAATGGGGATCTACCATAAGGAAGGTAGCATCCAGGTCCACTGCAGTGACAACGCAGAGGCTAGGGTATGTATGGATTGAACAGTCATGTTTAAAATGTAAAGTTGTTTGTTAAACTGTAATTGACTGTAATATGATGATATTAATTGCACGATTATTGTTTTCCCCCCACATACCAGCTTTATGCTGACCGACATTTTGTTTGTCGGTGCTTTAGGTACAAACCCAAAAGGACAAACAGTAAATTGTCTCATTGTGAATACATGAATTAAAGTGCAAGGAGGATTAGTTAGAATTCATGCGTGGATAGAAGTTTAGAAATACAAACTTTTCAAAGGTATGCAAAATTTTATTTATTATAGCTTTTCAGTATAGTCTGGTAAAGTTTGATAATTATTAATGTTTATTTGTCAAACCTTTGATCCGGAAAATTGGGATAACGGCTCTGACCTCCTGGTCTCCCTTAATTGGGGGTTACTGGAAGGCGGGGTCGTTACATTGTTAGATTAGATGTTACAAATCAGCACTCAAAAGTAAATCATGGGATTATACACATACCTAGTTAAAGGTACAATCTCTTTCGCCTAAAATCTCCATTGAATCAAGTATGAACTTAATTCAAAGCTTCACCATCGAACAATGTGCATCAAGCACAAACATTTGAGTCATGGACCACACATAAAACCATCGGATTCAAGGTAGGAAAAACCATTGAATCATGCACATAGAAGAGCCATCGGATCATGAATCTAGGTAAAGCCTTCAAATCATAGATCTAAAGAAACCATCAGATTATAGACCTAGTAAGGGCATAAGATCTTGGGTTTAGAAAGGCCATCGATTCTCTACATAGGAAGACCATAGGATGTTAAGCTAGGAAATCCATCAGTTGTTAAAGCTAGAAACACCATCGATTGTTGACACTAGGAGACCCATCAGATGTGAACAAACATGAAGACCATCAGATCTTGAACATAGGTAATTCATCAGATGTCAAGCCTGAGGAACCATCAGATGTCAAGGCTAGACAAGCCACAAGATGTTAAGACTAGGTGGAAAACTTATTCCATTCATCAAGTAAAACCATTATTGTTAGGATTAAGAAAATCATTGATTGAACCACTTGCAGGAGAGCATCAATACCATCCATTATTGAGAAAAACATGACCATCCTTTCTCAAGCACAAGAAGATCCATCAGAATAGATGCCAAACCATTAGATCATGAAACAAGATAGAAAACATTTCAAATGACTTAATAAAAAGCTAACATTTGTCACTACAAGAACATTGTCGGTTCATGGGCATGCAAGGTCTAGGGTTCCTACTTCCAAAGAAGAAACATGCACAATGTTAAGGGGTACATCAAAGAAGATTATCTTCTTAAGAACTACCACATGTTCTCAAATCCTAGTTAAAGAAAGCATCTTTTTACTTGTTAATAGATTTTGGAGAAAGATCTATGCATGGAAAGTTCAGAGTAAACAATAAACATGATGAAGGTTATATAAATCACCTCAAGGTAGGTGATGAAGGTCCAAACAACAAGGTATCTTGATGAGATAAGAAAGAAACCCTAGCCTGAGCACTCCACACGTCCAAGATAGATCCTTTCTCCAAGAACAAGGAAACCCTAGGTCAAAAGAGAAGAAAGAAGGTTTACTTTAACCTCAAGTACAAGATCCACCAAGAAAACCATGAATCTGACCAAGAAGGAAGAGAGAAGGAGGGAAACAAGAAAAATGAAGGAATGAAGATGATCTTACTTTCTTAGGTCAAGCAACAAGGTTAGAAAGCTCCAAACAAACCAAGAGAGGGAGATTCAATCCCTAGAATCACATGGAAGCAGTCTCACACAATTCCCTACTCTAGAGCTCCTTACCCTTCACCAAGAAAGAGGGATGGACCTACAAGAAGCAAGAAGAAGAAGAGGTTATGTAAAGGGTTTGTTTGGTTGGAAGGAGAGACGTATACAAAGCTTGGGGTGAGAGAGAAAGGAAGCTAGTGGTGTCAAGACATGCATGCTATGTGTCCAAAGATAAAACCTCACGTACATGCAAAAATAGGTCACCTGCCAAATATTAAAGCTAGGGGGACCATCAGATGTCAACCCCAGGAGAACCATCTACCTCCAACACTAGGTTGCCTATTAGATCATGACATCACTTGGCCACCAAGGAAAACTGTAGGCATCCATTGGTTGTTGCACCTCAATTGGAGAACCATCGACCTTAGAGGTGCCTCAAAGAAAACCATCATATATCAAGCCATGCAAGAGAACCATAGGATCCCTCCACCTCAAAGTGGACCATCATATCCCAACATCTAAAGCAAACCATCGAGTTATGCTAAGGAGAGAAGCCCTAGTTCTCAACCCTAAAGAGGAACAATCTGATGGTGCATCTAATGCATCCAAAGGAGCATCTATATCAAACATGTTGTGAAAACTTATGAGGAACAACATACATGTGACACATTGTAGATAAAACCTTACATATGGAAAAATTTCATAAAAGCCATTATAAGAACTCCGTCAAACAATGTTCAATCTTGACCAAATTTGAAACTTAGGTTTATCACCTGATATGAAATCATGGAATAGGGTTTGATTAAAGTTTTAAGCATACAATTAATATAAGTAATCATGTCATAACCATAATCAAGGTTAGATGTCTTACAACCATAAACCCCTAATAGGAATTTCAACCCCAAAATCCTACACAAACATAATCAGGTACTTCCTATGCATCTCTTCCTCTAACTCTCATGTGGCTTCCTCAACACCATGATGATGCCACAAAACCTTCACTAAGTATATGTATTTATTCCTCAGCTTCTGCACATGCTTATCAAGGAACAAAACAGAACCCTCCACATAAGACACATCCTCCTCCAACTCAGCCTCCATTGGATGTAACATCTGCTCTTTATCTGGGTGACACTTCCTTAATACGAAGACATGAAAGACATTGTGCAACCTATGCAACTCTAGTTGTAACTTCAATTTGCATGCCACCTTTCCAACACATGCCAAGATAGGGTATTGTCCAATAAACCTAGGAGAGAAGCTTATCCATCTTACCAAACCTCAACATACCTTTGCAAGGGAAAAATTAAGATACAATCGGTCTCAAACTTGGAGATCTAATGGCATAAAATGGTTATTAGTGTATGAATTTTGTCTATCTTGAGTTTCCTTCAAATGTTGTTGTATCACCTTAATTTTCTCTGTATACTTTTGTACTAATTTAGGATCCAAAAGTGGATACTCACATGCCTCATACCAACAAAGAGGTGACCGAAAATGCCTTCTATATAAAGCCTTATACGGTGCCATATCTATTCTTCCATGATAACTATTATTGTCAATAAAATAAATCAAATTTAGGTGTACATCCCAACTGCCATGAAACTGAAGAACACATGATCTCAAAAGATCCTCCAATGTTTGAATGGTCCTTTCCAACTAACCATCTGTCTACAAGTGAAAATTTGTGCTAAACCTCAGTTGTGTTCCCAAAGATGTATGCAGACGTTCCCAGGACCTTCTCGTATACTATGGACCTCTATCCGATACTATGGTAATTGGGATACCATGAAAATGGATGGTCTCATCAACTTAATTTGTGATAACTTCTCTATTGTATATGTTGTCTTGATTGACAAAAATTGAGTAGACTTAGTCAACTGATCAACTATCACCCAAATGAACTTGTGACCTTTGGCTGTCCTCAGAAGACCAACCATGAAGTCCATGGCTATATGATCCCATTTCCACTATGGTATTGGAAAAGGTTGCAATGTCCCTGCAAGATTTTGATGCTCCACCTTGACTTGTTGACAAACTAGGCACTTGGCAACGAACTTTGCCACATCATGCTTCATGCATGTCCACCAATACAAGTCCTTCAGATTATGACACATCTTGGTTCTATCAGGATGAATCACATACATTGAGTAATGAGACTCTTCAACCACCATCTCCCTTAGGCCATCAACATCTGGAACCACTATCTTGTTATGAAAACACACAGTCCATCATCTAACTCATGGAAGCCATCACACTTTATACTACCACACTCCGATTTGATATTCTGTATCATGATATCACCCTTCTGTGTATCTTTGATATGTTGTATCAACTTTGTCTTAACCTGCAAGTGTGCTAACAACCCTACCAACATAGATACTTCCAAATGTACATTCATCTACCGAAGCGACACTAACATGTCTCGCTTTTGACATTCCATGGAGTGTAACTATTCTTTATTTGTCGATGATGACAAAGATGACTTTTTGCTCAGCACATCGACTACCACATTTGCCTTTCCTGGATGTTAATCTATCGTGTATTCATACTCTTTGATCATCTCCATCCACCTTCTCTACCTCATGTTCAGCCCTGCTTTGAGAAATATACTAAAGATTCTTGTGGTCTGTGAATATTTGACACTTCTCTCTGTACATATAGTGTCTCCAAACATTTAGGGAAAGAACTACTATAGGTAACTTTAGGTCATGAGCTGGATAGTTTCCTTGTATTTCTTAAGTTGTTGTGAAGCAAAAGAAATCACATTCTTGTCCTCCATCAGCACACACCCCAAGCCATTCTTTAAAGCATCACAAAAGACAATGTAGCATTTCCCTTGCTCTGGAAACACTGACGCTGGAGTGCTCATCAAATTATCCTTCATCAACTAGAAAGAACGCTAACACTTGTCATCCCAAAAAAGGAACACCCTTCCTAGTCAACTTGGTTAGGGGTAAAGCTATATCACATGAATTCATAATAAATCTCCTGTAGTAACCTACTAGACCTAGGAGACTTCAGACCCCAGTCGATGTCTTGGGTTATTTGCATTCCACCACAGATTCCACCTTTTTAGGGTCTACAAAAACACCCTTAGTAGATATAACATGGCCCCAAAAAGATACCTCAGTAAACAAAAACTCACACTTACTGGACTTGGCATACAACGGATGTTGCCTCAACAACTCTAATGCTTGGTAAAGATGTTGTTCATGTTGCTGATTGTTCCTGGAGTATATCAAGATATCATCTATAAAAACAACTACAAACTGATCTAGACACTCTATTCATCAAGTCCATAAAAGTTGTTGGTGCATTTGTTAGTCCAAACAACATAACCATGAACTCATAGTGACCATACCTAGTCCTAAAAGCAGTCTTAGGTATGTCATCCACCTTGATCCTCAACTGGTGGTATCCTAACCTTAAGATTATCTTGGAGAACACTATAGCACCTCTCAACTGATCAAACAAGTCATTAATCCTTGACAACGGATACTTGTTTTTCACTATAACCTTGTTCAATTGATGATAATCCATACAAAGCATCATACAACCATCCTTCTTCTTCACAAATAGCATTGTAGAACACCAAGAGGAAGTGCTAAGTTTGATGTAACTCTTCTGCAACAACTCATGTAGCTGTTTCTTCGACTCCTTCATCATAGTTGGTTCCATCCTATAAGGAGAATGTGTTATGGGTTGTGTTCTAGGAACAAGATTGATATCAAAATAGATCTATCTAGGAGGCAGAACACCAAGAAACTCATTTGCAAAGACATCCTCAAACTCACACACTACATGTACCTCCTAGATGCAAGGACTCCTCACTTTCATATCCACAACATGTGCTAAGAAAGCCTCACATCCTTGCCTCATTCGCTTCTCTGCTATCACTGCCGACACCAAACATGTAGGAAGAATCTTTGTATATCCTTGGAAAGTCTAAGAGGAATCTTCATCACAAAATGTCTCCACCTTAGAAATAAATTCCAAAAAAACCTTGTACTTCTCCAAGGTATCCATCCCTAGGATCACATCAAATCCACGAATGTCAAGTGGCATGAAATCCACTTGAATGATGCATCCCAAGAAAGAAAGAACGCAAGATGGAAACCTCTGTCAACTCAGGAGAACCAAATAAAGGGGTTTCTAGCAAAATGTTATCATATCTACTACCAAAAGGAAGATAACAACTACTTATCACCTCTCTAGTGATAAATGAGTATGTCGTACCTGGGTCAACCAAAATAGATACAAAAGAAGAAGAAGATAAGTCAGAATGAAAAAAGTTCCATCTGACCTATCACAACCCGTGGATTGACCACTCCTTCTAGTTGGCTCATGGCATAGAATCCAACCATTGCCTATTATTGTCCATGTCCTCTTCCAGTTGGTCCAGATGACCATGCTTGTGATGTCTGACCACGTCCTTTACTACCACCACTACTATAATGTTGTAGTTGTGAAACATGTTGACTCTGCCACAATTGTTGTGTCACTTCCTCATCTTTCATAGGGAAAGAACACCTCACATGCTTGACATGTCACACTTTAAACATGTCCTTGAATCATACTGTGTCCTAGACAACCCTATCACTGACACTAAATTTTCACTATTTGCTATGGCCGACGGAAAACTATGACCTCTCCCTTTACTAGGGGACCATTATGACGGTACTCATGATCTCGTCTTAGAAAAAACTGATCTCTTTTGTGACCATGGTGATGAAAGCCTTGGTTTCTTGAAGCCACTATGCAACAATCCTTGACTCTTCTCAAGAGAAGACCTATCAATCCTTCTTACAGACTCCAGAAAGGTATAGAAGTTCTCATTGTTCTCCAAAGAAGATGATGCCATAGAAAACTATGAGCTCAAACCCTTATCAAACCTCTGGATCATCTCCTTCTCTATGGTTTCCATGTGAGTACAAAACCTCTACTGCTTCATAAACCTTGCATCATATTCATTGATAGACATTGAACCTTGGATCAACCATCCAACTTGAGCTATCTTCTAGTCTATATACATCTCAGGGAAGAAGCGGCTCATAAACTCCATGTAGAACTCTTCCCAACTCCCAGTCTCTTCTCTTCTTCAATGGCCCACTAATGGCCAACACTACCCTTTAAAAGGTAAATATCATTCTTCACCTTGTCCTCATCTGGGATGTTTAGGATCTTAAAAGCCTTCTTCAACTTGGTTAACCACATGTCGGCGTCCGTCGAGTCTTCCACAACTGCATAATTGGTAGTTCCTATACACTACTACAGAAACAGCATTCAGTGTCGCTTTTCTGGGCGTCGGTTCTTTAGGAAAACTGACGCCTATAATATTAGACATCGGTTATTTAGGCAAACTAACGTCTATATTCGAAGACCAGCCAGACACGGGTACCGCTTTGAATACAGCGTCGGTTGTTTATAAAAAACCGACGCTTAAAGTCGCCCGCGAAATCCAATTTTTGAGTAAAAAAAATAGTGTCACTTTCAACGTCGGTTATGTAGATAAAAAACCGACGCATATGTGCGATGGAAATTTGCGTGAAAAGTGTCACTTTCAGCGTCGGTTATCCTTTTATAACCGACGCTGAAAGTGGTTCCCACCAAATAATTTTGTGAAAATATCGTCCAATTGGACGTCGGTTGTTTAAAACAACCGACGCCTAAACATCTTTAGCGTCGGTTGTTTTAAACAACCGACGCTATTTGGGAACTTAATATCCCGCGATGCCCGACTCTTCCCCTTTCTTCTATTTCATTGCGAGCCGATTGCCCTTTTTCTCTGTTGTCGCCGCCGATTTCCCTTTTTCTCTGCTCCTTCTTCTCCACGACAGCGCCGCCGCGCCGCCATTGTTGTTGCCTTCTTCTTCTTCTCCGCGCCCCCTTCTCCTGTGCTGCTGCTCACCGACGTGTCGCCTCTCCTTCTCCTCCGCCTGCCTGCCCGCCGCCGCCTGCCTTCCCGCCGTCGCCTGCCTGCAACTCTTTCTCCGCTGCCTGCCTGCCCGCTGCCGCCTGCCGCTCCCTGCTCGTCGGAGTCGCTGCCGCTACCTGCCTGACTTGTGTCGGTGGTTCTGGAGCTCGCCGGTGTCGCCACCGCCCACGTACTCGACTAGCTCGACCTCACCCTGCTCGTTTGCCCAGGTACCTGCCGACCTACCCAGGCGTGAAATTGGTTCTTTATAGGGTTCCTTTGTTCCATTTAACTCTGTTCCATTTAATTGACTCTGTTCCATTTAATTGAGCTAAATTAACTTTGTTAGTTTCATTTAATTGACTCTATTCCATTTAATTGACTCTATTTTCAGCTTCTAATCAAATTAATTAGTTTAGATTCATTCAAACATCTTTATAGGGTTCCTTTGTTCCATTTAACTCTATTCCATTTAATTGACTCTATTCCATTTAATGGCCAGCTAAATTAACTCGATGAAAATCATTTTACAATTTTTCCTTTGACTCTGTTCCATTTAATTGAGCTAAATTAACTTTGTCTTATTGTTTGTTCTTAATTAGATGTCTAGTCTATTTTAACACTATGAGACATTTTTTGCTCATTAATTCTAGTGGATTATTATGACCTATGATGACCTAACAAGAAATCATGCTCTTAATGATATGATTCACATATCTATTATTGTGTTTGTTGGCCTAGAAACCCGTCCAAGATTGACTCATTAGGAGTAAATCTTGGATAGTCCCTAGTTTGGGACTGTTCTTGAACACCTAATCTCACTTAGGATGTAAGTGTATAATGTGTATTGAGTTTTCGAGAAAATTTCAATAGAATTTCCCCGTTTGTTCTCTAAGTACATATGTACTTAGAGAACAGCGGGGAAATGCTGCCGAAATTTTCTTGAAAACCCAATACACATTATACACTTACTAGTGAGATTAGGTGTTCAAGGATGGGATAGGTGGTACACATTTATTATATATAAGAATGACATCAAATGTGTTTGTTGGCCTAGAAACCCGTCCAAGATTGACTCATTAGGAGTAAATCTTGGATAGTCCCCGGTTTGGGACTGTTCTTGAACACCTAATCTCACTTAGGATGTAAGTGTATAATGTGTATTGGGTTTTCGAGAAAATTTTGGCAGCATTTCCCCGTTTGTTCTCTAAGTACATATGTACTTAGAGAACAGCGGGGAAATGCTGCCGAAATTTTCTCAAAAACCCAATACACATTATACACTTACTAGTGAGATTAGGTGTTCAAGGATGGGATAGGTGGTACACATTTATTATATATAAGAATGACATAAAATGTGTTTGTTGGCCTAGAAACCCGTCCAAGATTGACTCATTAGGAGTAAATCTTGGATAGTCCCCAGTTTGGGACTGTTCTTGAACACCTAATCTCACTTAGGATGTAAGTGTATAATGTGTATTGGGTTTTCGAGAAAATTTCGGCAGCATTTCCATGTTTGTTCTCTAAGTACATATGTACTTAGAGAACAGCGGGGAAATGCTGCCGAAATTTTCTTGAAAACCCAATACACATTATACACTTACTAGTGAGATTAGGTGTTCAAGGATGGGATAGGTGGTACACATTTATTATATATAAGAATGACATCACATTATACACTTAGAATGTAAGTGTATACCCTAATCTTTTCCTACTATATACTTGTTTCCTAATATATACTTGTTTTCTCTGATCATAGAATGGATAGATCATGGATGTCCATTCGTAATCGTTGCACCCCAGAGTTTATATCTGGTCTTGATCAGTTTATTAGATTTGCCGAGGAACATAGGAAAAAACCTACAGATAGGTTCTACTGTCCATGTAGGCATTGCGGTAACAACTTGAAAGTCAACACTGGTGAGGAAATCAAAAGTCATGTCATGTGCAACGGGATTGTACAAGGCTATACAGAATGGCACTGGCATGGAGAGATTTCAAAATCGAAACCAGTAGATGTCGATAGCAGTGCTTGGGTGGAAGAAGAAATTGCCTCTGATGACGTAAATGTGAACGAACCAGTTCCAGCAGACATCGTTGATGCGATGCTGGATAGTTGTAGGGTAGAGCACACCGATCCACCTCCTGTCTTTAGAAACATTGTGCATGATGTTGAGATACCGTTATACACAGGCTGTGCTAAGTTTACGAAGCTTAGCGCTGTGTTGAGATTGTATAAGTTGAAAGCTAACAATAGATGGAGCGACAAAAGCTTCACTTCATTGTTGACTTTGTTGAAATAAATGCTTCCTGAAGGAAACGAGCTGCCAATCTCAACATACCAGGTAAAGAAAATGTTGTGCCCAATGGGAATGGAGGCCAAGAATATACACGCATGCCCGAATGATTGTGTATTATTTCAAAAGGACTATGTAGATTTGAAAGATTGTCCAAAATGTGTTGCATCACGGTATAAATTGACGACTTCGGGGGAGTCCAAAACTGGTTCTCCTGCCAAGGTGTTGTGGTATCTACCTATAATATCACGGTTTCAATGCTTGTTTGCAAATTCGAAAGATGTGAAGAATTTGAGGTGGCATGCAGATGTTAAGAAAAATAATGATGGGATCCTGCGACATGCGTCTGATTCCCCACAGTGGAAGAAGATTGATCTATTGTACCCCAAATTTGGTGAAGAAGATAGGAATCTAAGACTTGGGCTTTGTACAGATGGGATGAATCCGTACGGGACATTGAGCAGCCAACATAGCACTTGGCCAGTCATGCTTGTTATATACAATCTTCCTCCCTGGATGTGTATGAAAAATAAGTACGTTATGTTGTCATTATTGATATCGGGCCCTAAACAACCCGGAAATGATATCGATGTTTATCTTGAACCTTTGATTGATGACTTCAAGAAACTTTGGGCTGAAGGTGTGATGACCTATGATGCTTCAGCAAGAGAGACATTTCGTTTGCACGCTATGTTGTTTTGCACTATTAATGACTTTCCAGCATATGGGAATTTGTCTGGATATAGTGTCAAAGGAGCTAAAGCGTGTCCTATATGTGAAGAAAACACTGATTCAATAAGACTAAAACATGGCGGCAAGACTGTATATCTTGGTCATCGAAGGTTTCTTTCAAAATTCCATCCGTATCGTAGGAAGCGCAAAGCATTCAATGGATGGAATGATGAACGGAGTGCACCTAAACCTATACCAGGGGATGTTGTTTATGAAAGAGTAAAAGACATTGTCAATGAATTTGGTAAGAAATCACAATGTAGTATGGCCACACGGAGTGACAATTCTTCATTCAAGAAGAAGTCAATATTTTGGGATCTTCCTTATTGGAGTTCTTTGACAGTCAGGCATTGTATCGATGTAATGCACGTTGAGAAAAATGTTTGTGATAGCATCATTGGTACTCTGTTAAATATACTAGGTAAGACTAAAGATGGGATAAAATCCAGACTGGACCTACGTGAAATGGGAATAAGGTCAGAATTAACAGAATTACATGAAATGGGTAGTAAAAGAACATACTTACCTCCCGCTTGTTACACGTTGTCTAGAAAGGAGAAGAAAACTTTTTGTGAATGCTTGGTAAATGTTAAGGTGCCACATGGTTACTCATCCAACATCCGTAGATTGGTATCAATGAAAGATCTGAAGTTGATAGGTCTTAAATCTCATGATTGTCACACTCTAATGCAACAAATATTACCCGTGGCAATTCGATCTATATTGCTGAAGCATGTAAGGTTTGCAATTACCAGACTTTGTTTCTTTTTCAACAGTCTATGCAGTAAAGTTATTGACCCTGATACTCTCGATAATTTGCAAAGAGAAGTGGTTGTTACCCTATGTCAGCTTGAGATGTATTTCCCTCCTTCGTTCTTTGATATCATGGTACATCTTGTTGTCCACTTGACTAGGGAAGTGAAAATGTTGGGACCAGTTTTCTTGCATTGGATGTATCCCTTTGAACGATACATGAGCGTTTTTAAAGGTGATGTTTGAAACCGTTATCGGCCTGAAGGGAGTATTATTGAAGGTTATGTGGCGAGAGAGGTTATGGATTTTTGCAATGACTTTCTCAGTGGTAATCACACTCCTGATAATGACAAGAATATTGAGGAGGGCAAAGGAATTTTGGGATCACAGGTGAAAGTAATCAGCCGTGAGCAGTTGGAACAAGCTCACTTGTATATTTTATACAATATGGACGAAGTGAGTGTTTATATCGAGGAACATACCAATTTCATAAAGAGACAACATCCTCGAGCAAGTTCAATGTGGCTTGCTAGAGAGCATAATAAGACTTTTACTAAGTGGTTTGAAGATAAAGTCTTACATCAACTATCTCAAACACCAAATGATATTACAGAAACTATCAAATGCCTCGCCTTTAAACCAAAACCGAATGTTATGTCTTATGAAGGGTTTGACATTAATGGATTCACATATTACACAAAGCGCCAAGATGATAAGAGTGTCGTCCAAAATAGTGGGGTCACTCTTCAAGCGTCGACTATGTACTTTGCAAGTGTAAAGGATAAGAGTCCACGTGAAGCTAAAATGTCATATTACGGTGTCATTGAGGACATTTGGGAGTTTGACTACATAGATTTCAAAATTCCGCTCTTTAAATGTAATTGGGTTGATAACACCAAAGGAGTTATAGTGGATGAATTGGGTTTCACTTTGGTGAACTTTGAAAAGATTGGCGAGAAGGGTGAACCATTCATATTGGCATCACAGGCGAAACAAATATTCTATATCGATGATCCTGCGAATGATAAATGGTCGGTTGTTCTTCATGGTAAAAGACAATTCATTGAAGATCCTATAGATGAAGAAGAGTACTATGATAAGTATGATGACTCCAGTCCATTCTCAGTTGGGTTTCCAACTCCACAACATATTGAAGCTAATGATGACTTATATGTGCGCGGAGATCACAATGAAGGATTGTTAATTGATAAAAGATCACAATTTTAGAGACATGTATGTTTATACAAATGCTAAATGTTTGCCTTTTTCTAGTTAATACAAATGCTAAATGTTTGCCTTTTTCTAGTTAATACAAATGCTAAATGTTTGCCTTTTTCTAGTTAATACAAATGCTAAATGTTTGCCTTTTTAATGACATTTTCATATGGCTGACCATGATGAGCATGATGTCCATGATGAGCATGAAGTCCATGATGAGCATGCTGTCCATGACGAGCATGGTGAGGATACCAATGTAAGTTCTAAAAACATATCCTGTATTTCTATAAAATTCATTATCTTCTAGTTATGTCATATATCCTATATTTCTCTATTGGGCTAATTCAGTGTGTTTATTTTTGTCAAAATTTAGGTTGATGATGCACATGTACCCACTGAAGCACTGGAGCAACTTGATGCGCAGCACCAAACACTTAACAAGAAAAGGGGCATCACTCTGTTGAAGATGTTAATAGCGCTAAGTGGTAGTGGATCCAAATTGGTTGTGGAGTTTGATAATGGAGGAAATGCAATTGGAGTGAACCGCAATAATTTTGTAAACTATCTTGGGTGTACCACTCGGAGCCATTGTGGTGTTAAGTATGATAATTGGCATAAAGTTCCTCAGGGGAAAAAAGACTTGATATGGAAGGATTTATGCGTGAGTTATTATTATTTGCAATTCTATTTTGTAGATTACAAATTCTATTATTTGCAATTCTATTTTGGATACTAGTTAATAACATTTCTATTTTACAGAATCTATTTGCATTGGATGAGAAGTTGCATCGTAAAAGTGTGATGCAACGCGCTGGAAAGATGCTTAGGAATTATAGATAAATCTGAATAGAGAATACATAAAAGAGGGTGATAAGAAGAAGAAGTCAGCCCTTGAACAATGGAACTTCTTGGACAAAGAAGATTGGGACAATTTTGTTGCTTCAAGAAAATCTGAAGAATTCAAGGTATTAGGCGTCACTCCCAATTTAATTAATATACATTGTATTCACCTATTCAAGATTAACATTTAGTGCTACTAACCAAATCATTAATGTGCATACTAACTAGGCCCTCAGTGACGCACAAAAAGCAAGGCGTGCACTGAATGTGCATGACCACACTATGGGTCCAAAAGGCTATGCAAGCGTTCACCAAAGACTACAGGCGGAGTCTGCGGCTACTCAGGAGTCTGCTGCTATT
Source organism: Alisma plantago-aquatica (assembly GCA_963693085.1). Classification (NCBI taxonomy): domain Eukaryota; kingdom Viridiplantae; phylum Streptophyta; class Magnoliopsida; order Alismatales; family Alismataceae; genus Alisma; species Alisma plantago-aquatica. The sequence continues at coordinate 831,259,388 of OY856411.1, read as the reverse complement.
GAGGAGTCTGCCACACCCATGCCTCGCCATGATATCTGGATAGCTGGGAGGCAAAACAAAAAGGGTGAAATAAAGAAGCCCGTAACTGCTGAGGCGGTTGCGAAAATGGTAAAATACAACTCTTAGAGCAATCGTTTGAATATTGATTATTTGTTAACTTACCAATTTCTATTGATGGTGATTAGCGGGAGCTGCACGAGCAGAGGAAACAAGGCACGTTCATCCCTCAGGGCACACAGGATGAATTGACAGTTGCTCTGGGTAACCCAGAGCATCCTGGACGTGTTAGGGGTGCAGGCGCTGGTGTGGGCATCAAAGCATTCTTTGGGCCATCCCAGCGCAAACCCAAAGCGGGACTTTCACAAGAAGAGGTAACCTATACTTTTTTTAGAATGTTTCTGCAAAAGTAAATTCAATAATAATAAGCTAATGTTTCTTTTATCCATGTATAGGAGAATAAGAGAGTCGAGGATATAGTTGCTAAGAAGGTCAACGATGTAGTTGCTGAGAAGGTCAAGGAAGAATTGCTGCGGTGGTAGGCATCTCAGGCTTCCAATCAGCCTATGGCGACCCACTCTTATCCTGATGTACAGACTACAAGTAATCCTATAGACCCACCGCCTAACACATTTGTTGTAAGTATTGTTTATGACATTGTAGTTAGTCTTTTCAAGTTGTTATGTTTTCAAGATGATATGTATATATGTATAATATTATTTACGTAAATTTGTAGGCATTGAAGCCATGCCGCTTAAGAATGCAAGACTACATTGTTGTAGAGGCGCAGTCTTACCGGTCCCTTCCTGGGGCAATGTTTCACGGGACTCCAATGCCACAGGGCTACGTTCGTGTGAGCCCGATACGTGTGTTACCCGATTGGAGAGAAGCTACATTGCCATATCCCCACCCGGATATTGATACACTTGCTTATGCAGAAGGCGGGGTGATATTGTGGCCCAAAGCAGATGTCGTCTACACTACTGAAGTTGTAAGATAAATTTACATTACTTTAAATTGTTAATGTGTATATATGAGGTCAGCTGATCTGAAATTATATATACAGGTTAAAAAGAAGACAACCAGAGCACCTAGGCCTCCACCTCCACTTCCCGCATTACCAAGTTGGGTTCCAACTGACCTAACATACCCGTTAGGTCCTGCTTGTAGGGGAATGGCATGTTGGCTACGGGAACATAATATACATTGCCCTATAATTGTTTCTTTAGATGCAGATTATGCAGGACAATCATACGATAGCTCTTTATTTATACAAGATATTATTGAGTTGTTTATGTATGAGTGGTTGAATACATCAATGATAGAGACATGGATAAGGTGAGATCTTTTTTATACATCCATATACCTTGTGTAAGATCCGGTGAGCTGGTTTCTTATATATTAATGCATATGTAATACATGTTTTGCAGCTACTTAGTCAAAGATCATTGCAAACAATTTGCATTTGATCATGTGGGATTTTTGATTCCTTCATTGATTAGTTTGGTAGCTAAAGACCCTGATAATGTTCAACAATACTGTATAGATGCTTTTACAATTTTTGGTCAGCAAAAGAAGACGATAATAATAGCTCCATTCAATGTCAAGTAAGTTTACTTTATTTATAATTTGGACTTAAGAAAATTCCATTTTTATTGTGCATCTTGAGTTATTAATTGTTAACTTTTTACCTCTAGCGGTAGACATTGGGAATTACTAGTTATTGTCCCCGGGACGTTCACTATTTATTATCTAGATCCCGCGGGAAGTACATTAAACACTAAAATTGGACACGTAATGAGAATGCCATTATTCTGGTGAGAAATATTTTATTTTTGTATCTGTTAACATATGTTATTACATTACTATTTACTTATGCAATTTACTATGTTATATTAATATGTAGGGGTTTAGATGCATTCAAAAAGGCTGGAGGAACGGTCCCAAGGAAAAAAGAACCAGCCAATAAATTGGCAGAACGTACAAGTAAGTTCCCGACTCCAATGTATATATTATTGATGTGAATTGTGCTTAGTTGTATTATTTTGTATGTTTCAATTTATAGTGCGCTACACAAGACAATGGTTGGGCATGCACATACTATGTGATGCGATTTATGCAGATGATTATCCGACATGCCGCATTGGACATCGATACCATACATGAGGTATTATATATAGTCTCATTAGTTAGTATGAAATTTATCAATCTTATTTTTATATTATTACTTATATATATACATCATTCTCTTTGCATGTGTTTAAAACTGACAACACAACAGGTAAATGCTTAAAAAATATACATGCTCCATATACGATGGAAGCATTAAATGAAATAAGAGAAGAATGGGCAAAAGCCATACAAGCAGTGGCAACTGTAAGATATAATTGGGATGTTGATAGCGATAATGAATGATACTTTGTAAATGAATATTTCTGAATGTTAATACATGTATTTGAATGTTTCTATATGTGTGAATGTGAGAATTGAATTGATGTCTGAATGTATCTACTTGTGTGAATTATTTTTTGTGAATTTTGCAGGTTTGTGGCCTGTTTGTAGGCTGATATCAATGGATGTCGTAAACCTGCAGTTCAGAAAACTGAACTGCAGGTTCTCATCCTGCTGACCAGCCACAACAGGCCTGCAAACTGATAAAAAAAAATAGATATAGGCATCGATTATTTACAGAAAACCGTCAGCAAAGACCTACAGTGTCGGGTTTTTGCAAAACACCGACGCCTAATGTGGCCACAGCCGTACTGCAAATGGCGTCAGCTATTCGTGTCAAACCGACGCCAAAAGAGTTCGCGCCACAGAAAACGGCGTCATCTAGGACACTTTCTGCGTCGGTCTTTTAGTAGATAACCGACGCCGAATGTGTCCTAGATGACGCTGTTTTATGTGGCGCGAACCCTTTTGGCGTCGGTTATCTACTAAAAGACCGACGCCTATATGTTAAATAGGCGTCGGTTAAAAAACCGACGCCGAAGTGTTCGACCTTTAGCGGCGCCCACATAGGCGTCGCTCAGAAACCGACACCAAAGGGGGTTAAACAACCGACGCCAAAGGCTGTTTCTGTAGTAGTGTTATGCGTTTCAGCCTCTCAAACGTCTTCCCCGAACCCTAGAAATCTGCATTAGGGATGGGTTCCCTAGGTTGAGGTGCAAGCGCCCTATACTCTATGTGCATAATCGTTGCAATAAGTTGTCCAAACATGGACTGGAAAGTTTGATTAGCCATGGCCACAAGATCAAATGGAGGCGGTGCAGGATGTTCTGGATTTGTCATAATTACTCTTCCATTAGGTATCAGCCTTCTACAACCACCTCCTGGCATGACATAGCTACTCTCAGCATGATCTTCACATTCTCCAGACATATCTACATAAGCATAGTCTATGATCGGATATGTTGCATTATGTAAGAGCAGACATAAAACCTAAGTCCTATGTCCTTGTAGACTCAGCAAACCTAAAGATTGATCAACCAAACTATGACACCCAGACACACTAAAGGAGATCACTAAAATGAAAACATGCTATCAATTACTAATTAACCACATAGTAGAAAAAGGTGATAATTAAAACCTAATTAAAAAAACATGAACATGTTCAAGAACATTTACATACAAGTCCAACAACGTGCATAAAGGCATATACCATACCAGGTAATTACATATCTATCTAGTGGCCTCAACCAAAACTTGTATACAAAAGCATCATTCCACATATACATGTCATATACAACATCAACATACTACCAAAAACTCAAGTCGATACACATATCATCTACAAAACATCCCCTGCCTAGACCTGAGAGTATAGGGATGACTTGAGGACACCCTAAACACTATCCAATCTTCTACACCTACTGATCTTTAAGTTATTCTTCCTAACCACCATGAACCTAGCAATGCCATGAATGATCACCTAAAAAGATATGGTGACCCACGAGGTGAGACCCATGTCCCAATGAGAGATATAACTCTCCACAATGTTTATTGATTACAACAAGTTATGAAATTAAACAAATTAAGTTGATTAAGTAGATAGTAGAACAACAAGTATGATTAGCATGATATCTATATGAATAGATAAAGTTATCACCTTTAAATAATTGATTTATGTTACTATAATATACATCTAAACATTACAAGAAACAAGCCAAGTGTTATCAACCAATGTGAAATGTTGTTTAATCCTAGCATATATGTTACATGATTGGATTACATCTTTTATTAAGCCCTAAGGAGTTTTAGCTATACCACTCAAACTTCCAACTAATCACTGTGAAGTCGCAATTAGTTTCGTACAAGATTGAGGAGAGCCAGAATCCTAACATCTCTTCCCCTTGTTAAGTATGAGTTTGTCACAATGACATATATAATCAAGTTGCAATCCACCTAGTCCACCCCTTGGTATATATATCATGACACTAGAAACTAGGGTATACAACCCTATCATCTGAGGTACAACTGTAGCTATCCTCAACCATATCACATATACATATTCATAATCATGTGAGACACGACCTCACCAACTCTCAATTTGAGGTATGACCATAGCCATCCTCCATACCATGGGATCAGGATGACAAGGATGCACCCTCCTTGCACCCGCACATACTCAACATTATGTGACTTTGAGATTCCCTTCTATAATACTCATTTGCCTTTCCATCAAGTTCTGACATTGGAATAGTTCTACAACACATGGCACTACATTATTAGGGTTTCATTTGATTAGTTATTGTCAATTGGGTGAGTTAAGGCTGCAACAATCAAGTTACATACAAACCCTAAAAAGAGTTCTACAAAACATGGGTATATAACAACTCCAGAAGATGTAAAACATATGATATATATTCTTTATCACATCATCACAGGATACCAATCCTTGTCACACATGAAGATGATTACACCTTGATTAGGGCTGAAGACATGCCTGAGGGTCATTAAGACCATCACATTTTCTCCTACAAGAACATCATTATCTTTCATCACCTTATGGAAGGTTCAACAATTTATCATCATACTTGTGGTACACAGGTTTAATATAAGAGTGTGTCAATCATAAGGGCTATGATGTTCACAAAGGTAACACATTATAGTTACAACTAGCATTAAGAGAATCCTTTCATCATAACAACATACAAGGAAGATAAATGTGATCAACCACCATCACTTGATTACTTTAAGTTAAGTTCAACAAGGTAGATGAATTAGATGTTACAAATCGACACTAAAAAGTAAACCATTGGATTATACACATATCTAAGTAAAGGTACAAACTCTTCCTCCTAGAATCTCCATTGGATCATGTATGCACTTAGGTCAAAGCATCACCATCAAACCTTGTTCATCAAGTACAAACCATAGAGTCATGGACCACACATGAAACCATCAGATTCAAGGTAGGAAAAACCATTGAATCATGCACATAGAAGAGCCATCAGATCATGCATCCAGGGAAGCCATTGAATGATAGACCTAAAGAGACCATCAGATCATGTACCTAGTAAGTCCATCAGATCTTGGATCTATAAAGGCCATCAATTTTCAACATAAGAAGACCATCAAATGTAAACACTAGGAATCCCATCGGTTGTTAAGTCTAAAAACACCATCAATTGTTGAGACTAGGAGACCCATCAGTTGTGAACAAACATGAAGACCATCAGATCATGAACATAAGTAGTTCATCGAATGTCAAGCATGGGGAACCATCAGATTTCAAGGCTAGACAAGCCTTCAGATGTTAAACTAGGTGGAAAATAGATTTCATGCATCAATATGGTTAAGGAAATCATATATTGAACTGCTTGAGAGAGAGCATCAAGACCATCGGTTGTTGAGGAAAACATGACCACCATTTCTCAAGCACAAGAAGGTCCATCAAAACAATACTAAGTACCAACCATCGATTCTCACAAGAAGCCAAATCATCAGATCATAAAACAAGATAGAAATTAGTTCAAAGCACTTAAGAAAAAGCCACCATTTGTCACTACAAGAACATTACCTTCTCAAGAACTACCACATGTGCTCAAACCCTAGTTAAAGAAAGCATCTATCTACTTGTTACTATGTTTTAGAGCAAGATCTATTCATAGCAAGTTAAAAGTAAGCAATAAACATGAAGAAGGTTATATAACTCGCCACAAGGTGGGTGATGAAATTCTAAACAGTGAGGTAGCTTGATGAGAGAATAAAGAAACCCTAGCTTGATCACTCCACACATCCAATCTAGCTCTTTTCTCTAATAACAAGGAAACCCTAGGTTAAAAGAGAAGAAAGAAGGTGTTCTTCAACCTCAAGCATAAAATCCACCAAGAACACCATGGGTCCAACCAAGAAGGAAGGGAGAAGAAGGAGGGCATCAAGAAAAATGAAAGAAAGAAGATGAGCTTACTTGCTTAGGTCAAGAAACAAAGTTAGGAAGCTCTAAATGACCCAAGAGAGGTTAAATCCAAGCCCTAGAAGCACATGTAAGAAAGCTCAGCCAAGATTCCTCCTGTAGAGATCCTTCTCCTTCACCAAGAAAGAGGGATGAACCTCCAAGCAACATGAAGAAGAAGAGGGTGTGTAAAGGGTTAGTTTGGGTGAAAGGAGAGAGGTATATAAAGCTTGGGATGAGAGAAAAATAAAGGTAGAGGTTTCAATACATGCAAATCATGTGTCCAAAGACAAAACCTTATGTCCATGCAAAACAAGACAACCATCGAATATTAAAGCTAGGGGGACAATCATATGTCAACCCCAGTAGAACCATCAACCTCCAACACTAGGTGGCCCATCGGAGCATGCAATCACTTGGCTACCAAGGCAAACCCTGGGCCTCCATTAGTTGTTACACCTCACTTAGAGAATCATCAACCTTGCAGGTGCCTCAAAGAAAACCATAGAACCTCAATACATTCAAGAGAACCATAAGATCTGTCCACCTCAAAGTAGACCATCGAATCCCAACATCCAAAGGAAACCATTGAGTTATACTCAGGATAGAAACCCTAGTTCTCAACCCTAAAGAGGAACAGTTTGATGGTGCATCCAATGCATCCAAAGGAGAAACTATATCAAGCATGTTATGAAAACTTATGAGGCACACCATACATGTGACACATTTCAAATGAAACCCTAGATATGGAAAAATTGCACAACATTCCTTATAAGCACATAAAATGCAAAACTCATCAAAATATGTCCAATTTGGACCAAACTTGAAACTTAGCTTTGTCGCATGATATCAAATTTCATTTTAGGGTTCGATTAATGTTTTAAGCATCCATATAAGATAATCAAGCATGCATAACCATAAGCAAGGTCATGGGTCTTACATATATGGACAATGGTCATCAATGAAGTATTAGACTCAATGATAGAACTCACAAGAAGATGTAATGGTACATTAGTTTCTAGGGAGGAGACATTTTTACTAAGAGAACACAAGAGCAATGTGTTTAGACCATGTATTATGCAAACTCACATATATACATTATGAAATATGATTTAGAAATTTATATCCCTTTTGGGTGTGAAAATAATGTAGAAGAATTTGTAGATATCTCTCGGTGCAAGTTTTCAAGGTTAGTTTGATGGGTGTGTAAAAAAAATAAACAAACAAAACCATTCATGGTACACTCAAGATAGGTTCATTTGGATATTATGATTTTACAAAAAATATAACTTTAAAATATAAGAGGGCAATTTTTTGATAAGGTAGTTGACTATTTGGATTTCCCCATGATGATATTTTGAGAATATGAATTTCAATGAGTAATGTATGTTAAACACCAAGAAGATTGTAAACTTTATGCTCTATAATATCATTTTGTTATGTGTAGGCCCAACACTTTTACTGTAGGATTCCTTCATAGACACAAGTACTTTAGAATTCATTTTGAATGTACTCATACACATTTCATGTGTGAATGATTTTAAGGGTAATCAAACATTTGATGCATACTTCCTTAGTTTGAGAATATAATGATAATTTCAAAAAGTTCATTGATTTGGTAAATTTCTTCTGTACACACCAACTATTAGGGACACATCAATAAGGCTAGAAATATGGGAAACAATACAGTCAGGAAACATTTTCTATTACACTTTCCAACTAATATGATAACACTAAAATAAGGTGTAACTATCAATGTGTAGAGATAAAAATGTTGGCTTGGTTGTTTATGGATAATCTAGGCATAGATGTCACTGATATATATAGGTGGAAACTTGTGATGTAAGAGATGAGGAAGTAGCACATGAATGCATATAACAGATAAAACTGCCACCTTCATATTCCCCAAAATTGTCTTTATTGTATGAATATCTTATATAGAGAACATTTTGGAAAATATCATTTTTTAAATTAGACATATTGTAATCATGGTGATAGATACCAGGTAGAATGGAAATTTCGATCATATAGAACATAGTGAAGAGGAGTAACAAGCTAGTTGGCATCCCCCACACTAGTTACAATAGATATTGATCCTTGAGACACACTTAAATGAGAATACCAAGTAGGTTTAAGTTATAAAAATAGTTCCTTATAATCTACCATACATGAAGCTACTCCAGAATTAGGTTCCACCAAGTGGAGCATGTATGTATGAAAAATGCAATATTGTCTTGGGAGATATTGCTAGTTCCAATCATTAGTAGGAAATCAAGATGATGGGTAATAAGAGGCACCATTTTGGTTGATTATTACCTAAGAATAGAAGTCTCAATTGTTGAGGCTTGAGTTACCCATCTGGATTCCCATTCTTTATCTAAATAATTTTTCACTATGGTTGCATTGTTTGTATATGTTGTATATAAATAGATCAATAGATGTTTCTAGGCTAATCCATTGTGGTGTAGAGTTAATACATCTATGCTCTCATCCAAGTTCATGACCATAAGTAGCAAAGGTAGAAGGTTGGGTATTAGAAGAAGGAACAATTCCTAAGAGCATCACATAACCATCACTAAATGTAGGTAGTGCCTCAAATAGTAAGATATGTCAGAGAGAAAAGTCATTAGTTTTTACATGGGAGGAATGGAAATGACATGACAATATTTTTTATTATTCTTGTTAAAGTGTCTTCACATAACAAGTAGGAGGGGATAGGATGATATTTCTTTACCTTCCTAAAAATTCAAAGAGAGAACCATAATGTGAGACAAATCTGGATGTCATTCAGATGTAGGGTATGCGAACATTTGTAGAGATGAAATATCTAGGAGGCATATCTTGTATATGAATCGATACAATCATGATTTTATCATATACCTCTTAAATGTTTTCTAGAATAGTAGGTAATATGTAGAGGATGCACAAATGTTAAGAATATCTAAAAGGACTTGTGAGTCACGTTCATACCACTTATTACATGTAGATTTATAGTCATTTGATGATTCATACATTATAGGAGAAGGGTTGATAAAATGAGCACTCTGATAGGAAGTTTCAACATACATGAAATGGATGAGCCCAAAGAAGATGATTTGTTCCATTGTGTTTCATATTAGTAACACAAATGGTGTGATAAGGCGGTTTTTCTCTTCCTTTATTACCTTGATTTCTTCACTTGAATCTATTTCAAAACCCTAATGCACCTAAAGATAATTTGACCACACAAAAATTAGAATCTTGATCCCAAACTTTACCAACATGTGGAGTATTCTATGGTGAAGCTATGGTCCAAATTTCATGTCATTTGGACATTTCTAGCTCCCTCTATGATTTTTACAAGTTTGATAATAGTTTGAACTATTAATGTCAAGTTTCCATCAATTTAAGCTATAGTTTTCAATTTCTTATCTTAGTCATGCGACGCTAACGTCAACGATCCACAAACTCCCCTTTTTGATCATTTTGGACCATCTGATGGCACGTCCATGGACCCGGGAAGGAACGGATGGCCATCGAGTCATCCCCAACCTCCGGTCAACTTGGGAAGACGTGGCTACAGCCATGAGTCCACAACCCCCACCCCTACTCTTTGCTCTGACCCATTTTGTGAGAAACTGACTCAGGCAAACGCCTCCCATCGCCTCCATGAACCTGCCAAGTCCTCACACGACCCCCAAAACTGGCTAAAACCCTCACCACGACCTCACGGACGAGCGACCTTCTCCAACTGCCGCTGAGCCCATTTGGGAATCTACAACTCACTCGTTCCCTCTTCTATTTAAGCACACAGAAACCTTCCTCGACACCCCTTTTCCTTGTTCCAGCCTTCAATTATCCCAGAGCAAGCCTCGAAGTTCCTCGACCTCAGGCTCTCACCCACCTTCTCTACCTACCACCGCCGAGCTACTGGGCAGGTTGCTCCCGACCTCCTCATCACAATTAGGCACTCCCCGAGCTCCGTAGCACTCCACTCCAACCTACCGGTGCCTCAACACCGAGTTCCCTCACCTGTTGCTCCCCCTCCAACCTTCCTCTGCCATGAGTTGTGCTCGTCAGACTCCTAGTCGACCCATCAAGTGGGAGGGAGCCACGACCCGAAAGGCCGTCGTCCAGCTATGCTAGATTTCTATGAAGGTCGTCCAGACTTCACCTTCACACGAGAGATCCCTCTCCTCTGGTACAAGCTCGCCGGAGTTCAGCTCCCTTGTCTGCTGTGATTGTTGATCAAGGAGAAGGAGGGACCCACCTCGTTGAGTTAGACAAGTCACATGAGCCCACGTAGAGGTGACTAGGATCCAAGTGGAGAAATTGTGGACACCTATCATCCATGTCAATATCTCTGATCTTTTCTAAAATTACGTGTGCGAGATCTCGTCCATTGGATCTGAGCATCCCACAGTCCACGCTTTTTCTAGATTTCATTTATTAACTCGAAATTCAGTAAATGACCTAATTTTTATAAATTTGTTATAAATAGTAGAAATGTCAGAAAAATGCATATAAGTAGTCCATTTTGATCAGAAAAATGCTGCGAGCATGAATCTGACATCTGTTGACCCTAAATAGAACTTGAATAATTGCTCATGCTCAAATATGATTATATCTTGTTTAATTATTTAGAAAATACTTGAACTTGTCTAAATCACCAAAAACCTATGATCATCATCTTTTTGCATCAATATATTGATGGAACGATCAAATATTGGATGATCAAATAGCTGATTTTCATCACAAAAATTGAGTAGAATGTAGCTTGAGAGGTAGTAAAACTATGGTTAAAATTTGGTGGCAATAGGACAATCCTAGGGGAAGTGTTATTGTGACTCAATTAGCAATAAAACCTAATTATCACCCCTTTCCCTATTTTGATATACGAAAATCTGCATAATTAGTCAATATGATCGAAAGACCATGATTTTGACCTTATAACCCTACTCTGATGTGACATTACTAATCATGGACTCAATCCATACTCTAAGACTTGTACTCAACTCACATGAATCCAAAACAAAAAAGGGCCTTTTATATACTCTTTAGAATAATGGTGATTTGAACAAAATAACTAATAAATACCAAATCTCTAATAATTTCAGGAAATCAAAGGTACCAGTGAGGAGCATCTCTGGACTCCCCACTTCTGAGTAGAAGGTATGCCATTACCTCTTGTTGGCTTACTATATGTAATACTTGAGAACTATGAGTAGTAGAATACTTGGCATAAGATATTGAATGGAATGAATGTAGATTGTATGGTGCTTGAATGAATTGCTATATGTATGGTTTTGATGCTTGGACTAAATTTTTTATATGTAATCTTATAAAACCTACAAACATTATATATATGTTCCATTATGTGAAAGCACTAATTCTCTTTGGTAGCATAGTGCTTGGAAAGTGATCATTCTCTTTGGTAGAAGATCACATTTGTACAATGATCTAACTCTTGAGTAGTAGATCATAAGGCCTTACATCTCATACTCTTTGGCAGCTGAGATGATGCATTATTCCCTTAGGTGGCAAATTCATGGAAGACATAATGGAGAAATATGCTTAAAAGATACATGTTCACTTTTGTGAATAAACTCTTGCTTAATATGGATATATTGTTGTAGTTTGCTTATTACTGCCAAATTTACTTTTATCCTTATTGCCAAGTATGAAAAGAGGTAAATTGAATGACATGTAGGTGTACTCAGTACAATATATTTATATATTGTGCTGACGTGTACCATTTGCAACAGTTTTATAGGTACCTTCTACTTCTTATGCTTATGATAAAAGGAAGATGATATTGCTACTCTATATGCTGACTCACAAAATCAGATCTATCATGGGGATGCTAAAGCTAAATGGGACTCTTAGATTATGTTCTTTTTCTAATGCAATTAGTTTCTCATGTATTAAGTTTTCTTCTATAAAACTCCTATGCCTTCGGGCCCCTATGTAATGAACAATTTGGTTTATGTATGGAAGCTCTTTATTCGGTGCATTTATATATACATGTGTTTGATCCACCCAGGGACGAGCAACTTTAACTCTATTGTACACCTTATGTTGGCGCCTAAGGTGTAGAGTGGAGTTAGGTTGTTAACCCGTGACAAATGGGGTGACCCTACATATATTTAACACTAGCTTTCATTACATAATATAACATGGTTTTTGGCTACTAGGCACACCATGTAGGAGTAGTCCATACAACACTCAAAATAGGATGCAAAATGTAATTGATCATACATTGTGTAAGATATAATGTTGATGCATAAGTACATGTTTGTGTCATAATAGTACACATCACAGAGGTAGTATGATTAGGTTTCAAAAACAATGAAACATGTTGTATAGTAATACCACACACCATTCCAATTTATGTGCATTAACAAATATACACACTATGTCATAAAGTACGCAATTTGTTAGTATTAGGATCTGGATACAAGGGCAGCATGACACAATGTATGAAAAAGTGCACTCGGTGTCTTTTTTTGGGTGGAAGCATGTTCACTAGGCGTCTAACACCATGTTGGTTGGTTGCACACCATGTGACATACAACGAAAACACAATAAATAACAAGTTGTAGAAAGAAATCACATAAATGGATCTTAATGAAGGTATATCCTAAAGAGTATATGTATAGAAGCATATGACCATTATACTTCAATCAGATTGTCCTAATATATCTCAACAAATGATCTTAGGGAAGATGATATTGCTACTCTATATGCTGACTCACAAAATTAGATCTATCATGGGGATGCTAAAGCTAAATGGGACTCTTAGATTATGTTCTTTTTCTTCTACAATTAGTTTCTCATGTATTAAGTTTTCTTCTGTAGAACTACTATGCCTTCGGGCCCCTATGTAATGAACAATTTGGTTTATGTATGGAAGCTCTTTATTCGGTGCATTTATATATTCATGTGTTTCATCCACTCAGGGACGGGCAACTTTAACTCTATTGTACACCTTATGTTGGCACCTGAGGTGTAGAGTGGAGTTAGGTTGTTAACCCATGATAGATGGTATCAGACCAGGCACTTGAGTCAATATAGGTGTACCAAATAATTAGTAACCTTACCTAGAGTTGGGGTAACCCACATTTAGTAGTAAATTGCCGAGGTGTCTAGAAGGGTACCATGCAGAAGGTTTTGACATAATCACTCTCCCCATCCATTTTCACAGTGCGAGGGTTCCCGCCACAAGCTATCTGCCTAGCTAACACAATTATTGTTAAAGTGGGAACCCTAACCTTAGAAAAATCTTTCCTCTCATCTTTTCTCAATTAAGGACTACCCCCAGCCAACCTATCTAGTGAATGATACACACTAAGCTTCTCATCTACTTTCTCTCTCATGGCCATGATCAATGATATACTCTCTCTATTATGTGGGTAGACTAGGAGAAATGGGAACAACGAAAAGACATGCAAAATTGGAAAAATATATATACCATGATTGCTAAATCTTTGTTGCTTTCTTTATGATCTATCTCAAATAAATCTCTAAACTATCTTTTATACAAACTTGTAGATGCCTCCAAAAATTAGGTCCAAGAGAACAAGATCTAATGATGGCTCTGGTGATGAATCTCAAACACACCCTAGTAAGACCATGGTTGTAGGCAAGTGGGAAGACCAAAAGAAGGTGATGTTGGAATTCATGCATGCCCTATCCCTAAAAGAAACCAACAATGGTGCCTCATCCTCTAGGACCAACCCCGAAACCACCATTAGTGACTTCCTTATGCTCAAACCCGAAACCTTTCATGGAGAAGACTTAGGTGAAGTCCTAGATAAAGTTGATGCATGGATCCTATCTGTTGAAAATGCCTTTAGAGCCCTTAAGTGTCCTGATGAAGATAAGGTCACCTTTGATACCTACCAACTTAGGGGGTCTGCGAAGTTGTGGTGGGAAAATTATTACCATACACAAGCACTTCCAGATGCCCCCATAGGTTGGTAGGAGTTTAAGGGGATCTTTACCAACCGTTTCATGCCCATATCTACTAGGAAGGAGAAGAAGAAACAGTTCAATAACCTCACCCAAGGAAACCTATCTATTGCTGACTATGTTTGGGCCTTTAGACTCCTAGAGTGTCATGCTCGCAACCTTGATGAAGATGAAAAGTTGAACACTTCATAGATGGCCTTAACCAAAAAATCAAAGTTTACTTTGCACCTCCACCCATCCTACCTTTAAAGATGCCTTCAACAATGCCCTTACCTAAGAAAGAACCTTAGGGAAGAACAAAACACCAAGCTTGGGATACCTAGGCCTAACCGATGCATCCATCACCAAGGTCAAGGAGAAGGAGAATGATAAGAAGAAGCCTAACAACCATGGCATGGGAAGAGGAGGAGGAAATCACCATAGGGGTCAATCATACCGAGGAGGACCAAACAGGGGAGGCCGAGGCTGAGGAGGACCAACCAAGGGAGCACCATCAAATCATTTCCGGTGCAGAAATTGTGGAGGAGTACACCCAGGAAAATGCAAGTTCAAAAAACTAGTGTGTTACTACTGCAAGAATTAGGGGCATATGAGGTTCAATTGCCCTAATCTGATCCAGGGGGTACCTCAGAACTGTCCTGCCCCATTACCTCAGTCTAGAGCTCCACCTGCTCAGCCATCTATCCCTATAGCTCAGCTCAGCAAGAACATCATCAGGGCCGAGTCTTTGCAATTGATGCAGAGGAAGCTAAGGCCAATGACAACCGTCTGATTCAAGGTAATAATTTTAATGATTCTTTATTATAATAAATCGTTGAAAACCATGATCTCATACAAAAATCATAATGAAGGTATGATATGTCTCCAAGATCATCCTGTTGTATCCCTATTCGATTCAGGATCAACACATACCTTCGTATCTAGAAATCTTGCTTCCATGATCAAGTTAGAGATTAATGATCTAGGTTATATCTTGGATGTGACAATCCCAGTGCCAAAATTTATACTTCCCTTCAGAAAACCAAAACCTTGCCTTTTTCTTTTGGTGGTCATAAATTTCATTCTGCTTTCATTCTCCTTGATATGGAAGATTTTGATTTAATTTTGGGGATGGATTGGCTCTTTTCCAACTTTGCTATGCTTGATTGCCGAGGCAAGAAAGTAGTCTTTTGTGCACCCAATTCTAAACCTTTTATTATTTCTGGGTGAAAAGAAATAAACCGAAATATGTTTATTTCTTCTCTTAAAGATGAAAATTTGATAGCCAAAGGATGTAGAGCCTATCTTGCTATTGTATCCGTGCCTGATTCTAAGGTGAGATCTTTGGAGAGCTTCGATGTGGTGAGAGATTACTCGAACATTTTTCCTGAGGAGCTTCCAGGGATGCCTTTAGTTTGTGAGATTGAGTTCTCAAATGAGTTAGCACCGGGCACTGCACCAGTCTCTAAGGCACCTTATAGAATGGCATATGCCGAGCTTGGAGAGCTCAAGAAACAACTAGAGGAACTTCTTGATAAAGTCTTCATCTATCCTAGTACTTCTCCTTGGGGTGCTCCTGTCCTCTTTGTTAAAAAGAAAGATGGGTCAGTGTGGATGTGTATTGATTATCACATGATCAACCAAGCCACCATTAAAAATAAGTATCCCCTCCCAAGAATTGATGACTTGTTTGACCAGCTTCATATGGCCACTGTGTTCTCCAAGATTGACCTCAGATCAGGCTATCATCAATTACGAGTGAAGGATTGTGATATTCCAAAGATAGCTTTCACAACTAGATATGGACATTATGAATTTGTGATGATGTTGTTTGGCTTGACTAATGCTCTTGGAGTATTTCTGAATTTGATGAATACTATCTTCCAGCCAATTCTTGACAGCTTTGTTATGGTATTCATTGATGATATTCTTATATATTCAAATTATGTTGATCAACATTGTGAACATCTCCAGAAATTCCTTGATGTTCTGAGAGCCAGAAATTGTATGCTAAATTATCTAAATGTGAGTTTTGGATTGACCAAGTCATGTTTCTTGGCCATGTCATTTTGGGTGGGGAAAAAATCTGTTGACCCTGCCAAAGTTCTAGCCGTCCTTGATTGGAAAGCCCCTACCAATGCTTCTAAAATTCATAGCTTCCTTGGTTTAGCAGGCTATTACCATCGTTTCATCCTTAATTTCAGCAAAATAGCCCTACCCATGATTTAACTTACCAGAAAAGATGTCAAATTCGTTTGGACTCCTGAGTGTGAAGCTAGTTTCCAAGAATTGAAATTTCTCTTAACTTCTGCTCCTATTTTGACCTTACCTTCTAGTAATGATGGCTTTGTAATATTTTTTTATTCTTCTAAAATGGGATTGGGTTGTGTCCTTATGCAAGATGGTAAAGTTGTTTCCTATGCCTCTAGACAATTGAAACCTAATGAGGTCAATTATCCAACTCACGATTTGGAATTAGCTGCCATTATCTACGCTCTCAAAATCTGGAGACATTATCTATATGGTGGTACTTTTGATATATTCATAGACCACAAAAGTCTCAAATACCTCTTGACTCAGAAGGACCTCAATCTTCGACATAGGAGATGGTTGGAGTATCTCAAAGATTATGATTTCACTATTGCATATCATATAGGCAAGGCCAATGTTGTAGTTGATGCTCTTAGTTGTAAGTGGTCGATATGTGCATCAATGCGTCTGGAACCTTCACCTTTTAGGTCATCTCAAGCAGAATCTGGCTCTATCATTCTGGAAAATATCAATATTATTCATGGTCTTCTTTCTGAACTCCTAATATCTCAAAAGAACAACCCTAGCTTGGAGGAGATGACAGTCCTTGTGGCTAAACCCCAGACACATCTATCTGTTGGCATGGGCGGTGAACTAAGGTACAAGCATAGGATGTGGGTACCTGAACAGTCAGAGATTAAGAAGTGTATTCTGCAAGAGGCACATGGGTCTAAGTATTCCATACATCCTGGATCTACTAAGATGTACAAGGATCTATAGAGACACTTTTAGTGGAGAGGTATGAAGAATGATATAGCATAATTTATCTCTAAGTGTCTCACTTGCCAGTAGATTAAGGCCGAGCACCAACGTCCTGGTGGTCTATTACAACCCTTACCAATTCTCGAATGGAAATGGGAAATATCACCATGGATTTTGTGGTGGGACTCCACAGGACCAGGAAGGGTTATGATGCAGTTTGGGTCATAGTAGATCGGTTGACCAAGTCTTCACATTTCTTACCTATGCAGACTACGACCAAGGTTCCGGAGCTTTCTCAGCTATATATTAAGGAGATTGTATGGCTGCATGGAGTACCCATATCTATTGTTTTAGATCGTGATCCAAAGTTCAGATCACATCTATGGAAGTAGGTGCAGAATGAGATGGGTACACAGTTGAATTTTAGCACGGCATATCATCCCCAAATTGATGGCCAGTCAGAACACATTATCCAAATCTTGGAGGATCTTCTCATATCATGTGTTTTAGATTGGGGAGGATCTTGGGATTACTACCTTCCATTATCAGAGTTCGCTTACAATAATAGCTATCAGTCCAGTATTGATATGCCACCCCATGAAGCTCTCTATGGTAGGCCATGTAGATACCCTCTCCATTGGGATGAAGTTGGAGAAAGGAAGATGCTAAAGTTTGAGGAGTTCAATTCTATGTTGATAAGGTGTCCTTGATTAAGCAGAGGTTGAAATGGGCCCAAGATCGTCATAAGTCATATGCATATGCACACAGGTTTGACAGACAGTTTAATGCTGGTGACTATGTGTTCTTGAAGATCAGACCCATCTATCCCATATCAAAGAATAAAGGGAAGCTTAGTCCTAGATATGTGGGTCCTTTTAAAGTTTTGGAGCACGTTGGTGAATGTGCTTATCGATTTGCTCTTCCTCCGCAGTACAACATGATGCACAATGTCTTTCATGTATCCAATCTGAAGCAGTATGTGAAGGATGATGGTCATGTGCTGAATCGCAAGCCTCTTGAGTTGTGAGAGAATCTCTCTTATCCAAAATAGCCTACAAAAGATTCTCGACTCCAGGGTCAAAGAGCTCAGGAACAAGCAGATCTCGATGGTGAAGGTGTAGTGGAACAATCACGGTGCAGAAGATGCAACCTGGGAGCTATGAGCAGATATGGATCAACATTTTCCTCACCTCTTTCATCCAGTTTAATTTTGAGGACAAAATTTCTTCTAAGGTTAGTAGGATGTGATAAGGTGGTTTTTCTCTTCCTTTATTACCTTGATTTCTTCACTTGAATCTATTTCAAAACCCTAATTATCTTAAAGATTAATTGACCACTCAAAGATTATAATCTTGAGCCCAAACTTTACCAACATGTGGGGTATGCTATGGTGAAGCTATGGTCCAAATTTCATGTCATTTGGACATTCCTAGCTCCCTCTATGATTATTACAAGTTCGACTATAGTTTGATCTATTAATGTCAAGTTTTCATCAATTTAAGCTATAGTTTTCGATTTATTTTCTTTGTCACGCGACGCTGATGTCAGCGATCCGCGAACTCCCCTTTTTTACCATTTTGGACCATCTGATGGTGCGTCTATAGATCTGGGAAAGATCGGACGGCCATCGAGTCATCCCCAACCTCCGGTCAACTCGGGAAGACGTGGATACAGCCACGAGTCCACGACCCCGACCCCTACTCTTCGCTCTGACCCATTTTGTGAGAAATTAACCGAGGAAAATGCCTCCCATCACCTCCAAAAACCTGACAAGTCCTCACACGACCCCCAAAATCAGCTACAATCCTCACCACGACCTAGCCGGCGAGTGACCTTCTCCAACTGCCGCTGAGCCCATTTGGGCATCTACAACTCACTCATTCTCTCTTCTATTTAAGCACACAAAAACCTTCCTCGACACCCCTTTGCCTCGTTCCAACCTTCAATTTCCCCAGAGCAAGCCTCGAAGTCCCTCGACCTCAGGCTCTCACCCACATGCTCTGTCCGCCGCCGCCGAGCCACTGGGCAGGTTGCTCCCAACCTCCTCGTCGCAATTAGGTGCTCCCCGAGCTCCGCAGCACTCCAGTCCAACCTACCGGTGCCTCAACGCCGAGTTCGCTCACCTACTGCTCCCCCTCCAACCTTCCTCCGCAGTGAGTTGTGCAGCTCGTCGGACTCCTAGTTGACCCATCGACTGGGAGGGAGCCACGACCCGAAAGGCCGCCGTCCAGCTATGCTAGACGTCCACGAAGGCCGTCCAACCTTCACCTTCACACGAGAGATCCCCCTCCTCCGGCACGAGCTCACCGGTGTTCATCTCCCTTGTCTTTTGTGATTGTTGAGAAATGAGAAGGAGGGACCTACCTGGCTGAGTTGGACCAGTGACGCGAGCCCACATAGAGGTGACTAGGATCCAAGTGGACAAATCATGGCCCTCCAAGTAAGACACCTATCATCCACGTCAATATCTCTGATCTTTTCAAAAATTACGCATCCGAGATCTCGACCATTGGATCTGATCATCCAACGGTCAACACTTTTTCTAGATTTCGTTTATTAACTCAAAATTCAGTAAATGACCTAATTTTGATAAATTCATTATAAATAGTAGGAATGTCATAAAAATGCATATAAGTAGTCCATTTTGATCAGAACAATGTGAGGAGCATGAATCTGTCATATGTTGACCCTAAATCTGACTTGAATAATTGCTCATGCTCAAATATTCTTATATCTTGTTTAATTATTTAGAAAATACTTGAACTTGTCTAAATCACCAAAAACATGTGATCATCATCTTTTTGCATCTATATAATGATGGAATGTTCAAATCCAATTATTGTGACTCAATTAGCAATAAAACCTAATTATCACTCCTTTCACAATTTTGATATACCAAAATGTGCATAATTAGTCAATATAGTCTAAAGACCATGATTTTGACCTTATAACCCTACTCTGATGTGACATTACAAATCTTGGATTCAATCCATACTCGAAGACTCGTACTCAACTCTCATGACTCCAAAACAAAAAGGGCCTTTTATATACTCTTTAGAATAATGGCGATTTGAACAAAATAACTAATAAATACCAAATCTCCAATAATTTCAAGAAATCAAAGGTACCAGTGGGGACCATCTCTAGACTCCCCACTTCTACGTAGAAGGTATATCATTACCTCTTGTTGGCTTACTATATGTAATGCTTGCGAACTATGAGTAGTAGAATACTTGGCATAAGATACTGAATGGAATGAATGTAGCTTGTATGGTGCTTGAATGAATTTCTATATGTATGGTTTTGATGCTTGGACTGAATTTTGTATATGTAATCTTATAATAACTACAAACATAATATATGTGTTCCATTATGTGAAAGCACTAATTCTCTTTGGTAGCATAGTGCTTGGAAAGTGATCATTCTCTTTGGTAGTAGATCACATTTGTACAATGATCTAACTCTTGAGTAGTAGATCATAAGGCCTTACATCTCATACTCTTTGGCAGCTGAGATGATGCATTATTCCCTTAGGTGGAAAATGCATGGAAGACATAATGGAGAAATATTCTTAAAAGATAAATGTTCGCTTTTATTAATAAACTCTTGCTTAATATGCATATATTGTTGTAGTTTTCTTATTACTACCAAGTTTACTTTTATCCTTATTGCCAAGTATGAAAAGAGGTAAATTGAATGACATGTAGGTGTACTCAGTACAATATATTTATATATTGTGCTGACATGTACCATTTGCAACGATTTTATAGGTACCTTCTGCTTATGATGCTTATGCTGAAAGGAAGATGATATTGCTACTTAATATGCTGACTCACAAAATTAGATCTATCATGGGGATGCTAAAGCTAAATGGGACTCTTAGATTATGTTCTTTTTCTTTTGCAATTAGTTTCTCATGTATTAAGTTTTCTTATGTAGAACTGCTATGCCTTTGGGCCCCTATGTATGAATAATTTGGTTTATGTATGGAAGCTCTTTATTCGGTGCATTTATATATACATGTGTTTGATCCACTCAGGGACGGGAAACTTTAACTCTATTGTACACCTTATGTTGGTGCTTGAGTTGTAGAGTGGAGTTAGGTTGTTAACCCGTGACAAATGGGGTGTCCCTACATATATTTAACACTAGCTTTCATTACATAATATAACATGGTTGTCGGTGACTAGGCACACCATGTAGGAGTAGTCCATACAACACTCAAAATAGGATGCAAAATGTAATTGATCATACATTGTGTAAGATATAATGTTGATGCATAAGTACATGTTTGCGTCATAATAGTGCACATCACAGAGGTAGTATGATTAGGTTGCAAAAACAATGAAACATGTTGTAAGGTAATACCACACACCATTACAATTTATGTGCATTAACAAATATACACACTATGTCATAAAGTACACAATTTGTTAGTATTAGGATCTGGATACAAGGGCAGCAGACATCATGTATGAAAAAGTGCACTCAGTGTCTTTTTTTGGGTGGAAGCATGTTCACTAGGCGTCTAACACCATGTTGGTTGGTTGCACACCGTGTGACATACAATGAAAACACAATAAATAACAAGTTGTAGAAAGAAATCACATAAATGGATCTTAATGAAGGTAGATCCTGAAGAATATATGTATAGAAGCATACAACCCTTACAGTCCAATCAGATTGTCCTAATATATCTCAAAAAATTATCTTAGGGAACAATATCATCTGGAATACCATAAACTCAAAGAATATACTATCATAGACAATGTTTTAAGAGATAAGGTCGTGTCCTACAACTGGCCTTCTTCTGATCAATTTCACCCCAATGGAATCATTTTGGGTGAGAGGGATAATCCACTAGTTTTGGTAAAGGTAGAAAAGAAGAGAGCATAGAAGCTAGCAATGATTTCTAAAAGAGGAGAGATACAACATGAAGGATATGATATATAACAATAATGACGACATGACAACAATGATGGCATGAGGATAGGGGGAGATAAACTAGGGTTTTGTCTCTTTCTAATACCATGTATGGAAAGAAAACTATAGTTTCATGACTTTTATTAATAGTGATACCTATGATTTATATACTCTAGGGTAAATATTAATACTAATGTTGGATGAAAATAAAATTAAATAATACAATGTTGAAATAAAGTGAATATATGATACTCATAATATTACACTCGTATAACATATCTCTATATTCATAAATGTGGACTTTTTATACATAAACACTAGGAAAAAATTAAAATTGAGAGCAATAAACTCTATGCCAACTTCATCATCTTGACTTTTTTTGTCTTAATACATATCCCTCTTCTAGCATCATATGATTATTATATAATTGAATATAACTAATGAAGAAAAATGGTTGATGGTTTCTACTTCCCCCAAACTTTCTGTCTATATTAGGGAAAGTTCATACTTCCCTCAAACTTTATAATATGCCATACAATCATTCATGAATTCATAAATTTTTGAATAATCTATCCCTAGATAATTTTCAACTTCTATTTCTTAGAAACATTCAAGAAATGGCTTATTTGTGTCTAGGAAAACATCTTTTGATAATTTTAGCAAATATGTAAATAACATATCAGTCCAATTAGATTTAACCTTAGTATTCAACATTTGTTCAAGATAAGGCAATTATAATGCTTCTTATAACGATAATATGGAGGTTCTTCAACTTGTTTTATCATATTATAAATTTTTTTAACATCTAGATTGGTTGGTTCCGCTTCTATATTATCTTGCATGACTAAATTAGGAACCTCGACAACAAATACATCATGTAACAACCCAAAAATATCATCCCATTTATGTCATCTCCCAAATGGATAGATGGACATGGAGGTTTTCATTCACGTCCAGGTATTTCTCCATGTTCATTTCAAATTAGTAATTAGTTACAAAATCTTTAATCATTACATGTATGTACACCTCTTCCTTAGTCATCAAATATTTTTTGTAAAAATTTTACATGGGTATTTTTGGTAAGATATGCCCATAAGAGTCAATCATGTGATAATTAACATGGCATATACCATAAAGGATTTGATTACTACTTATAATGGGAAACTTCCAATTCATTCTATTTCACTCAGTTATGAGATAATGAGGAAATATTATGAATGTTAAGAGAATAATATTACTCAACGAAATATATCTTCAAGTATTAGCCTTAGGAAAATGAGTAATACATATGTTAAGAGTACATATGCATATTCTCATTATGTCCCTAATCGGATGTTACTGTGGAAGGTAGATAAATGTCAGCAACACTAAAGACTAGAGTGTGGGTTGGTTGACGATAGAATCTCATTAGTCATGATATGTCAATGTCAAACCAAGCACACAGATTCATGTTAAAGAACAATGTATCAGACAGACCCACCTTGAGAGTGACAAATGGAAACCATCATTGGTAGTCATAGTCATCTCTGATAATGAAGGTTATGATTGTGATTCTTAGACCTTAAATCACTACATTCGTCACATTCTGTTGGGTATGCTTTGACATCATCAAACATAGTCCTAAAACATGGGTTGTCATAAAGGTGATGATTCGGTAAATTTGACCCATGGGGATAGACTGTGAGTGATATAGATGGGGTTTGTCCCACCTATTGGAGTATGATATCCTGGCGACTTCATAAGCAAGACTGAGAAATGCATGCTCGTGAACATGTGAATCAATATATGATATTGAGGTCACATTATCTCATACAATCTACTCTTGGTTCAAGGAACATGGATTAAATGACAATTTTGTGTCTTGAGTTCATCATGGATATTAGAGACAAAGGAATTATGCAATCACTACAACACCTTACACAAATTGTACTTGAAGTTGTTCTCCAACTTTCTATTCACTTGGGTAGCACAGATGTGCGACTAGTTATCTCTCCTTGATTTTGATGTCATAAGTTAGTTATGGACATTCATTTCCAATGTGATATGGGACCTATAGGGTCACACACATAGGAACTCATCTAGAAGAGGAGTTTAATCTTGAATGATGATTGGATTGATTACTAAAGTGTTTACGTATTCAATTTATATAACATATTGTCTTACTACCCTGCCAAATGACCATATCACAAGGTGAAATGACTGTTTGGACAAGCCAGACGTGCATCTCAAGTGTTGAGATGGCCATTTGGGTTGTCAGACTGATCAAAGTTCAAATTGGATAAGTTATGTCCAAATTGAGGAGTGAATCTACTGGTTCATTTTAATGAACTGATAGGCTTGACTGGGATCACCAAAAGACCGTATGGGTGAGCAAGACGGGCGTCTCACATGTTTGAGATAGCTCGGTTGGGGCCGAACAAACGTTCTAGAAGTTTCCTGAACTTGTTTCGATTGCACGATACTTGTGGTGCAAGAAATTAATAGTTAGTATTAGTTGAAAGCAAATTGCCAATTTTGTTTGAGATTGAGAAATTGCCAAACGACTGTTTGACAGTGTGAGACAACCATCTCGTGTGACTAGATGACCGTTTGGTTCACCAGATGACAGTTTCATGGTTCACAAGTTGCTGAAATTCAAGATCTTCTGGTCCCTTCCACTCTCGCACAGATCCCAAATAGACTGAGAACCTTGAACCTAACCCCACCTATAAATAGAGGGGTACTGGGGGCTTCCCATAGAACAACAATAACAACATCAACTAAGAATTAGTTTCTCTTGCAATTGTTGTCCTCTCTGATTGTGGTAACCGAGAGATCCCAAGAAAGTCTGACACAATTAGAGTGGGATAGAGACGAGTGAGAAGAACTGAGGATCGTTGTTGTGGGAGAGAGCAAGTTGGAGACTAGTACACCAACGGGTTGGACAATTCCTTCCTGCATGTTCTAGTTGGTCCATGTGGACTACTCTATAGTTAGGAGTCCTTTGCATGGTGCTAGGAGAGTAAAGTCAGCCTGCAGTATGTGGCGAGGCCACATGAGTCGCTTCATAAGTTGTTCTATTCATTGTTTGTGATGATGACTAGAAGTTGTACAATCACCGTCCAAGAGCAATGATAGTCCCCAAATCGCGCATCTAGAAGGAATGCGGATCCGGAAGGAATCAAACTTTAGAATTATAACCTGAAACCTTCAGGGACTCCCAAAACATTATTACGGGGTTGAAATAGATATACGATGTCGAACACAGGGATGTGGGGACACTTAGGATGCTTAAGATCTTGCTCTCAAGTCATATAAGCCAAAATGATAGTCGATAAAAGTATGGAGCTAGAACTAGTCTAGTAGGTTGTCACGAAATAAAACAATGAAAAGAAAACAAAACATAGTCCGTAGGATTTTACTAATCAGAGAGAAGGAGTTCCTGGCTATGTAACCACAAGTTGGACAATATATGCACCCATACTCAGGCATAGACAACCCTTGAACACCCGATCAAGCAACCTACATCCAAACATGGTACGTACTGTGGTATCTGTTCCTATGGGGTCATCCCACTCACTCTCATGCAACATGACTAAAACCCATCAATGGTATGAAACCTCTCTCGAGGATGACAAACAAACAACCTAGAATATTATAGATACCCTCTCATGTCTAGAATATTCTAGGATGTTAGGAACAGACGACCTTGAACCATCCTCCTTTCAGATTCTAGTCCAAACTAGCTTCTCTTGTCTATTTCTACAATGAATCTCTCAATATAGGTAGACATAGAAGTTCAAGACAGAAAGACATCAACCAAACCAAGAATCACAAAAAGAAAGAGGAGATAGAACATAAAACATGCTAGATCTGAATTAAAACTACTTACTTAAGGAAAAAGTACATAAACATGCCCAACATGGGCTACGTAGCCAAGAAGGAGCTCAACTAGCCATGGACAAGCATAGTTGGCACCGAACAAAGATGGAAGAACATCATTTGTACAAAAACAAAGGAGAACAGTAGAAGAAAGGAGAAGAAGATATTTAACCCGTAGAGGAGAGGTGGATCTTGCTCCCTAGCCTTCGTAAAGGCCGAATCTTGTCTTTTGGGTTTCCCTCCTTGACCTTCTAGACTCCTTGGCCTTCTTTCTCTCTAGATACCGCCCCAAACAGTAGCTCGGTGGATGTGTGGAGGTAGAAGATGGCTGGAAATGGTGGGAAATTAGTGAATGGAGGTGGAAGTGATGATGGATGGAGGCTAATTTGAAGAGACAGGAGTAGGACAAGTTCACTGACCTTTCTAGGTCCTTCAAACTCTCCCACAGGGCTCTGGGAACCAAGAGGAGTTGGAACCACTAGGTGGAGACTCTCCCTAGATTGGAACCTGGAGCTCTCCCTCACGGAACCCCCTTTCTGGTCGCTAGAGGTAGGTATTTATAGGTGAAGGAAGACCCGTGGTTGAGGACTCACTGTGGTCGAGGTAGATCCGTAGTTGTGGTAGATGACTTGGTCGAGGGGAATCCACAGTCGCAGTCCTGCTTGCCACTGTCATGGTGATGGCCGCGGCGGTCGAGGTCATGATCTGTTTTCCAGCATCACGGCTGAGCTATTACCAAGATTGGTTTCGCAATTGTAGCTGACACCGCGGTCGCAGTGTATGCCTTGGTCGCGGTCAAGGTGGACATCGTGGTCACGGTCTTGCTCACTTCAGTGGAGGTCCATCCTGTAATCATGGTATCGGTTCAGGTCGCAGTCGAGGTGGATGCGTCGGTCGCAGTCTTGCTCACCTCAGTCGTGGTCGTGATGGATGGAAGCCTAATTGCTATAAAAACCGTGTGTTGGGGAGAAATCTTGGAGAATAGATGTATTTTCATGTTCGGTGCCCGCAAGTCCCAAAATTGGCTAGTTTGATCAACTTTATTTATGAAAAGATATAAATTACTAAAAAGCAAGAAACATGGGATATTTTGGACATATTAAGGCTATAGTGACACAAAACCATAGATAAATGCTTAGCATAAATATGTAAATATGGGTGTTATCAACCAAATAGTAGATAGTTGTATTGAAGCAAGTTGTTGTCGTTGAACTTCCTCTAGGGCCAGGTATAGCTCACTAAACCATCCTTCCTAATTCATTGTACTTGACGCGATCTTTCTATTATGGGAATACATATAGATAAAAAAATTACATTGCTATACTCTGTGCCCTTATTTCCCAATAGTGGTATCAGTGCCACATCAATTTCATGTTTTAGGATAATAGATATGATCATTTTTTGTTTTTTTCATTTATTTATTACATCCGATGAGAATAATTAAATAGTCTCATATGCATATATGATCAAATACCACATAATCCCAAACTAATATATTTACACACACACACACACACACAGATATATATATATATATATATATATATATATATGCAATTTACATGTGTCGCCCAAAAAGCGGTTTTGATGGTGTATGTGTAGCATGGTTATGGCCAATACCCAATGCATGTGTGTGGTTGGATGGTTTGATTTTGTTCCTATTTATCTCGATCTGTATATAGAGCCTCTACCTCCCTCTTCCCAATGTAAAGTTAATTCTTTCCTACCTTTTCTCACCTCGAATGTAACTCGATGTTTCTCTTTACAATGAAACAGTTTAATAGCAATATGATAGTTTCTTTTCTTGCAATGACAAAGAAGATGATCATCGCTAGATGAGATGACCAGTTTGTGAGATGAGCTAACCATCTGGAGGACCATGGAGCACAGAACGATTGGGCCAGATGACCGTCCTTGATGACCAACCAACCGGCCAAGAGGTGAGATGACTGATTCAAGGGTTGAACTGATCTACCCAGATTTGCAAGCACAAATCTACACCAATAACAGCTTCATACATGAGATGTGATGATTGACCTAGGTGGTAGTAATTCCTTGTGGCTTCAAGGAATTACAAGTAGACATGACCATCACCATCACTTTTTTTTATATTACATTTTTACATTGTGGGATATAAAATGTATATGATACATACTATATATGTGGTGATTGGATACAATATATGTATATATATATATGTGAGACATATAAATCCCTCAATCAAACATATTAAATCTAAGATGCTTTCCAGTAGAAATACACATGAAAAACTTCTTTGAAAAAGCGTAGATAACGCCTCCACGTAGTGCGTCGACTATCTTGTGGAAGTGTGATGGTAATAATATAGGTTATGCCTCCGTGGAGTGCATTACTATCGTATTGTCTATTAGGTCATACTTAACTAGTGATTCTCATAGCATGTGGGCCCAAAAGCATACATATAATTGTGGCAAGGAGTTGTAAAGATTATCTATCAAGAATTGCATATGAAGCAATTGGCAAAAGTTTACCTTGGTTATTATTGTGTTTTGCGGCGTTGGTCAGGCCATAATTGAATTATCTTAGATCTTGCTCATTATAAAATTGATTTGCTGCAATTTTCCAAACTGATACTTGATGGTTATTGATTTAAAAAAAATAAAGAGAATGCCATTGAATTAAAGACCTAATTTTTATTACCCAAATTTAATCAAATCAAATCAAAAAAAGTTTTTGACAAAATTACAAATTCTTTTGTAGAATCAAATGGAAACAAACAACAATCACTTTTCTCTGTGATCAGTCCTTGAAAAGGACAAACTAACATGTAACAACTTCCATGACTAGTTTAGGACATTGAGAATTGTTCTCACATAGGAGTGCAAGCTCTATGTCATCGAACCTCCAAGACTAGAGGAACCACCTCAAAATACACCAAGGGCTGATAGGGATGTTTATAAGAAGAACATTGAATATGTCGTGGATGTCAAGTGTATGATGCTATGCTCCATGAACTATGAGTTGTAGAGGCAGCATGAGAACATGGATGTGATTGAGATGGTCATGCATCTCAAGAACATGTTCCAAGTTCATTCAAGACAAGAGAGATACGATGTGTCCAAGGCACTGTTCAAATGTAACATGGCAGAAGGTGACGCAGTAGGTCCTCATGTACTCAAGATCATTTGGTATGTGAAGAACCTAGCTAGACTGAGATTCCCCTCGGTTCAAGAGTTGACCAGTGACGTAATTCTACAGTCTCTGCCAGAGTCATATAGTTAGTTTGTCAATAGCTACAACATGAATGGCTTTAACAAACTGTAGACAAAGTTTTTGGGCATGCTGAGAACAACTAAGACACAAATGAAGAAAAATAAGCCCAACTCTATGATGATGATCAACAAGACAAAGGGGAATTCGAAAGCAAAAGGAAAAGCTAAGAAGGGTTATAAAACTGGACAGAAGCCCAAGTCTTTAGATCTCAAAGTAATAGGAGGAGTGAAGAAAATAGGAGACAATTATAACCATTGTCACCAGCCTAGACATTGGAAAAAAATTACCCACTCTGGTTAGAGGAATTAAAGAAGAAGAAGGAAGGCATTGAGGCCTCAACTTATGGTATAAACATTATAAGATAAATTTTATTACTTCTTCATTTTGGTATATGATACCAAACATAGATCTAACATGATGATGTGCAGGATCTGATAAGAAGTAAAATCCTTCATGAAAGGACAAAGATGGATAAGGCAGTGCAAGAGTTGTAGAAGCTTTAGTCTACATTTAAATTTATCTTGGCCCAATGGACATGTAATAGAGTTACTACAACTTCTATTTCATTAAGACATCAAATAGAAACATTTACTTTAAAGCATTTTGTATGACAAGGATGATATATCAATAAAGAGAGATATGAATGTTTCTATTTCAAAAGATATGATCTTGCATTGCAATGCCCAAACATCTAAATGATCTTTGTACAAAATATTTTGAGATGAATGTTTACAACATTAATACCAAAGGATTATAATTGATAACTCAAGACTATCATTAGCATTAGTCACCTTCGATGTATATAAGAAATGCATATCTAGAATACATACTGATGTTAATCTAGACTCCCTAGGTTGTTGAACCTAAGAAAATATGCAATTCTTCTTTATACATAACGTGACATAACATCCTTCACTAGATGTAGTGGGAGGATAACTCTTCCATCAGACTCATACATGTGATGCATGAAGATCTTATGGAATGAATGATATAGATAATTACTTATACCTCATATTCATTTACTGGTAATATGATGATATGTACTCAGGATAATGGAAATCTCTTGAAATTTTCAAGGAGATTACAAATGAAGTATGACTTTGATGAAATTATTTAGAAACTTTGATAAGATCAAATGTTGAAACACTTTCCATCAATACCTTGAGTACCTTCAAAGAAAGGACTGTGATAATGTATCACAAGTCCAGTCCATCTGAACATGATAATGTGTTAGAATGAAGGAATTATACCATCATGAATCATGATATGATTATCAATTAATCTAATATACTTATCCTCATAAATATAAAGTTATCACTAAAATGATGTACCATCTCAATGGTTTATTGGACATCATATATGATATGAATTTGGAATGTCCCAATATGTCTAAGAATTGAAACCTACATTGAGAAAGTTTTTGTTTAAAAGATTTATTCAAAAACCTTAATTGTTGAAAAATACTATTAATCCTAATCCAATAAACAAAATGTTTGTTGAAAGGATAATTGAATTCTTAAAGAATTAGTGGGAGTAAAAGTAGTACTCAAAATGTTCAAGGTCAACAAAGAGGTACGTTGAGAACTAAGAGAATCACAAGTTGTTATGGGATCCCAACTTTGTCATATCACACAGAACAAAATAGTTCTAGTAGAATATGTCTGAGATTGGAGGATTTTGAATCCATCAACTCACATAGGTTCGTCATGACAGGATGAGCGAACTAATCAACTAGAAGCTATTAAGTACCATAATCTGAGTAATCGTTCAAGGCCATTATGGGATCCATGTAAACTAACAAGGTATGACCTTGATAGTACTACCTAAGGAGTAAAACCCAAAAGTTGAAGATAGGGTCTTGTGGAAAAGACCTACATGGATAACATAAAGGACATATTGGTTGAAAAAGGTTTACAAATCAGATCAAGATGTTGAACATGATAGAAATTCCTTTGCCAATTGTCAAGCTTATTGTTGTAGTTAAATAAACTATGAGATTTTGCATATGAAGATAAAACCAGATTCCTTAAAGGGTATACATCAGAGGATGTGTATGTGAAACAACCTAAAAGGTTTTTACAACTTCAAGAATGCAAATAAAGTCTATAAACTATAAGGTTCAATATGGGATTGAAACAAGAAATCAAAGGAGGATCTTTTGACTTGACAAGATAGTCAAAGAGTTTGACTTAAATCAAGATAAAAGATGAATTTTTTTATTACAAAATATTGAGTGGGAGCATATATGAATATTCCACATATGATGAGGATTATCATCTCAATATTATGGATATTAAGACCTAGCAAGGAAAACCCCTTCAACAATGAAGGATAAGATGAAACATCTTATGAGATAAGGATCAAGACCTATGAGATAGTTCTTGATTGTTTCACAATGGAAGTTTGAGCACATACAATTGCAATATGTTGAAAAGTTCAACACAGAAAGGATTTAATGAGAGAAAATTCGGACTGGTCGCTCATGAATCTTATATTCTAATTCTTATCAAGAATGGAAATGTCATGAATCATATGCCATGTGATGGATCTATCATGAATGCTATAAATGTACTTATCCTATATAATCTTTTATGTATTGAACATGACAAGATGATAGTAAATTCCAATAAGGGTTTCTATAATGTCATTAAATATATTCGTTAGTACTTGATAAGTATGTAAGGATAGATTTCTAATTGATAAGGATAACAAGAAAGGAAGAGTTGGATGTAAAGGGTTACATTGATGCAAGCTTCCATAGTGACTAAGTGATCTCAAATTAAAATGTGTTTGATTTAAAAAGAGAAATATTGTTAGTTGGAAGGGTTATGAAATAATACCCATTAATTATATTCTACAATAGAAGTCGATTATACTTGTGTTATGAACACAAAGTGATACTATATGGATCTCAAGGTTCATATGATGAACTTATAAATGTTCCAACCATTGATGATCAATAGCAGTACTATGACAAAAATGGAGCTACTTGTTAGGAAAGGAATATCAGATACCATATTACGGTTGTTTCATCTCAGAGTATATAGATAAGAAACATGCAATATACCAACTAATAGTAAAATGTTGCTAACACACAAAATTAGCACTAGAGAAGTAGAAACATGGATGACTTATTTAGATCACTAAGAATATGATTCATGGGTGATTGACTCTAAGTGCAAGTGGGAGTCTGTTGGTAATATATGCCCATAGAACCAATCATGTGATGATTGAAATGGCATATACCATAAAGGATTTGATTAATACTTATAAAGGCAAACTTCCAATTCATTTTGTTTCACTCGATTAGGAGATAATGAGGAAATATTATGAATCCCTAGAGAATAATATTACTCAATGATGTATGTCTTGAAGTATTAGCCTTGGGGAAATGAGATCATATATATGTTAAAAGTACATATACATATTCTCATTATGTCCCTAGTCGGTTGATATCATGGAAGGTAGATAGACACTAGTAACACTAAAGACTAGAGTGTGGGTTGATTGATGACATAATCTCATTAGTCATGATATGGAAATATCAAACCAAGCACACATATACATGTTAGAGAACAATATATCAGACAAACCCACCTTGAGATTGACACATGGAAACCATCATTGGTAGTCATAGTCATCTCTCACAGTGAAGGTGGTGATTGTGATTCTTAGACCTGAAATCACTACACTCATCACATTTTGTTGGGTACGCTTTGACATCATCAAATGCAATCCTGAAATATGGGTTGTCATAAAGGTGATGATTGGGTGACTTTGACACATGGGGATATATTTTGAGTGATAGAGATGGAATTTGTCCCTCCTACTGGAGTATGATATGTTGGCCACTTGATAAGTGAAACTCAACACATGTGCATGCACATGTGAATCAATATATGATATTGAGGTTACATTATCTCAGTTAGTCTTCTATTGGTTCAAGGAACATGGAGTGAATGACAATTCCAAGCCTTGAGTTCATCTTGGATATCAGTGACAAAGAAATTATATAATCACTGCAACACCTTACATAGATTGTAGGTTGATGTTGTTCTCCAACTTTCCATTCAGTTGGGTAGAACTAATGTGCAACTAGGCACCGCTCTTTGCTTGTAATGTCATAAGTTAGTTATAGACATTCACTGCCGATGTGATATGGGACCTATAGGGTCACACACATAGGAACTCATTTAGAAGATGAGTTTAATATTGAATGATGATTGGATTGATTACTAAAGTATTTAGGTATTAGATTCACGTAACATATTGACTAACTACACTACCAAACAACCATATCACAAGGTGAGACAGCCATTTAGACAAGCCAGACAGGTGTCTCAAGTCTTGAGATGGTCATTTGGTTTGTCAAGGTGATTAGAGTTTGAATTGGCTAAGTTCTTCCCAAATTAAGGAGTGAACTGACCAGTTCATTATGATGAACTGAGCGGCTCCACTCAGATCACCAGATGACCGTCTGAGTGATTCATATGGGTGTCTCGGATGTGTGAGATGGATCAGTTGGGGTTGAACAAAGGTTTGGGAAGTTTCATAAATTTGTTTCGATTGCACGATACTTGTGGTACAAGAAATTAATAGTTAGTATTAATCGGAAATGAATTGACAATTTTGTATGTGATTGGAAAACTACCAAATGGCTGTTTGGTAGTGTGAGATGACCATCTCAAGTGACCGTATGACCATTTCATAGTTTGTAGTTTGTGAAAATTCAAGATCTTCCTGTCCCTTCCATTCCCTCATTGATCTTGAATAGACTAGGAACCATGGCCCTGACCCCACCTATAAATAGAGGGGTAATGGGGACATCCCAGAGCATAACGATAACAACATCAAATGAGAATTAGTTTCTCTAAAAACTCTCATCCTCTCTAGTTGTGGTAACCAAAAGAGCCCAAGTAAGTCCTAGTCGACGAGGGAGGGATAGCAATGGGAGAGAATAACTGAGGATCATTTTTGTGGGAGAGCAAGTTGGTGACTATTACACCAATAGGAGGGACAACTCCTTCCTGTCTGTTCTACTTGAATGATAGGAGTTCTAGTTGTTTCGAGTGGACTACTCTAAAGGAAGGAGTCCTTTGGCTTCTTCTAGGAGAGGAAAGTCAGCCTATAGCCTATGGAGAGACCATAGGATTCAGTGCAAAAGTTGTTCTATTTGTTATTCATGGGGAAGACCAAGAGCTGCACAACCACTGTCCAAGAACAAGCACTAGACAGGTTCATTAAAGTGAGTTGTTTTTGCTAGACTTTCTCCAGTTGTAGGTATAACTCGCTAAACCATCCTTCTTATTTCATAGTAGTTGATGCGATCTTGTTATTATGAAAATACAGATAGATAAAAATTTAGTTTTTGTTTCTATACTCTATGCCTATATTTACCAACAAGTATAACACCTAATCATTTCTCTAAGTTTGATTTAAGAGATTATACTCAATGAATGTGGATAATTCTTCTAGGAAATCCCTAGTACTAAAATCATTTTAATGTACAATCAACTCCTATATTCTCTGTATATAAAATTAAATAATATATAAAGTTAAAATCTCATATAAATAATTTGATGTGAATATATGCTAGAGAGGAGGTATTGAATCTAATATATAGTATGCACCTTGTCGTTTCCATGTCTCATGACATTTCCACAATGTAGGACTAAGGAAAATAGGAACATGACTTAAGCAGTGTTCAACCCATATCCAACATGAAAATTAGATCCAACTAGGTACCCTTAGTGCCAAGTTACTTACAATAGAAGTCTGAATAAGGTCATGAAAGGTAATTTTTGAATTAACTAGGTTAAATAGGTCTAACTAATAGCTAATATGTGTCATGATTAAGTTCAACTTAAATTTTATTTGGTGAAATAGGTTTAACTAATATGTATGTATAAGAAAATTAAAACAAAATTGGCTTGTTTTTCTATGTTAGAAAGTATACACATGGACTAATAGCAAAGTCAATAACAAATAAAATCAACATAATAAAAAACTTACATATACATTAATGAGATATATAGTGAAGAAAGAAGAAACTAGGATAGAATATTTAAAATATTATCTGGTAACCAAAAATATGAATTCATGGGCATCAATGCTACCATTTTATGTCATTGATCCCTGCTAGTCTTGGGATTATGGCTTCGTGAGATTTCCACTAAATCCTCTAACAAGATCTACTAACAATCACAAATGATGACAATACTTCAAATAAAAAGGATATAAAAAAACCATATCATGAGAAGGATAAAATCTTGATGACAATGGAAAAGGGGGAAATGATCTTAAATTAGCACAATCAACTTGTAGTTAATAGGGAATCTGCAAAGTAGACTTGAGAAAACAAAGTAGGTCCTTGGCGAGGAATCCATCCTCGAATGTGTCAAGATAAAAGGGGGCGAGAGAACATAATAGGTCTCTAAATACTCACTTTAATGGACCAACTATTCAAGCATGCATGCATCCTATGAGGTGGATGTGACATCTCCCTCAAGTGACATGGAGATTGTAAGAGGTTGATTGATGGCCTGTCACAAGACAAATCCCTTTTCTATGTGTAGCCTAGTACATAACATGGTGCTTACACATGTTTTATTGAGAGGGAATGTTGGTGGGGATGATAAGCCCTATCACGGAAGTCACCTATGGTGGCAATTGTAGTTGTGAGTCCTAGGAGGAAAGTGGCATCCGGGGAGGAAAATTTTTTAGGACTCACGAGGGAGGGAGTGAATGTTTGGGAGATGAAGAAATGTGGGCTTTGTTGAGTTAGTAGGAGAGGGGGGGCACTGGGAAATAGAAATGCATTATCTTGAGCGTGATTCATGGGAAATCTCACGGATGTGTACATTTTCCCTGAACTGAAGTCTTTTGCCTTCATTGAGTTTAACGAGTCACATTGTTTAATTATCCAAAACAATTTCCTTGATAGATTTACAACACCAAGAAATATGAAGAGGTTGTATGCCTTAGCTAGTGTGTAAATATTAGCACACAAATAAGAAATGTGTTTCTTGTCAGTAGGATGTGAATGATTCAATGAGATATCACATTTCTCCAACATAGAAAACTTGAGAGAATTAAGATTGATTTTGAGAAGACTCTTTTAGTTAATTATGAAAATATTGGAAGCTTTCGTGGTGTCCAAGTGATAGGTACATCTGTAGATACTAGTGTAGAGTTTCATATTAGAATGGGACCTATTTAATACCATGGACCTTACTAGTAGTTGAGTCCTTTCAAGGACCTTGGAGGGTATTTATATTTCTATTTATTACATAGGGACCTTGTATTGGATATTTCAAAAAATAGGATGGTGATGGCATTAGTGATGTAATTCTAACATTTGTGTTTTTGGTTCTCCCAATCAGAACCTATTTAGACGAGATAGATTATTTTTTTTATATAAACATGAAAAATATTGTTAAATATGTAGTGGGAATGCATTCTAGGTTTAAGAATTCCCCAAACTCTAAATTTATGTGTTTGCATATTCTATCTAAATTGAAAGATCACTAATGTCTATTATCAGCCATGTCACCCCATAGTAATTGTGATATGATGAAATTAATTTGTTTCTCCAAAATTATCTATTGAAATGAACCTAATCAAGTAGGAAGTTATGTTGATGAGGGTGATATTAAGTAGAGTGAGGTGATCCACACAAATAAGGTACTTACTTTTGCACTTAGTAAGTTTAAATGAGTAATACAGATGATGGGGTCCCAAACTAAATTTCTTACTTTGAAGGGAGAAAGAGGAAAGGCAAGATATTTGTTTAGGGAAATGACCTATTGGTAGCCTAATATGTGTTTGAAACAAGTAATCATCTCAAGTGGGTAGTGAGTACCAATAGTAAGGGTTTTGTGAACATTGGTACATACGCTCGACAAGTGTGAGAAGATACCAAGAATAGAGACAATTTTGATCAAATTTTTATCTTTGGGATTAATAAAATGAGTGTGTCATCCACAAGTTGTATTATTTTTTCCTCATCAGATATTTTTTCGGGGATACTATTAAGAAGTCCACTGGTAATTGTGAGTTTAAACATGATGGTCGAGATAGAGGTGGCAAGAATGAAGAGACTAAGGCAGAGAGTAACCTTGACGAAGGTCTTTGGTTCAATGGAAATACCCAAAGGGAGAGCCATTTATCAAATTTGAGAACGTGCCAAGCTGAAATAACCCCGATGAATCCATGAACAAAAAACCAAGACCATCTAAGAATTCAATGAGAATATTTTACAGTTGTTGTTATCAAAAGATTTCTCAAAGTCAAGTTTGAGTGCGAGAAATGGAGTGCCAAGAGATTGATGGAGTGTATCGTTTCATTTACAAGTATGTTTGTGTCT
Source organism: Alisma plantago-aquatica (assembly GCA_963693085.1). Lineage (NCBI taxonomy): Eukaryota > Viridiplantae > Streptophyta > Magnoliopsida > Alismatales > Alismataceae > Alisma > Alisma plantago-aquatica. Next base: position 831,221,652 of record OY856411.1, on the reverse strand, counting down.
TAAATGTGTTGATTTGTAAGGAAGGTTAATTGTTTTAGGTCGACAATGTTGGAAATATGAGGTGTTGGCCTGCTACTAGAAACATTGGCGATGATTTTAGTGAGACATTGATCAAACTAATAGTAAGAAATTTCTTGATGCTAGTGGGTTTGTTAGTTTTCTTATCAAAGACAATGTGAGCCTGATTAAGGAGATCAATCTAAAGAGTGATCTCATTATGATAATGTATACAGTTGAAAAGATGCAAGGAGAAGGTTTCAATCCTGCTCCAATATTCATGACGGAGGAGGTACAAAAACCATTTAGGTTGGGAGATTTATAAGCCCTAAGTTGTATAGCTACGGAGTGAATCTCGTATTTAGATAAAGACATAAGGAGGTTGCCTGGATTGGTACAACGTATCATACACGTTATCTTCTATTTCATAACTTATTGATCCTTATCGAGAGAACAAGTCCAGATAACAGGTACATATATACTTTAAAAAAAAAAGATGAAAAAACAAATTTTAAAATCTATATAATTAACAGTTTAGAATTTCTCAACACAAGTGGTTGAAAGTTGGCTGCAATTGAGCAAAGTCCCAGTCAACTTCACGCACATGCGGATAGAAAGTTTTCACGCCTACTTTAGTATAATAAAAATTAGGGGAATATACAACCCGCATATTAGATAACATCCTAGTAACAATTTGATTCCATTATAGGTTGAGTCATGCAAAGATTGATACATAATTTGTGTCTGTACCCATATTCCTAAAGCCATACGTGCACGTCTTATATGAAATACTTAGGTCAATACTCAATTGTGCATAACATTCTCGTGCTCTTTTTACCTTTTTTTCTGTGTTTGTGGAACAGTTACTAGGATCTTTCTCAGGAATATAATAACCGCAACCGCAAAGCAACCATTGAGGAGCTTTTAGCCAATAAACAACATTTGAACAGTATATTTCGATGACATGATTTTGAATATGAATTTTGGATTTCTCAAGACTGATTTATCAATTAAACTTTTGTCCACCAACAACTAAAATTCTTTTTTTTTACTGCTAGCGAGGTGCACTAGTATTCTTATATCATCGAATCACATCAGTAGGCTATTGACTGTCATTATCATAAGAATTTCCTAATACCAGCTTCTAACTCCGTTGATCACTTGTTGCGACGAACAAGACGTATGTTTTTCCCCTTCCCTCCACCTGCCATAAGAAGACTAGTGATATCACTGGCAACCTTGCCTAAATCCTGCAACATATCGCCTCTTTGCTGTATCCCATCCGGGTAGATCAAACCCGGCTCCTTTAGGAAATCCTTAGCGCAGATGTCTACCATGTCACTCACAGCACTTATCTGTGTGTAAGCGGCAACCGTCCCATTGGGCAGGCTCTTGAGTGCGTCATTTAGAAAGATGAGGGTCCGTTGGTACGCCACTGAGCAATCTGAGAGCGCCGCTTTCAAGGGCGCCGGTTCCGTTGTGTTGTTGTAGAGCTCATCAACGTAGTGGCTAGCTTCAGTGGCGTTTGTTTTAACTGCGATTGTGGCTACAATGGCCAGGGTTGCAAGGTCCGCAGTGGAGCTAGAGGAGTTGGCTGATAGAACCTGTTGACAAAGCTGGGGAAGCTTAACTTTGTTGCATGTGCTTGTAATTAAGCTTTCATCGGCGTTTACCAAAAGAAGGGCGTTGATGAAGAGGAAACAACTAAGGGATACAATCCAGAATCCAAAAGGGGATGTTGTGTTCATTTTGTTCTTGATGGGGGTATGGGTGAAAGCCTAGATACGCCCTTGAGTTCCAGAGCAAGTTCTATCGACAGATGGGATGTGCGTGCATTCTCCTCCTACATATTTATAAGGGCGGTGTACAAGGTACAATCTCGAATTAAACTTCCGGACAGAATTCTTCAGTTAATTTGATGCCTTGTTTACCGTTTTCACAGAAATGGAAAGAAACGGAAACAGACATCTAGCTTAAACGTAGTCATGGTTAGTCATCATTACATACTAATGATGTATTATAATACTCTAAGATGCAATATATCTTCTCTACGGTTAGTACCTTTATTCAAAACGGTATGCATATATATGCTCCGTTCACGCATATAGAAAATGATGGTGTAAAAAGTTGCTATTTTTTGTTATTGCTATTTTGAAATTATTTGAAAGACAAAATCCGTACATCTGTAAAGCTTACGTATTTATGTTACCTTATAAGGTTTTCGGTTTTCACAAAACATCGACCGCTTGAATCTCGTATTAATTACATAGGGCATTAATGAATAACACCTATTCTTTATAAAGATGAATTATTTACTACTACAACACACAGTAAGGATTTCTCTATGTAGCGACTTTGGCCTTTATGATGAGAAGATATGCGAAGGACAGACTAGTGACATACTATTTGTAGGTTAGAAAAAAAAAGATTATATAGGACACTTTTCCAATATAGCAACTTTTGTGGAATATATCCCACAATAACACATTTTGTGAGAAACCGGCCACTCAATGTGACGTTTTAAGTATGTCGGTTTAGAAAGCATCATAAACATTGGTGTTTTAATTATTAAAGTTAAAAATTAGAAAAAGAAAGAAATAGAAAACCACTATAGTAGTTGACATTTTCTATTTGACGATTCAATTGAAATTACGCCAACCATTGGCACTCTTTATTTTTTTCCTCTAATTTTTGTTATTTTATAATGAAAGTGGTAACACATGTGGTACATTGACCCTTGACATGAATACCATTTAATGTGGCGGCTTTAGACTTAAGTGTGCTATTTTAGGGAATATTTTCCAAAGAATGTTATAGTGGTGATTATTTTTATAGTGGTAATGATTTTCGCTAAAACGTGTTATATTAGTGTTTCTTCCTTGTATGTTTCACGAAAACTCAAAGCCACATATGATAGTTAAGCCACTCAATAACGCCATGAACGCCTTCCTGGTATATGTGTGATAATACGCTATTTGTACGTTTTTGTGAATATAAGGATGGTTTGATGTTATTGAGGGATTTACCTTATAGGGTTTGTGTTAGGGTTGGCAATCTCAAACCCGACCCGAATGACCCGACCAGACCCAAAATTCCGACCCAAAATGATCCGAATTGAACCCGAAAATGTTAATTCGGTTGTAAACTAAAATTCAGCAATGTGTGCAAATTTTAGTTTGTATGGACCCGAATAACCCGAACCCGGCCCGTTCAACCTGAGAGTAACCTAAAATGACCCAAAATGTGGCATTTGGTGAATTTTACTAAGATTTATTAAATACTGATACTTCATTACATTTTTGACATGTCTCATAAACAATGCTACAATCAAATATTTAATAAAAAATTAGTTTGCATAAAGTTTGTAGTACAAACCCGATTTAGGACTCGAATTAGACTCGAAACTCACTTTACGGGTCAGGACCCGATCTGACCTAACCCGATTGTCAGTCCTAGTTTATGTTTTCCGCAAAAACATACACATAACACATTACTAATCTAGGTTTTCCATGATACGTTAATGAAATGATGACATCTCTATTTCACACATTAATCAATTATAATAATATAAAATGCAATTATTTCTCTTCCATAGTCGGTAGCTTGAACCTTTATTGTCACATGAATGCAAGCTTCTCTCACATATATTTTAAAAGGTGGTGTACATGTTTGTATGGAATTAAATCCACATGAAAATTTCTTAAGTGATTTCATTACCTTATAAGCTTTTCCTTCTTCCAAAATATGCTTTTAGCTTGAATCTAGTCTAGTTGTCTATGTTCGATGGGACATTAAGAGAAACACACACATATAATTAATGCAGCTAATTTTTTTAATCACCCAAGATGCAGTAGCTTGTATCTTTATGATAATGCAGATACTTGCTCCTCTTGTGTGTGTAAGGCTTAATTTTTTACAAAAAGATAAAGATATTTTGAATATAATGTAGCCTCAATTGGATATTTTATTAGAAGTGATACATCACTTTTTTCGCACATTAGATCTTTACAATCCTCCTAGATAGATTTTACTTGGTAACAATATACTTAAGCATTATCGTTATCTTATTTTTCATAAAAGTAAACAAAGGGCTTGAATTAAAGACAAAATCCTTACATATGTAAAGCTTACGGATTTATATTACCTTATAAGGTTTTCGGTTTTCACAAAACATACACAGCTTGACTCTCGTATAAATTACACAGGGCATCAATGAATAACACCTATTCTTTATAAAGAAGAATTATTTACTCCTCCGACACACAATAAGGATTCATCTATGTAGTCACCGACTTCAAGATATGAAGCAGATATACTAATAACATGTTGTTTGTATGATAGAAAAATTACTTATATATAACACACTTTGTCAAAATAAGTACCAATATAGCAACATTTGTGAAATATATCCCAAAAGAACACACTTTGTGAAGAAATAGAAAATCACTATAATAGTTGGCATTTTCCATTTGACGATTCAAATTGAATATCGCCAACCATTGTCACTCTTTATTTTGTTATTTTCTAATGAAAATGGTAATATATGTGGCACATCGACCCTTGACATAAATGCCATTTTAGGTGGCCTTTTTAGGTTTAAGTTTGCTATTTTGGGGAATATTTTCCAAAGAGTGCTATAGTGGTGATTATTTCTATGGTGGTAATGATTTTTGGTAAAACTTGTTATATTAGTGTTTTTTCTGATTGGTCAAGTAAGTGTTTTAATGCAAAATTTATAGATAAATAACCGTAGCTCGGATTAAAATAAGTTATATATGAATTTTGATCAGGAGAACACAAGGAATCCAATAAAAATAGATTTATAGCCTGAATCTGATCATAGTTCGAAATATAGTGTAAATTACCATCTTAAATGAATTAAAGATTAAGAAACCCTATTTTGATATGATTAATGTGTTTAATAGGGTTTAATGGATCTAGTTGATTAATTCGAGATGTCTGACCCTCCGCTAGGGTTTTCCCGTGGGGGCGGCGGCGGTCGGGGCAGAGGTGGTCGCCTAGGAGGCCGAGGAAGTTGAGGGGCTCAGGAACAAACACGAGATGCATTGTCAACGGACGTCAATGGCGCCGCCACTGTTGAAGTCAATAGCCAGGTTGAAACAACCGTGATCCCTCAAACGACGGACCGTTCCTACCGAGACGCCATGACCGGATGGAAAGTCTCCGCTCAAATCAAAGTGATATCTCCAGATACCCTGACATCGAACGACATCACCGTCGACAGATCAGGGGCGTTGCCCGCTATAACTGTTAATCCTAATTCTCTACCACAGCTGCTGGAACCCTACAAATATGCAATCATCGTCAAGTTGGTGGGCAGCAACATATGGTTTCAGGCTCTTGTTAACAGACTGGCCATTCTCTGGGATCTGACAGACTCCTTCAGGGCGATCGATCTTGAAAAAGGATATTACATCATCCAACTCAGCAATAACGTCGACTTTGTCAAAGCCATGACAGGAGGACCTTGGGTTATCTTCGGCAGCTACCTATCGGTCCAGTCATGGAACCCAAACTTTCATCCTTCTGACAACATCCCATGCAAGGTTGTCATTTGATTGTGGGTGGTGGACCTACCGGTTTTCCTTTACCAAAACCCACTTCTGGCGAGCATTGGCAACCTAGTGGGCAAAATCATAAAAATTGACACTACCACAACCACAGGCGATCGTGGCAAGTTCGCACGCCTTGCCGTGGAGGTCGACACGACCAAGCCTTTACTCCCAGTGATCCTCCTCAATGGACAACATTACAACCTGGCGTATGAGAACCTGCCGATGGTCTGTATGAAATGCGGAAGGATGGGCCATGAAGATAAAGCATGCAATTTTGTTAAAGCATTTACCCCGTTTGATCCATCAACATCCAAGTCGGCTCCTCTGATCCCACCCACTACCTACACACAGGCTATCCATGCACCCAAACCTGTGAGAAGGCCTCCACCCGCAAAAGAAGGCCTGACGGAGAAGCCCAGCGCCCCATCGGGACCTCGGAGGACATCCCCGGCAGCGAGCAAAACACAAAAGGATGCAACCCCCGTGGGTGAAAAGACAACACCAGATGCAGAGGACGACTGGGAGATTGTCGTCCACCGCAAGAACAAGAAGAAGGCCTCTCCGAACCAGGCGAGCGCACCTCAATCCTCCAACAACACGGTGGTTATCCTGATAGATGACCAAGTGTCAGAAGGACGACATACCATTCCCAACGATGGCTGCGCCTTCGTGTTCAAGGGAACCTCCAACCCTCACCCCAACAGACCATCGGATGGTTTTCACTGGGGGGACGCTGGGGTGGGTAATGGAGTTATGCTACGGAATTGCAAAGTAGTCTATCACAATGTCACGATCAGCCCGGGTAGGGAACACAAGAAGGGGAAGCTAGCCCAACAACTCAATCAATCGGGTGACAGCCACCCTAAGAAACAACTTACGTTTGAAGAATCGAATCAAGAAATGATCGATGCCCCTACGGAAGATCCTGCAGTGGCGCCCCCTCCAGATGACCCAGGCCAAGCTGTCGGCCTGTGCGCGGCGATCAATTAAGGCAGAAACTCACTCTTGTATATTGTGTTTAATGCCTAACATCATGTGCCAGAACGTCCAAGGAGCTTTCTCCAAGGACAAGATCAGATTACTCAAGGATTATAAATTCACTCACAAGATTAGAATCTTGGCCATTACTGAACCTCGCTGTAGTGGTAAATCTGCTAACAATGTTATCAGTAAGCTTGGCTATACCTCCTCACACTGGGTAGAGGCTCTTGGATTCTCCGGAGGCATCTGGATTCTCTGGGATGAGGCTCAATGTAAAGTGGACATCATCCATAATCACATACAACTTATTCACTGTCATATTAATAACTCCTGGAATATCACCTTTGTATATGGGAGCCCCAACCCTATGAAGCGGCGTCTCCTGTGGTCTAGACTCTCTGAGATTGCCCCCACTGTGCCGGGTGCATGGTCAGTTGCAGGGGATTTTAATATCATGCTCGACATCACTGAAAAAAAAGGAGGAACTCATTTCGACCGCTCTAATTGGCGCTTATTTAAAGATCTCCTCAGTAACACTGGCCTGGCTGATACGCGGATGCATGGAAACTTCTTCACTTTCAAAAAATGCCAGCTTTATGAAAAGCTCGATCGAGTTATCGCCAACAATAACTGGATTACTATTGATGGGGGTTATAAAATAACGGTGCTGCCTCACCTTTATTCCGACCATAATCCTATTCTTATGACCAGTATCGACAAGCAAGAAACCAGGAAGCATGTCTTCAGGACCAAAGATAGCTGGACTGTCATGCAGGACTTTCAAAAAGACCTATTGCCTCAATGGCGTAGCGATCTGCCGTTCATAGAAGCACTACCTGTCTTCCAAAAGGCGGCACTCAAATGGGAAGCCACCACCAGGCAAGCCAAGCACAAAAAGAAGCAACGCCTCCTCAAGCAGTTGGATTGCTGCCAGGTACCGCAAAGTTTCCATTCATACCCACTAACGATCTTTTGTCCATTTCTCCTCAAGAACAATACAGTGCTATCTTACTCCAAGAAGAAATGAATTGGCGGAAAAAGTCTCATATCGACTGGCTTCAGGCTGGTGATGGAAACACTAAGTTCTTTCATTCTTTTGTCAAAGCACGAAGACACTTTACCAAGATTGGCAGGCTGCGCAATGAGAGGGGTGAATGGACGGAGGAGTCCACAACCCTCAAGATTATGGTACGAAATTATTTCTCCTCTTTGATGACGTCGATGAGTCGCGATACCTCTGCCAGAAACGTCGCTAGTTATATCGGCGCCTTCAATCAGCTCACCCTGCAACAGCTCAATTTCATCGCTCGAACGCCGGGACCGGAAGAGATCAAGCACACTGCCTTCCTCTTAGCGTCGTCCAAAGCTCCTGGACCAGATGGGGTTCATGATGGTTTTCTTCAGGCCAATTGGTCCACGATCAGTAACTCTCTCATCTGCACCGTCCAGAAAAGTTTTAACACAGGAACTATTGATCAAAACATGGCAGATTCCTATATGGTGCTTATCCCTAAGAATAGGTAGCCGATGAGTTGTGCCGATTTGAGACCCATCTCTCTGAACAACTGTTGTTTCAAGATGCTATCTAAGATCCTGGTTGAGAGGATCAAGCCTTATCTCAATAATTGGATCTCTGCTACTCAGTCTAGCTTCATCCCGGGTAGAAGGATAAGAGACAATATCCTTTTGGTCCAGGAAGTTATTCATTCCATGAAACATAAGACTGGATGTACCAAATGGGTCAGTATCAAACTCGACCTCTCAAAAGCGTTTGACAGAATGCAATGGCCATTTATTCGGGATACGCTTTGTAAAACAGGACTTCCGGACATCACCATCAAGCTGATCATGAACATCATTTCTACAGGCCATACTTCCATCTTGTGGGAAGGAGAACCTCTTCCCCCTATCAATCCTCCCAGGGTGTGTGCCAAGGCGACCCCCTCAGCCCCTACCTGTTTGTTCTCTGCATGGAACGGCTCTCACAAGCTATCAACCAGTCCATCGCTAATCTTCTTTGGAAACCCATACGCCTCGCAAGACAAGGAACTCCACTTTCTCATGTTCTCTTTGCCGATGACATTATCCTCATGGCAGAAGCTGACCCTAATCAAGCAAGAAATATTCTGCATATCCTTGATTCCTTTGCTGCTGCATTAGGACAGGTGCTTTCTAAAGAAAAATCTAGATGCTACCTTTCATCGAACACTTCAAGGGCGGAGAGGCGTGCGTTCTATAGGTGCATCGACATTGATTACACTGAGGACCTAGGGCTCTACCTTGGCGTGCCCATTCTTCATCACAGGGTCAATAAACAAACACATCAACATATCACAAACTCCATAAAAGAAAGGATGACAAGTTGTTCTGCTCGACACCTCTCTTTGGCAGGGAGAATTACCCTCGCCAAGTCTACCTTACAATCCATTCCATCTTATACCATGCATACGGTCCGGCTTTCACCCACTCTCTGTGATGACATCAATAAGCATGTAAAGAACTTCATTTGGTCGGGAGGGAGGGAGTACAAGAAATTATCTCTAGTTTCCTGGAAGAAAGTTACATCCCCTAAACGGATGGGAGGCGTTGGAATAAAAGATGCAAGAGACCAAAATACAGCTCTCATGCTCAAGAATGTCTGGTATTTTATGAACGATCACCCTGCTATCTGGGTCAATGTTATGAAGGAAAAGTACATGCGCAACAACACGTTCAGTAAGAAACCCTTCTCCTCGGCTTGGGCCTTCATCAAAAAAAATATCAACACCCTTATGCCCATTAGTCACAGGGTTGTTAATTCTGGGACTCGCACCAATGTCTGGTCCGACAAATGGATACACGGCAGTTCAGTCTTGGACTTCCATCCGACCTGGCACATCCCCTTGGAGCTCGCAGACCTCAACGTCTGCTCCATGAGAGAAACTAATGGCGACTGGGACATGTCCTTCATCATGAACTACCTCCCACCAGGGATGGCGGATCAGATCAGGTCTATCCCGCCTCCTGTGGATAATTCAGGCAAGGACTGTTGGTCGTGGCCCTATGAGGAATCAGGCAATTTCACTGTTAGCTCTGCTTATGACTGGATCCACTCTGATCGGAACACTCCAACGTTGGGCAGATGGGAGGCTGTCTGGAAGCTCAGAGTCCCTAAACGCATAAGAGTCTTCGCCTGGATGCTCCAGCATCGTGCGCTGCTAACAAACTCAAAAAAATAGCACCGACATCTCAATGTTGATATCACCTGCCCTGTCTGTAATAATCAACCTGAAACTCTTCTGCATTGCTTAAGGGACTGCACAACTAGCCACCAAGTCTGGACTGGGCTAGGTGTTCACAGTGACTTCCTTACTTCTTCTGAGGAGGCATGGATACATAATATCATATGTAACAGCAGTAAAGGTGAGTGCCATATCCAGTACATCACAGCTTGTTGGCATCTATGGCAGGTGCGGAACAATCGGGTCCATAACAATACCATCCCTTCCTCGTGCCGCAACATCGACTTTATCAAGGAGCGCACTGGAACCATCATGAATCTTCCTGTTAAGCAAAATTCCTTGTCAGTAGGAATGTGTCAACCTCTACCTAGACCGTCGTGCTATGAAGCGGCCATCTTTGTCGATGCGTCCTTCAATCACAGCTCCAAGAGAGCCGGAGATGGCATCCATGTCATCGACCCTACTGGCAAGTGCATCCATGGGAAAGGAATACCTTTCTTTTCCTCCTCCACCTTGGAAGTTGAGGTGTTTGCTACCATTCTCGCAGGACAACTGGGTAGGAGCTTGGCCTCATGAGGATTCTCTTACTGTCAGACTCAAGTTTAACTGTGCAGCTTCTCAGGGACAACCAACTTCCGTCGCAAAAGCTCCAACCGCTTTGGAGGAAATTTCGTGCCCTCAGCAATGCCTTTGCTCATGTCACTGTATTGTATATACCACGTGAACTAAATAGGGTTGCTGACGGCATAGCAAAACACTCTATGCGGTCTTTTCTTCCATGTAATTTCAGTACCTTTAAACCTTCTTGGCTCCGAGCTGATACAAATATCAATTTGGACCTGTTTTGGCCTGCGCTAGAGAGCGGGATGAATAAATAATTCTCTAGTCTCCAAAAAAAAAGGGTTTAATGGATCTTTAGAGGTGATATTAATCTGTTAAATGTAAAAAGGAACATTGAGTTCAAAAAGGAAGAACTTTGCACGTGATTAGTCTAATTTAAGGTTTATGTGCTTAAAAATGCATGGAATTTGAAAAGGGCATAAAGTTATCATCTTTAATGAATCAATTAAGGAAAAACCCTTAGATTTGATGATAGATGGATAATTCAAGCTGATATTAACCTGTTGTTAATAAAAGTGAAAATAGGATTTAGAAAGATGATCTTTTTATATAGTTGGTTTAATTTAGGGTTCTATGTACATGAATATGCCTTAATGGGATTAGAAACCCTAATTTATGTTGATATGAATTCTAATGGTTTTAATTGTACAAATCGAAGAATAAAATAGAGATATGATGATTCGAAGATAAATTGAGTACCAAAGATCTTTAATGTGAATTATTTGGATAATTAGTGTTTCCTAGTGTATAAAAGTGGAAATAGTGATAAATAAGGTTCATATATGTGAGTTGAACTATAATGAAATATGATTTGTCAATTTGAAAGAAATCGAAGATGATAATTAGCCTTAATGTTTTGGATATGACCTAAAAGGATAAAGATAATAGTTTCAGTGTAAAAGAAACATATTAGACTTAATTGACATTCAATTGTGCCTATGATGCAAAAATTAAGGTTTGTGAACTAAAAGAACATTAAAAGTGATAAATGCATAATGAAGGATAAAACCCTAATAAAACCCTAAAGTTGGCCTAGAAATCATAAGGTGGAATCCAAGTTGATCTTAAGGATTTTTTGAATAAAACAATGACACTTGAATGTTATGCATTATTTTCAGGATATTGTTGATTGCTTGTTAATTGTGTTGAATGTTAATGCATGTACATCAAGTTACTATGGATCAGGTATGTGGTTACGATTATGAATAACCGCTATAGTTTCCCGATGGATTCCCAGATGTTTAATCGCATTGAATGCAACTAAACTGTTGGATGTTTATTTATTTCATGCCACTATAAAGTGACTATGATTATCACCATAAATGTGCATATATAACTGACTAGATCCGGGTCCACCTCTGTTACTTTGAAAAGGCTAAAAAAGGGGTAATCCTAGAGTAAGGTCTAGGTTACCATGAGTTAGAAACTGGGCTACCTACGTGTAGTGCCATGAGACTCTTTAGCAAATCCCGAGTTAAGGAGTGGTCTACTTACGAGTAGTGCCATGTGACTCAACCCTAGAAACTGGTTCACTTATAGGTGGATCATGAGGGGTTTAATGGGGACAACACAGAGGATAGGGTACTCTTGGATCATGGAGTTATATCTAAAATGTAATATTGGTTGTTAAATAAGTAATTGAATGATTACATTGTTATCGTAATTGCATGTTTATTGTTTCCCCCACATACCAGCTACGGCTGACCGATGTTTTGTTTGTCGGCGTTTTAGGTACAATGAAAAGAACAAATAGTAAAGTGGCACATGTGATACTAAATGAGAATTAAAGTGAAAAGGAGGATTAGATAGATTAGTATCGGTGTGGATAGAAGAATAGAGATCCAAGTTTTCAAAAGGTATGCAAAAATTTATTTTCTTACAACTTTCAGTATAGTATGTTAAAATTTGATAATTATTCTTGGTTAATTGCCGAACCTTTGATCCGAAAGTCATGGGTACGGCTTTGACCTCTCGGTATCCCTTAATTGGGGGTTATCAGGAGGTGGAGTCGTAACATTTGGTATCAGAGCCTAGGTTCCTCAGTTAACCATTAATAATCATTAAATTTTACAAACTCCATAGAACCCAAGGGAGTTATTAGAGGAGTATCCGAAAGACGGAGGTGTCTAGAAAGGGATCACGACCGGGGGCTGGCAAGATTTTCCTCCGCATCGCTAGTCAGAATATGAGGACTCCCGGACCCGTGTGACCGCCTGGCCAAGGTCTTAGGGTATGAATCGAAATAAGATACCTTTAGGACTTCTCATCTTATTCATCCCTTCTCATCACAAAATTCTGATAGACATAAAGGATTAAGGTTTTCTTTCTTCTCCTCACCCTCTTGAGGTATGGGTAAGGTTAATAAGGTTTAAGGAATCCTCCACTAAATTAATGAAAGGCATGTAAATAAGATGTCATGGACATAAGCTTAATAGATTAAGTGCAAAATAAATAATAGATACATGCTTAAGACGTATGACATAAGATGTCATGTCCTCAGAAGAGACTTGAGGATAGACCTTCTTGTCAGGAGGATAATTTAGTCTTGGAGATAGAGATATCCATTGAAAATAGAGACCTGGCACATCCTCTGAGGATGATGCTAACCATAACCCTAAGTGAAGGTTAAAGAGAGATGAGTTGGACCAGGTGTTTGAAAGGACATGCCTTTGGGATGCCACATGATCCATGGGAGACCTAGCACCTTTGGTAACCCAACCCTGGGAAGGGTCGTGCATGTTAGGGTAAAGGATAGTACCTTAGATGATGATGTTAGTGAAGGACTATAGAAACCCTATGGGCTAGTACAAGTAGGGCATAGCTGGCAACTAGGGCACGTCATAATGCAGACAGTAGGATGAAACCCTGGATAAGGAATTATGATGGAGCATAAAGGGTCATGGATGATCTTGAGCAACCATAAGTTCGAACATAGGCTTCACCAGGTTGATCCTTCATGAAGAAAGGACCTCTAATGGCGAGGTTGGTGGTGGGGTTAGCTCTAGAGAGCAGGAAATCCAACAAGAAGGTTGGAAGCCTAAAACCGTGAACAATGGATAATAGTGGTTTCCTCTTGATCGATCCCTGAAAGTTGATGATACCTTGGTTGTCTTTAGAGGGACCAAACCTATATGAAGGATGCGGTTTTTGGCACCTATGTGCCTAGGGTATAAGTGTTTACCTTCTGAGAAAGGAAGAAGATGTTTTGTATACCTTGAAGTGGATTTGTAACAGGTTAGGAGGCCTTGTACCTTATGGGTTGTCCTTGAGGAAGATCCAACTCTAAGTGATGCTCGAGTTGAAGGATGACAGGAAGTGCACGTTATGCCTTTTGCAAGCTTGATTCATGGTTAAGAGATAGAGCATGCAGCTAGACACCTAAAAGTGAACAGAGGGTTCCTAGGCCTAAGAGGGGAAGTGGTATACCTAATGCTCATGATGAGAGTTAAGTTGCTATAGTTTTGAGCATGGTACGCCTCATGTATAGAGGAAAAGAGAAGCCCCTTAAGTTTAAGGTGTGTTTGATGAACCCCTTACAACTAGGTTGATGATAAAGAAAGATATGATCTTGATCAAACATTGAGGAAAGAGGACAAGTATGACCTATCATGGTTCAGTAGGTGATCTGCTTGTGCCTTAATAGCTTGGTAGGGTTAAGTAGGCTCATGTGGGTGTAAACCCTAGACCTAAGAGCTTTTGGTGACCTCAGAGATAGTTTTCCTCCCATCCTGGGAGAGGAACCCCTTTGGAAGGGTGTATATCAGTTTTGTTGGTTTAAGGTAACCTAAAGAAGTCTCATAGGATCTTGAGAAGCTAAGTGAAAAGTACATAGTATGAGATTGAATCTACAGACCCATAGATATACATCTCTATTCCATATGAATGTGTTACCATGGAGGTAACCAGTATGGGGCTTGACCAAGGTAGGCAGGTTGCCATGATGCCTATGAATGGATGAGAGCCAGCCCATGAATGCAGAAAGAGAGATGATGAAGACTTGGGTAAGGTTCTAAGTGAACATGTACTGTTATGGAGAATCCTAAGTCTATCCTAGGGTCAGGTAGGGATAAGACCGATGAAAGTAGGAGTTACCTAATTCCCCAGTTGCACATGACCATAGGGTCGGGAGGTAACAACTATCATTGTCTGAGGGCCATGGGTTAGGAGATTGATCACCTTCATGAACTCATGGGACCCAAAGGGCAGATGAGTAGGGCACTCTCTTGATGCATGAGGGAAGAGGGATGACCCCAAAAGAGTCGGTACCCTATAGACCTAGAGGAGATGACCAAGGATATAAACCTCAGTAGGTTCAAGACTAGTTTGATATCATGAAGAGACATATGTGGCACGTTGCAACTTAGATTTAAAGGTGTATTGGTAAGGTGGGACGTACCATCTCTACTCTTAGAACAGGAAGAACTATGTATTTGGACTGCAGCCAAATGCTTATTTCCTCTTGTTATGGGGGTGAGAGATAGTACATTATGCATGTCATACACCAAGGATGAGAGATGATGTAGGTTGGAACGTTGCCAAGAGAAACGGGAATAGAGAAGATATCTACCCTGGTTAAGTGAATGATACATGGATGGTTTGTAAGCACTAAGAGGAATGAGGTAGTCCCCTTATGAGGATATTTTTTTATCATGAGCTATGTGGAACTTACAAGTTATACCAGGTTGAGTTTGGTCACCATGATGATGAAATCAGAGAGTGTTCTTAATGGAGATAGACATGGAGTTTGAGGTAATATGATAAGTGAAATACATGGAAGTGTATGTCTTCAATGTTACCAAATATCTAAGGATGTGAGGTGGTAATGGATGCTCTGGTTGAGATACATCTGACTTGTTTGACTAGAAGCTAGAAAAGGTTGTTTGGCTAACCCTAAGTTCGAAAGGGAGATGCGTTTGGATAACACTCAGATATAACAAGATTCGTTGAAAAGTTATGGTTGTTTGGTTAGCCAGTCTAGTCCTGGATGCAATGAAAGGATGGTGGTAAAACCTCAGATGTACTTCTTTGGAAGAGAAGGTGATGAAACCCCGACTAGAGTGGTTTAGGGTTTCATAGGAATCGATCTTGGAAGAATCATGACATACAGGAAATCATGATACACCATGGAAAATGGCAATAGCACTTTAGATGCTTAAGATGAAGTTGCATGTGGTTTATGACCATGCAAGCCAGGAGGTAAAGGACGAACCCCAGTAACCCAGTGTATCGATATAAAGGACAAAAGAGTCCCTGAGAGGGAATGGGAGCTCAACACTATGGATGTTGTGATAGGTCTTCTCTGGGCCAAAGAAGGTCGAGATACAATATGGGTTATGGTAGGTCGCCTTACCTAGATAATATGAGAAAGGAAGAGTTCGTATAAGGGACAGATCCAGTTGAACTACCCATGAGAAAGATGGTTCAACTACACCATGAAGCGAGTTCAAAGGTTCTTGAGTTTGACCTAAAGGTTCACTTCCATAAAGTGGAAGTAGGTACATGAAGAACTCAATGTTAGTATAGTTTATCACCCCTAACTATGGTTAAGTATGATCCAGGCTAAAGGGTATGATGAGGGCATGTGTGCTCGCTCAGGGTGATATCTAGAGACAGTTCTTGTCCTATGAAAGATGTGACAATGACCACCATAGCCAGTATCGGGTTTTATATAAAGCTCTGTAAGGGAGGATGTGTCAGTCACCACTTCAGTAAGGTGATGTTGGTGAAAGGACCACATGATGGTTAGAAAAGTACCACATGATGGTTAGAAAAAGGGACCTCAATGCGTGTAGATGAAGTCACTTTGATTGTGCAAGGGCTGAAAGGAGCCTAGAGACAATGAGAGTCATGAGCAGATGCAAAGTAGACTGACATACAAGTTACTGTGGGAGAAAATGTGACATGAAAATCCGACCCCTCTAAGTTATAACTAAGAGAGCTGAGTCCCCGATACATGGGTCCATTAGAGATGGATGGGTGGAGAAGGTTAGGTTTGACCCTACCCCTCAGGATAGAGTAATGGGAGATGTTTTCCATGTGTCCAATTTAGAGCGTTATGTGAGGTACCCCGACCATGTGCTAAGCAATGAACCTAGTGAGCCCCAAGGGAGGCTGAAATGGCCTGAGTCACCTGTGTAGTTTATAGACGCCAGGATGAAAGAACTCAGAGAAAAGAATATGTGATGATAAAGGTTCTTTGAAAATGCCATGAGTACGGAAAAGCCACATAGGGGCCAATGATGGACATGGAAAAGTCTTATCCTGAATTGGTTGTTTGCTTGTTTGAATTTTGAGGACAAAATTCCTATAAGAGGGGAAGGATGTTATAACCCCAATTTTTTGGTATAATTAGTGAGAAATGTGATTTCTCATATTAAAGATAATTGAACAAATAATGATATGATTTGTTTTGAATAAATGGATTCCTTTCACAATAGCCTTGATTGGTTGCTTTGTGGGCTATATTGGCTATTGGGCCCAATAACAAGGAAATTCAAATAGTAAATGGATAATTGAATTTTCGAGAAAAGAAATATATAGAAACCTCTAAAAGGCAAATCCAAAGAGGATTTCATGCCTCTTGGGTTCCTTGGGTACCAAGGAGACCAAGGTTGTAAAAAGAAGGTAATTAGAAAAGAAAAGGCTGATTAAGTATTTCTTTATTAAGAAAGAAATTGAAAATCATGATAAAATGTGGAAAATGAGTGGAAAGAGGCATAAATGAGTTTTCTTGGTGATAATTCGTATCCATGAGGTTTATAATGATAAAAGGAATACCCATGAGGAAAATATGAAGGAAATAAAAAGAAATCCTCAAAAAGAGATATTTTAATAATCAAGATAATATGAAATAATGCATATAGATGCATCTAGAAGGATAATAAGTATCCTTAAAAAAGTAATTTCGAAATCATAGAGTTTCTTGGGATTCAAGGAGTCCCAATAAAGAGGAAAGAAAGAGAAAATACTAAAAAGGCAAAATAAGAGGATAATGTGTTGCATTATTAATGAATTATGAGGTATTGTTAAAAAGAAAGTAATTTTGATTAAAAGAAATAGAATTTCGTATGAATGGATTAAAAAGCAAGGAAAGAGAGAATAAGTAAGAAGAAATTCGAATTCCTAATTATTCAAGAAATAGGATATACCAAAGGAGAGAGAGAGAGAGAGAGAGAGAAGAATTGCTTCTCTTTGAAGGAAAACAATTGCTATTAGAAGAAGGACTTCGTTTCCTTAAGGAAAGTCCTCACAGGGCTTCGTTGGCTTCACCTATAAAAGGGGTGAGACTTGGGGCCGAATCCAGAGAGATCTCACGTCTCCCACCCTCTTCCTTATCTTCTTCTTACTTCCTTACATTCTAAACCCTAATCAAGGAAAAATAGTACAATCAAAGCGCAACGAGGAGCCATGGAGGGTTCGTGATGGAAGCTTAATACCCCATGTTGCAGAAGGGAAAGAGAGCCTTCATCCTTAGGCCCTAGACGAGGTGCAACAGCGGCCGATCAACCTGCAGGGCAGCCACACGTCGCCGGTCTGAGGGGCGTGAAGGCGGCCCTTTTGGCTGCGATCGGGCGGCGCCCCAGGTGCGGGGAGGTCCGACGGAGGTCCGGGACCCTTTTCTGGAGATCGACGAGGTCCAGAAGAGGGAGGAGAAGGGCGCAGCTGTAGCTAGGGTTGCTGTGGCACGAGCAGCAGTTGGATCGTGAGGAAGAAGAAAGGCGGAGGCCTGATTGGATAGAATTGCCCTGCGCGGGCCAAAAGAATCGAGTTTTAAGTCGAGGGAAAAACCGTAATTCTGTTATATTTCTCAAACGATCTGCGTTGCATGAGCTGGATGACGTGGCGCCATCCGATTGGTCAAGTAAGTGTTTTAATGCAAAATTTATAGATAAATAACCGTAGCTCGGATTAAAACAAGTTATATATGAATTTTGATCAGGAGAACACAAGAAATCCAATAAAAATAGATTTATAGCCTGAATCTAATCATAGTTCGAACTATAGTGTAAATTACCATCTTTAATGAATTAATGATTAAGAAACCCTATTTTGATATGATTAATGTGTTTAATAGGGTTTAATGGATCTTTAGAGGTGATATTAATCTGTTAAATGTAAAAAGGAACATTGAGTTCAAAAAGGAAGAACTTTGCACGTGATTAGTCTAATTTAGGGTTTATATTCTTAAAAATGCATGGAATTTGAAAAGGGCATAAAGTTATCATCTTTAATGATTCAATTAAGGAAAAACCCTTAGATTTGATGATAGATGGATAATTCAAGCTGATATTAACCTGTTGTTAATAAAAGTGAAAATAGGATTTAAAAAGATGACCTTTTTATATAGTTGGTTTAATTTAGGGTTCTATGTACATGAATATGCCTTAATGGGATTAGAAACCCTAATTTATGTTGATATGAATTCTAATGGTTTTAATTGTATAAATCGAAGAATAAAATAGAGATATGATGTTTCGAAGATAAATTGAGTACCTAAGATCTTTAATGTGAATTATTTGGATAGTTAGTGTTTCCTAGTGTATAAAAGTGGAAATAGTGATAAATAAGGTTCATATATGTGAGTTGAACTATAATGAAATATGATTTGTCAATTTGAAAGAAACCGAAGATGATAATTAGCCATAATGTTTTGGATATGACCTAAAAGGATAAAGATAATAGTTTTAGTGTAAAAGAAACATATTAGACTTAATTGACATTCAATTGTGCCTATGATGCAGAAATTAAGGTTTGTGAACTAAAAGAACATTAAAAGTGATAAATGCATAATGAAGGCTAAAACCCTAATAAAACCCTAAAGTTGGCCTAGAAATCATAAGGTGGAATTCAAGTTGATCTTGAGGATGTTTTGAATAAAACAATGACACTTGAATGTTATGCATTATTTTTAGGATATTGTTGATTGCTTGTTAATTGTGTTGAATGTTAATGCATGGACATCAAGTTACTATGGATCAGGTATGTGGTTACTATTATGAATAACTACTATAGTTTCCCGATGGATTCCCAGATGTTTAATCGCATTGAATGCAACTAAACTGTTGGATGTTTGTTTATTTCATGCCACTATAAAGTGACTATGATTATCACCATAAATGTGCATATATAACTGGCTAGATCTGGGTCCACCTCTGTTACATTGAAAAGGCTAAAAAAGGGGTAATCCTAGAGTAAGGTCTAGGTTACCATGATTTAGAAACTGGGCTTCCTACGTGTAGTGCCATGAGACTCTTTAGCAAATCCCGAGTTAAGGAGTGGTCTACTTACGAGTAGTGCCATGTGACTCAACCCTAGAAACTGGTCCACTTATAGGTGGATCATGAGGGGTTTAATGGGGACAACACAGAGGATAGGGTATTCTTGGATCGCGGAGTTATATCTAAAATGTAATATTGGTTGTTAAATAAGTAATTGAATGATTACATTGTTATCGTAATTGCATGTTTATTGTTTCCCCCACATACCAGCTACGGCTGACCGACGTTTTGTTTGTCGGCGTTTTAGGTACAATGAAAAGAACAAACAGTAAAGTGGCACATGTGATACTAAATGAGAATTAAAGTGAAAAGGAGGATTAGATAGATTAGTATCAGTGTGGATAGAAGAATAGAGATCCAAGTTTTCAAAAGGTATGCAAAAATTTATTTTCTTACAACTTTCAGTATAGTATGTTAAAATTTGATAATTATTCTTGGTTAATTGCCAAACCTTTGATCCAGAAGTCATGGGTACGGCTTCGACCTCTCGGTCTCCCTTAATTGGGGGTTATCGGGAGGTGGGGTTGTAACATGGGTAATTTGCAATTTGTACACAAAACTAACACAGAAAGCACAAACATCAACCAAACAAGCTCAACTGGAGACTTAACCTCTCCACAAGCTCTAATCACATCTCAAAAGATTAGAGCAAGGTTCTAATCACATGATCAAGCCAAAATAAATAGAGATACCCCAAAACTCAGGTCAGGGTCCTTACATGCCATAAATTATTGGTATAGTATGCCTAGAGAGTCAATCATATGATGGTTGCAATGAGGCATGAGACACTTGATTTTATAATAATAAAGGCAATTTCATCTATATTTTTTTAACTATTTTTGAGATAATAGTTTTACATGATAGATGTCTAGAAAATGACAAAACTCAATGACGTATGTCTTCAAGTACGTGACTTGAACAATGAGATCATACAGATGTTAAGAGTATGTACATTCTCACTATCGTCCCTCGTCAATTGTTATTGTGGAAATAATCATAGACATCAATATAATAACAAAAAAGACTAGAGTGTGTGTTGGTTGATGACAAAATCTCATCAGACATGATATATGATATCAAACCAAGCACATAGATACATGTTAGAGAACAATGTATCAGACAGACCCACCATAAGAGTGATGCATGGAAACCACACTTGGTTAGTAAAGATCATCTCTTATAGTATTGGTGGTGACTGTGGTTCTTAGACCTAAAATCACTACACTCATCACATGTCGTTGGGTACACTTGCACATCATCAAACATAGTCTTGAAACATGGGTTGTTATAACAGTGCTGATTGGGTGACTTTGGCACATGGGGACTTGACTGTGAGTGATAGATATGGAATCTGTTCCTCCTAAGGGAGTGTGATATCCTGGCCACTTGAGGAGTGAGAGTGAGAAATGCATGGCCATGCACATGTAAGTCAATATTTGATATTGAGCTTACATATATCCCAGACGGTCTACTCTGAATAAAGAAACATGGATTGAACATTTGTAGAGAATGACAAGTCCATGCCTCGAGTTCAATCTGGATATCAGTGACAAAGGGACTATATATTCACTATAACACCAATAACTGATTGTAGGTTGAAAGTTGTTCTTCAACTTTCCTTTTCACTTGGGTAGCACTGATGTGTGACTAGGTATGGCTTTTTGCTTGTGAAGTCATATGTTAGTGATGGACATTCACTGCCAATGTGAAATGGGACCTATAGGGTCACACACATATGATTAACCTGGAAGATGAGTTTATCCATGAATGATGTTTAAATTAATTACTAAAGTGTTTAGGTACTCAATTAAACATTTAATCAATAGACTTGACTCAGAATCACCAAGTTCAAGTGTTGAACTAAATGATTAGAGTGTTAGATTGATTGAGAAATGCATTGACTATGTTCTGCACAACCTGGACCACCAACTGACCGGTTCACTAAGTGAACTGATCGGTTCACATGGATCAAATGAGCATGTGTTGGTTTTCTCGGTTCATGAGAAAAAAATCCTTGTTTCACTTGTTCAATTTGATTGGGCCAAGAATTAATCTTTGCATTAATTAGAAATGAATAAGGAAGGTCAATTCTGGGAAATTCTGGGAAGTGAAGCAACTGATTCACTAGGTGAACCGATCAGCTCACCTGCCCAAATGACTAGTTCAGTTATGAACCGATCGTCCCACTAGACCAAATGATCGGTTCAGTTATGAACCAACCAGTTCGTCTGCCGCAGTATAA
Source organism: Alisma plantago-aquatica (assembly GCA_963693085.1). NCBI lineage: Eukaryota > Viridiplantae > Streptophyta > Magnoliopsida > Alismatales > Alismataceae > Alisma > Alisma plantago-aquatica. The sequence goes on along the minus strand of OY856411.1, from coordinate 831,199,736 downwards.
TTAGTTCGTAGACAATCCAGACCCTTCTACTCCCGCACAGACTGGGAACCGTGACCCTTCCCTTTACTATAAATAGAGGGGTACATGGAGCGACAAAAGCTTCACGTCATTGTTGTCTTTGTTGAAAGAAATGCTTCCTGAAGGAAACGAGCTACCAATCTCAACATACCAGGTAAAGAAATTGTTGTGCCCAATGGGAATGGATGCCAACAAGATACACACATGCCCGAATGATTGTGTATTATTTCAAAAGGACTATGTGGATTTGAAAGATTGTCCAAAATGTGGTGCGTCACGGTATAAATTGACGACTTTAGGGGAGTCCAAAACTGGTTCTCCTGCTAAGGTGATGTGGTATCTACCTATAATATTATAGTTTCAACGCTTGTTTGCCAATCCGATAGATGCAAAGAATTTGAGGTGGCATGCAGATGTTAAGAAAAATAATGATGGGATCCTACGACATGCGTCTGATTCCCTATAGTGGAAAAAGATTGATCTATTGTACCCTGAATTTGGTGAAGAAGTTAGGAATCTAAGACTTGGGTTTTGTACATATGGGATGAATCTGTACGGGACATTGAGCAGCCAACATAGCACTTGGCCAGTCATGCTTGTTATATACAATCTTCCTCCCTGGCTGTGTATGAAAAATAAGTACGTAATGCTATCGTTGTTGATATCAGGCCCTAAACAACCTGGAATGACATCGATGTTTATCTTGAACCTCTGATTGATGAATTAAAGAAACTCTGGAGTGAAGGTGTGATGACCTATGATGCTTCATAAAGAGAGACATTTCGTTTGCATGCTATGGTCTTTTACACTATTAATGACTTTCCAGCATATGGGAATTTGTCTGGATATAGTGTCAAAGGAGCTAAAGCGTGTCCTATATGTGAAGAGAACACTGATTCAACAAGACTAAAACATGGCGGTAAGACTGTATATCTCGGTCATCGAAGGTTTCTTACAAAATTCCATCCGTATCGTAGGAAGCGCAAAGCATTCAATGGATTGAATGAGGAACAGAGTGCACCTAAACCTATACCAGGGGATGTTGTTTATGAAAGAGTAAAAGTCTTTGTCAATGAATTTGGTAAGAGATCACAATGTACTATGGACACACAGAGTGACAAATCTTTATTCAAGAAGAAGTCAATATTTTCTTCCTTATTGGAGTTCTTTGATAGTTAGACATTGTATCGATGTCATGCACGTTGAGAAAAATGTCTGTGATAGTGTCATTGGTACTTTGTTGAATATACCAAGTAAGACTAAAGATGGGATAAAATCCAGACTGGACCTACATGAAATGGGAATAAGGTCAGAATTAATAGAATTTTGTGAAATGGAAAATCAGAGAACATACTTACCTCCAGCTTGTTACACATTGTCTAGAAAGGAGAAGAAAGCTTTTTGTGAATGTTTGGTAAATGTTAAGGTGCCACAGGATTACTCATCCAACATCCGTAGATTGGTATCAATGAAAGATCTGAAGTTGATAGGTCTTAAATCTCATGATTGTCACACTCTAATGCAACAAATATTGCCTGTGGCAATTAGATCTATATTGCCGAAGCATGTAAGGTTTGCAATCACCAGACTTTGTTTCTTTTTTAACAGTCTGTGCAACAAAGTTATTGACCCTGATACTGTCGATAAATTGCAAAGAGAAGTGGTTGTTACCCTATGTCAACTTGAGATGTATTTTCCTCCATCGTTCTTTGATATCATGGTACATCTTGCTGTCCACTTGACTAGGGAAGTGAAAATGTTGGGAGCAATTTTCTTGCATTGGATGTATCCCTTTGAATGATACATGAGCGTTTTTAAAAGTGATGTTCGAAACTATTATCGGCCTGAAGGGAGTATTATTGAGGGTTATGTGGTGAGAGAGGTTATGGATTTTTGCAATGACTTTCTCAGTGGTAATGACACTCTTGATAATGACAAGAATATTGACGAGCAATTTGGCAAAGGAATTTTGGGATCACGTGTGAAAGTAATCAGCCGTGAGCAGTTGGAACAAGGTCACTTGTATATTTTACACAACATGGACGAAGTGAACGTTTATATCGAGGAACATACCAATTTCATCAGGAGACAATATCCTCGAGCCAATACAATGTAGCTTGCTAGAGAGGATAACAAGACATTTATTAAGTGGTTTGAAGATAAAGTCTTACATCAACTATCTTAAACACCATATGATATTACTGAAACTATCAAATGCCTCGCCTTTAAACCAAAATTGACTGTTATGTCTTATGAAGGGTATGACATTAATGGATTCAAATATTACACAAAGTGCCAAGATGATAAGAGTGTCATCCAAAATAGTGGGGTCACCCTTCAAGCATCGACTATGTTTTTTGCAAGTGCAAAGGATAAGAGTCCACGTGAAGCTAAAATGTCATATTACAGTGTCATTGAAGACATATGGGAGTTTGACTACATAGATTTTAGAATTCTGCTCTTCAAATGTAATTGGGTTGATAACACCAAAGGAGTTGTAGTGGATGAATTGGGTTTCACTTTAGTGAACTTTGAAAAGATTGGCGAGAAGGGTGAACCATTCATATTGGCATCACAGGCAAAACAAGTATTTTATATCGATGATCCTGCAAATGATAAATGGTCGGTTGTTCTTCATGGTAAAAGATAGTTCATTGAAGATCCTATAGATGAAGAATAGTACTATGATAAGTATGATGACTCCAGTCCATTCTCAGTTGGGTTGCCAACACTAGTAAATATTGAAGCTAATGATGACTTGTATGTGCGCGGAGATCACAATGAAGGATTATTAATTGATAAAAAATCGCAATATTAGAGGCATGTTTATATTTTTTATATGTTTTGTTTTTCTGAATATGTGAACTTTACAATATGAATGTGAACTTTACAATGTGAATTTTACAATGTGAATTACTTTATAATGTGAACTTTACAATGTGAGCTTTACAATTTGAATTACTTTACAATGTGAATGTGAATTTTCATATGGCTGAGCATTCTCTTGATGACCGTGCTGATGATTATCGTGAGGGTGAGGACATCAATGCCCCACCTCACAATGTAAGTTTTAAAAATATATCATATATTTATATCTATATGTCCATTTATAGTTATATCTTGTAAATGTGTTTATTTTGTCAAATTTTAGGTTTATGATGCACATGTACCATCTGAAGCACTTGAGGCACTTGATCAGTAGCACCAAAAAGTTGACAAGAGAAGGGGCATCACTATGATGAAGAAGTTAATACCGCAAAAGGGCAATGGACCCAAACTTGTTGTGGATTTTGATAATGCAGGAAATGCATCTGGTTTGAATCGCAATTCGTTTGTTTCATATCTTGGGTATGTTACTCGTAGCCATTACGGTTGTAAGATAGATTCTTGGCATAAAGTTCCTAAGGAGAAGAAAGATGTAATATGGAAGGATTTATGCATGAGTTATTATTAATTTGCAATTCTATTTTGTAGATTACTAATTTTTTGGATACTAGTTAATAGCAATTCTATTTTGCAGAGTATATTTGAATTGGATGAAAAGATGCATCGTAAATGCATGATGCAACACTGTGGGAGAGTCCTAAGGAACTATAGGACAAATATCACCCAAGAATACATAAAAGAAGCTGACAAGAGGAAGAAGACAACCACTGAACAGTGGAACTGATGAATTCAAGGTATTAGGCGTCAGTCCCAATCTCATTAAAATATGTTCTATTCACCTATTCAAGATTAACATTTAGTGTTACTAACCAAATCATTAATGTGCATACTAACTAGGCCCTCAGTGAGGCACAAAAATCAAGGCGTGCACTGAATGTGCATGACCACACAATGGGTCCAAAGGGGTATGCAGACATTCGCCAAATACTACAGTCTGAGGCTACTGCTCAGTCGGCTGCTACTCAGGAGTCTTCTACTATAGGTAGCACCCCTCTGCCTCGCCATGATGTTTGGATAGCTGGGAGGCAAAATAAGAAGGGAGAAATAACAAAGCCCGCAACTGCTGAGGTGGCTGCAAAAATGGTAAAATACAACTCTTACAACAATCGTTCGAATATTGATTATTTGTGGTGTTTACTTAATTATAAATTTTTGTTTTGGCGATTAGCGGGAGCTGCACGAGCTGAGGAAAAAAGGCAAGTTCATCCCTTAGGCCGGGAACAAGGGATGAATTGACAGTTGCTCTGGGTAACCCAGAGCATCCTGGACGTGTTAGGGCTGCATGCGCTGGTATGGGCATCAAAGCGTTTTTTGGGCCATACCAGCGCAAACATGTCCCAAAAGCGAGACTTTCACAAGAAGAGGTAACATATTCTTTCTTTATAATGTTACTGTAAAAGAGAATTCAATAATTAGAATTTGACATTTCTTTTATCCATGTATAGGTATATAAGCTATTTGATAGGAAACTCGAAGAAGCAATGAAAAAGTGGTAGGCATCTCAGACTGCCACTTACCAGACAGTACCTATGGTGTCTCCTACTGCAGGCTCTACTCCTACTGTAGAGGTTGGGAGTAATCCTGTAGACCCACCACCTAGCACATCCGCTGTAAGTATTTTTATAACATAGTAACTAGTTTTTTAATTCAAGATGATATGTATATATGAAATTGTAATCGTTTCAAAAAAAGATGATATATATATATATATATATATATGTATATAACATTCTTTACAAAAAAATTTGTAGGGATTGAAGCCATTCCGTCTAAAAAGTAAAGAATATGTCGTTGCAGAGGCGTCGGCTTACCCATCCCTATCAGGGGAAATGTTTCACGGGTCTCTAGTACCAGCTGGTTGGATTCGTGTGAGCCCGGTACATATATTCCCCAAGTGGATGGATCTTCCATTGCCATATGCCCACCCAGATTGTGAAACGCTTGGTGAGGCAGAAGGTGGAGTGATATTGTGGCTAAAAGCGGATGTCCTCTTTACTGAAACTGTATGGTAAATTTACATTACGTTAAATTGTTAGTGTGTGTATATGATGTCAGTTGATCTGAAATTATATATATATACATGTTAAAAATAAGACACCCACAACATCTAGGCCTCCACTTCCACCTCCTACATTACCCTGTTGGGTTCCACATGACCTACCTGTCCCGTTAGGTCCTAACCATAGGGGTATGGCAATATGGTTAGGTGAACATGATATAAATTGCCCTATAACTGTTTCTATAGATTCAGATACTGCAGGTCAATCATACTAAAGCAAACTATTTATACAAGATATTTTGGAGTTGATTCGATATGATTGGCTAAATACATCTGTGATAGAGCTATGGATAAGGTGAGATCTTCTTTATACATCCATATACCTTGTGTAGGATCTGGTGATCTGGTTTCTTATTTATTAATGCATGTGTAATTAATACATATTTTGCAACTACTTAGACAAGATATGTGCAGATTTTGCATTCGAACATGTAGGATTTTTGATTCCATCTTTGATTAGTCTAGTAGCTAAAGACCCTTCGTCAGTTCAACAATACTGCTGTGAGGCTTTTACAAATTTTGTTCAAAATAAGAAGACGGTGATAATGGCTCCATTCAATGTAGAGTAAGTTTAATTTGCTTATTATAATTTGGACTTAAGAAAATTACATTTTTATTGTGGATATTGAGTTATTAATTTTTAACTTTTTTACCTCTAGTGGTATGCATTGGGAGTTACTGGTTATTGTCCCTGAGACGTTCACTGTCTATTATCTAGATCCTAAGGGGAGTACATTGAATTCAAAATATGGACACATAATGAAAATGGCATTATTCCGATGAGAAATATTTCATTTTCATATCTGTTAACATATATTATTACATTACTATTTAATTATGCAATGTACTGTGTTACATTAACATGTAGGGGTTTTGATGAGTTCAAAAAGGCCGGAGGAAAGGTCCCCACGAAAAAGAACCAGCCAATAATTTGGAAGAACGTGAAAGTAAGTTCCCGACTACAATATATGTATATATTATTTATGTGAACAATGCTTAATTAGTTGTATTTTTTAATATTTTGTATGTTTGAATTTATAGTGTGCTACACAAGACAACAGATGGGCATGTGCATACTATGTGATGTGATTTATGCACATGATTATCAAATATGCCACACTGGACATCGATTGTATTTCTGAGGTATTATATAGTCTCATTAGATAATATGAAATATATCAATCTTATTTATAGCTCATTAATTATATATATACAACATTCTCTTTACAGGTGTTTAAAACTGACCACACTACAGGAACGGCCTTACCAGATGTACATGCTCCCTATACGAAGGGAGAATGAAGTGAAGTAAGAGAAGAATGGGCAACAACCATACAAGTAGTGGGGGTTTTAAAATATAATTGGGATGTTGATAGCGAATAATGACTACAGAATGATATCTTGTAAATGAATTTCTGAATTATAATATATGTGTGAATGTTTCTACATGTCTGGATGTTTCTACATGTGTCTGAGTGAAAATGAATGAAACTGTTGGTTGCTATATGAATGTTTCTACATGTGTGAATGTGAAAATGAATGGAACTACATATTTCTAGCTACATGAATGTTTCTAAATGTGTGAAAATCAAATGGAACTGCAAGTTGCATTGCTATATGTGTGAATATTTTTGTTGTTAATTTTGCAGGTTTGTGGCCTGTTGTTGGCTGATATCAATAGATGTCGTAAAACCTGTAGTTCATAACTGAACTGTAGGTTTCTCATCCTGCGACCAACCATACAGTAGGTCTGCAGACTGACAGAAAAAAACAAAAAATAGGCGTCGGTTATTTATATAAAACCGAAGACACATAGTTACAGTGTCGGTTTCTACTCGTAATCGATGTCTATTTACTTAACACCACGGCCGTGCTGGCCAGCACAGCCGTGGCAGCGGACCAGACACCACGGCTGTGTTACGAGTGATATGGTGTCAGTTACAATGTCGGTTTCTACTCGTAACCGACGTCTATTTCCTTAACACCACGATCGTGCTGGCCAGCACAGCCGTGGCACCGGACCAGACACCACAGTCATGCTGGTCTGCACGGCCGTGTTGGGAGTGATATGATGTCGGTTTCTTATCTAATAAACGATGTTGATAGTGCCCAAGATGGCACCCTTTCTGTGGCGCGAAGGTATATGGCGTCGATTTCTTATCTAATAACTGACGCCTATAGTCCCCTACTGGCACATTTTCAGTGGCACGCGAAGGGTTTTGGCGTCGGTTTTGGAACTGACACGTAACGGTTGGGCTTTAAGCATCGCCCACATAGGTGTCGCTTAGAAACTGACACTAAAGGCCTTAAATAATCGACACTAAAGGTAGGTTATGTACTAGTGAACTCATATAGTGTCCTGCTAGACATATGAAGCTTTAGATCTCAATCAGTGTCTTGGGCTGCTCCCACTCCAGTACTGACTTACACCTTATTTGGATATATAAAAACCCATTTTAGAGTTTGACATGATCAAGAAAAGATACCTCAATTATCTAAAACTTACACTAACTGAATTGGAATACAACTAGTTCTTGCTCAAAACTCCAACGCTAGGTGAAGATGCTACTCATGTTGTTGATTGTCTTTAGAGTACATCAAGATGTTATACATAAACTCTAGCACAAACTAATAAAGATATAGTCTGTACACCCTGCTCATCAAGTCCATGAACATTGTTGATGCATTGATTAGCCCAGACGACATAACCATGAACTCATAATAACCATACCTTGTCCTAAAAGTAGTCTTAGGTATGTATCTGACTTGATCCTCAGTTGATGATATACCAACCTCAAGTCTATCTTGGAAAACACTATACCACCTATCAACTGATCAAACAAATCATCTATCCTCAACAACATGTACTTGTTCTTCCCTGTGACCTTGTTTAGCTATTGGTAATCCATCACTAGTACATATAACACCTTTAGCGTCGGTTAAATAAGACTTTTGACGTCAATTTCAAAGTGACACCCAAGTGGGTGACACTAAAAGTAGACGCCTTCAGTGTCAGTTACATAATCGATGACACAAAGCCTTCCCTGATTGCAACTCAAATCAAAAGTGCCAGCAGTGGGACCATAGGCGTCAGTTATTAGTTTCAAAACCAACACCACTTCCCATAGGTGTTGGTTTTCTAAAAATAACCAATGCCTATGTTTTTTTTCTTATCATCTTGCAAGCCTGCTTTCTGGCTGGTCAACAGGATGCAGAACCTACAGTTCAGTTCTGAACTACAGGTTTACAACATCCTTTGATTTCAGCCAACAACATGCCACAAACCTACAATATTAACAAGATGGACAATATTATAATATGGATTCAATATTCATCACACACATGTAGAAACTTTTAGTTTCATCATCACATCATAAATTGAGACTATATAATATCTATTGTATGGTATCGATTTCCAGTGCAGCATATACCTATTTCTTGCAAACTGATTTCAATTCAAATATGTTTGGTTACACAACAAAATTTAACTTCAATATTATAAAAATTTAGGCGTACTTAAGTCACAGTTAGTTTGTTTCCATAATACAAATGCAAAATGAAAATGAAAATGCAAATGACATAGTTATGAACATGCAATGGTGTTGTTGTCCAAAATAGTAACTAAACAAGGGGGTTGTTGTACCCCTAAAAATGCACATAAGTAAAATAACTGGGAAGAAAGAGACACAACTAGACTAGATACACAACTTAAACAACAACAACATGGTTCAGAATCAACAATTGTGAGGGCATTTTCAGTGTGGTGGTCTTCCCCTGCTGTTTTTAAAACAAAAAATAGCTATGAAGCTTGATTTTGAGACAAAAAGTGGAAACACAAAATAAGACAGAAAAGTAAATTTGTTTCTTGGACCTACCTTGGTTTTTTTGTTGATGTTGAGGTGGCACGGAGCTCATCATTGTCTTTAGATGAATCTGAACTAATGGTGGTAGGGAAATTGACGGTGCCAAAAGGAATAAAAGAATCGGGTGTGTTCTCATCATCATCATCATCATCACTATCCTCTGTCGAGAACTCAAATTATTTGAGATGATCGGGTGTCTCATTGTTGATGTTGGTTATCCAAACCTTGATGGGATTATGGTCAAGCGGACAAAGAAAAAGCCTATCACTATGGCCCAATAGCATCTTCCTAACCCACTCGCACCAACTGGATGTGGATACAAGATTTTCGACATCATCGTACTTAACCTCGATAACAAATGTTGAATTTCCAAAATTTAGGTACACTTCACCATCCTTGTAGCGTCCTCTGTTTAGATAACTCCAATGTTTAGGTATAGTGAGTTGTGCTAAAGAACAATTATCTAGGATTATGTCCAACTGTTCTTCATCAGGGAATAGTAACATTGGGGTAGAGGCCCAAGTTATGGTGACTATTGAAGATCTAGATGTTATGGCTACAACAATGTAAAATAATGTTGAGAAAAAGTAATAGAAAAAGTACTAACAACAGACAACAACATGGGTTATTTCATATTCATGATGGAGAAATAATTGTTTCATATGAATACATAACATATTTTCTGTGTAGTTAACTGCAAACTATATACAAACTGACATTCATTGCACTATGTTATTCATTGTATCTGTTAAACTGAAAAATAAATGTGTAGTCAGTAGTACGTAGTGAAATAAACATGGGGGTAGAGGCCCAGACCATGGTGAAATAAACAAAAAAACCAATTATACATTACATTTTGAAATTACTTAGCATCAACACCATCATCATTGAAATTACTTAGTATACCTCATCATAGGTGATTTCAACCACATCAGGAAGGCCCGAGAGAAGCTTGGCGGGCTGCCAGTCCCAGACTCTATCATGAGAAGATTCAATGACGCAATGGATGCTGCTAACCTATTTGAACTCAACTCAAAGGATGGAATTACTACTTGGTACAACAAGAGGGTACCCATTAGAAGAATTTCTAGCTATCTCAATCATGGCCTCATCAACAAAGCTTGGTTGGATCGTTTTCCTAATGATGTTGTCAAATTAGGGGTGCATCTGAACAACGATCATGCATGGATGGAAATAGAACTTAAGGGCACCCTCAACCTAACCGCCCCTTCCACTTTCTCAATCACTGGCTCACCTGTCCCAACCATAATGGAGTGGTCCAGGAGGTTTGGAGGCAAAACATCATAGGAAACCCCATGTTTATTATAATGGAGAATCTCAAAAGAACCAAGGTATCTTTGAAGAAGTGGTCTAAGGAGCTTATTGACCTGCCCAACCTCATTAATGAAGCAAGGTCTACTTTCCAAGCTGCTGCTACTGATCTTAGACTTACCCTCTTTCTAACCTACTTATGCTCAAGGAGGAAGAGGCCAACAAACGTCTCCTCCAACTGGAGAAAGCATAAGAAGTTAGCTATTGGAAAATGAGTAGGCTTAGATGGATCAAATACGGTGACCGCATCTCTAAGATCTATCACACTGCAATTAAAAAGAACAAAATGAAAGACCACATCCACAATCTCATAGATGGTAACGAAGACCTTGTGGATGAGGAAGGACACATTAGTGATGTGGCTATTAATTTCTTCTCTAATTTATACAATGTGAGTGATGTTTCCTCTCCTCAACCCAACATTTGTCCTGCCCATAAGGTATCTGCTAAGATGAACAGAGAAATCCTTAGACTGGAGACTGAAGAGGAAATCAAGGCGACTACTTTCTCCATCGGTGCTTCCAAAGCTCCCAGACCTGATGGGTTTAATGCAAAATTTTTCCAAGTAGCATGGCCCATCATTGGTGACGATATTTGCAGGGCAGTCTGGTGGATCTTAGTTGATGGAAGGATGGTTCGACAAGCCAACCACACTTTCATAAAGCTTATTCACAAAATTAATAATGCTACTACCATGAATGATTTTTGGCCTATCACTTGCTGCTCCATGCTTTACAAAATTCTAGCCAAGATGATTTCTAACAGGCTAAAAACCTTGCTGCTCAATCAGATATGAAGCAATCAATTGGCCTTTGTCCAAGATAGGGATATAATGGATAATTCTCTACTTGCTTCTAAATTTCTTCTTGACTTCCAGGTTAAAAGTAAGTCTAAGAAAGCTTGCATAAAGGTGGACATCTCCAAAGCCTATAGTAAAGTTAGTAGGAAGGGCTTGTGGTCCACCATGAATGGTTTTGGCTTCTTGACCAGATTCATTGATGTCATTAAACAATGTGTGGAGACAACTTCCTTCTCATTCCTAATTAATGGGACACCTTAAGGTTTGTTCCAATCTTCCAATGGCTTAAGATAGGGTGATCTGCTCTCACCCTTGCTTTTCTCTTTGGTTAGGAAAATCTCACAAATCTTATGAACAAAGCTCAAAGGGAAGGTCTCATCAAACCTTTCAAAGTCCATGGCACCAGAGTGCACACACACATGATTTTCATTGATGATGTTCTCTTCTTCATAGTTGGGCATGCTAAATCTCTTAAAGGGGTGTGGCGCACACTACACATGTTTGGTAACATCACAGGTCTATACATCAATGACATCAAGTCACAAATCATTTTGTCTAAGTCTTGTGCATGTAGAAGAGGGAGGCTTAAAGAAGCAATAGGCATATCTGAGGGTGCCTTTCCCACCAAATACTTAGGCATTCCCATTGTTGGTTGTACCAGATGCGAGGTTGACTTCAAAGGTTGTTTTGACGATCTCCGCTGCACTATTGACAAGTGGACGGGCCTGAAACTCTCCATGGTTGGGCGTGCTATCCTCACTAAATCAGTTCTCACCATCAAAATTTGATTTTGGTGTCGCATGGCCGAATTACCCAAATTCATCCTCCATAAGTTCAGATCCATTGTAGCAGGTTTTCTTTGGAGCAGTAGATCCCATGCCATTTCATAGAGCACGGTTGCTCAACCTAGGCATGCAAGAGGGTTGGTATTCCTGATCCTTGTGACATTGCCCTTAACGCAATAGCTAGAAGAATTCATCTCATGCTCATTAAGCCTGATGACCTCTAGGCTGCATGGATGAAGGGAAGATATGGTTATATCTAAAGTGCTACCATTATCTACAACTCTTCCAAGACGTGGAGGAAAATGGTCTTTATATGGCCTAATGTCCGTGACTATTATAGCCTTTCCAAAACTAGCTGGACTGCCAACAGCCCCAAGCCTTGGTGAATCAATAGGAACAACTCACAAGTCCTATGGGCTCCTATCATATGGAATGAAATTCACTGTCCAAAATGGAGCCTTTGGTCCTACAGGGCCATTTTGAACAGGTTGCCAACTTTTGATCAGTTATCCAAATGGTACTTGGTGGTGGACAACCGATGCCTATTGTGCAAGAATGAATCTAAATTCAATGTTGATATCCTCTTCAGATGTGAGTTCTCCTTGTATCTTTGGAGCAGAATGTCCCTTAAATGCGGCTGGGGTGGCTGCCCTCTACATGGCTTAGATGAGGCCCTTATATGGGTCTTTAACCACACAAGATGCAACCTCAGATGGAGAAGATTCACCGGCCTTGTTCTCACATGCCTTGTCTTCCATGTTTGGAATGAGAGAAACAACAGACTCCACGGAAAGGGTGCTTGCGACAGCCTTAAAGTTTTTGACAATATTGTAAATAATTTGCATTTATTTGCCAAAGGTAACCCGGGTATCCTTAAAGGGGTGAAACCTAAGGTTCTAGATATGTGGGGTCTTTCTTAGACCTTTTACAGTATATGGGTATTTTTCTTACACCCCTATACACCTTTTGAGAAATGAGTAATATTTTAAGTTATCCAAAAACAAAAAATTGCTTAGCATATAAATCCTAGAATCAAACATTTGATTACATGAAAATCACAAATAAATTTTTTCGTTTATATATTAGGAACAAGAAACTAAAGATGTTTTCATTAGCCAACTATAGATGTAACCATTTTGCATGTAAGAGATACTAATGAAAGCTACCTCTATTGATATCTTCCACATCAAGAGCACAACTTTTCACAACAATGTATCACATCCATCTTATTTAATTATGTAGCAACATAGAATTTAGGTTAACCTCTAATTTGATTACTTAGCAAATGATGAAAGTTGCATTTGTACACATGGACAAGAATGATTACATGTGTGTCAATGAATTGTGCATGGATATGTGTGCATATGTGCATGAGGATGAAATGAAGTATCGATGTGGACTATTATACGTGTTTGATATTGTAGGTTATGTAGGTGTTGTCAACCTATTTCTTAGAGGAACACTTGTAGAGCTTGTAATTATAATGAACTATGGGCTCCATCCTGCTAAATAGTCAAACAATGGGTCTATAGAGCAACCACACAAAAATTGTAACCTCAATTGTATTAAAACAATTATGATGTTATCAATATACAGATGAAAATTGAAAAAACACCTATCTTTATCAATGAAAATTATCACTGAAACCATGATTGTGACAATCTCTCTATATATAAGTGGGACATACAGGTTTTATGGTCGTAATATATTTAGGTGCTTCACTGTCACTCATAAGGCAACATACATTAGTGTACTAGTATACAAGTGGCTTTCAATGTCAGTTAATTTAATCCCTTCAATGTTAGTTTTGAATTTCTATATTTAAATTTTATATACTGAAAAATTGTGATGGAGCCAACTTTTGATATTCTTGGTTATACATATTATAGTGACAAAACGATAGTCTTAAAGTGAGTTTTTGTACCAAAATAGAATGGAATGTAGCTATGATGAGGATAAAGCTATGGCTCAAATTTCATAAAGTTATGAAATTCCTAGAAGGAGATATTGTGATATGAAAGGGATGAAATAACGTATGTGTTGGTGACTTTAGAAGTAAGTCTGCTAATGATTTTAGACCCACGTGTTGATACGAGCAGTGTTACTCTACCCCTTGTTAATGTATATGGGTTGGTGCCTCTTTGAGGCAAGTGAAATGGCCTTGTTTCAGTAGCCACAGATTGGCTTTTAGAATCTGCAATCACGACCATTGGATGAGATGCGAGGGTTGCTTCCACTATCCCCTACTTTGAGGTTACAAACTGACCATGGCCGTGATCCCTCCACGATGTACGTGGTAGCTTGGATGGAGAACATGGACTAAGAGGGAAGATGTCCATGCCTCTTGAGGCTGAGATGTCAGTCCTCCATTATGTGGCTTCTGGTTTGCGTGCATACAGTGTGAGTCCTCCTTCTCTGTAAGCTCTCCACTGCTGCGAGCATGGTTAAGCGAGGCAACGCAGTCTTCAATTCTCGGCCTCTCCAGCAGCATGATAGATGAGGAAGAAGGAACTCGAGAGAGGGACTGATGAAGGAAGCTTGGCGGGTGGAAAAGGAAGATGAGGTGTAGAGGAGGCGATCCCCAATGTTCACAGAAACTGCTCTGCTGCCGCATCGAGGTACACACGTCGGCGCTTCCATGGTAGACGCCGACGGGGACGACAGGTTTCTGTTTGGAGCCTTGAGGAGGAGCCGCAACAGCAGCAACTAGGAGATCATAAGAGTGAACCCAGACACAGTAGAAACTCTTGGCTGTAGAAAGTAATGGCAAGGAGAAGGGGACGTGGTCGATCTGTCGCTGGCGTCTTAGTCAAGATGGCAGCAGGGTCTCCGAGCCACAAGGAGGCGCCGACGGTTATCCAAGGCCGATGGCGAGAAGGAGATCATGGGTGATCTCTCCTTGGCTATGATGCAAAGCAGCAACCGCCGATGCCCATGATTGTGATGGATCCTGATAATGGTCCAAAGACCTTCCATGTCTCTTCGTCGAGGAGGTAATGGCGCTTGGTCTTTAGCCGAGTTTGTCCTGCACGGCAGCACCCAGAAATCCAGTCATGCTCATGTCGTGCCCAGAAGAGCAGGCGTTTGGTTAGAGCTAGACGAGGAGGAGGAAAGTGGTAACATCGCACACCGGAGCAGAATCCCCGGTGGCGGCTGCGTCATGAGAGGAGAGGAAGACCACGGTGGTGCGCATGCCAGGCTAGCAAAGCATAAGGGTGGAGCACGAAGCTGAGGAGGAGGAGAGGGATTCCTATCTCTCATTTGTGCCTCACGGAGGACCAGAGCCCCACCTAGGACTCTAGCTACCAAGCACACAGTCGCAAGGTGGAGGCGCACGACGGCGCTCGCTTTGGGAACTCCGTGGGCAAGCAGACAAGAAGGGCAACGAGAGGCCAGAACCAACCTTTTCCCAGCCTAAACCGGGTCTAGAAACCTGAACCCAGACCAGACCAGGCGGGTCCAGCAAATGAGTGGGCTGCTTGCACAAGACAGTCCATGAGCCACGTGGTGCCCGACTATTGGCCATTCAAGGTAATTAATTTCAGTTATTCTCAAATCTTGCATAATTCATAGAAAATAGCTCCGATGTCCGAAAAATACAAATAATACACCGAAATTCTCAGAAAAATGCATAGCACAATATGGAACAATAATATCAGGCTTTTGATGTATTAATATCAACAATATCATGTGAGA
This sequence comes from Alisma plantago-aquatica, assembly GCA_963693085.1. Lineage (NCBI taxonomy): Eukaryota > Viridiplantae > Streptophyta > Magnoliopsida > Alismatales > Alismataceae > Alisma > Alisma plantago-aquatica. Next base: position 831,184,238 of record OY856411.1, on the reverse strand, counting down.
GGTGTAATGCTTGTTTAATGGATAATAAATACCAAGTGATGTTCTAAAATCATGAGAAAATGTCAGTAAGTCCATAACCATGTCTTTAATGCATATGATATCAGATATGGTCATGTTATGACTCCAAAGCATGTAATTTTCCCAATATGGCTAATTAGGGCTAACAACCCTAAATAAAAATGTATTAAATACATGCATGTTCAAGAATTGATGAAATTCACAGAGTAAGCTCATATCAGTATATTGAACGTCAGTTTTAATTATTAGATCATAATGATGAACAAAATCCATGTTATATGAAGATGAATCCTAATACATGTTATAAAACCCTAATCTAGGTTAATGATGTAACCTAGGGTTAATATGTGCGCAAAAAGGAATATGGAACTTAATGTTCAGATGATGAACTTTGAATGAGATGTAATCTGGAAAATGACATTAGTGAGATAATTATAAGACAAGAATGCAAGTAATAATGTGAATATCCTAATGAGTTAAGTAAACCCTAATGAACACAATTAGGGTTAAGAGGAGATGTATGATGATGAGAACCTGATGATAGTATGTGATCTTGATCTGGGATGAACAAGGTTAGAGTTGACCTGAGGAATATGTGATGATTAGGTTTCTCTTGATCAAGGTACGCTATTACCTCTTACTTGGCTTATTATACAATATGCTTGTGTTATAGGTGTAGTAGAATACTTGGCATATGGTATTGGATGAAGTGATTGTTCTTGTATGATATCTTGCTTGATTTTCCATACTTATGGCTATGAACACATGAAATGTAAGATATCTGATCCATCATATGATAGCATTAAACTCTTTGGTAGTATAATGCATTGATAAACATCAAAGCCCTAGGGGCAGATGTATCATCAAAGCCCTAGGGGCAGATGTACGATTCATATGACAAGGCCTAAAGACATCAAAGCCCTAGGGGCAGATGCACAAGATATATGATGGAAATAAGTTTAAAATTTGTGTTCTCTTTTGTTAATGAATATCTTTGTTCAAGTATATGCTTTTCTTATATTCTTCTGTTACTGCCAAGTATTAATTTTATCTTACTGCCAAGATATGATGAGAGGTAAATAAAAGACACGTAGGCGTACTCAGTACAATATTCTTGAAATATTGTGCTGACGTGTACCGCATGTAATCTTTTGTTTAGGTTGTGGTTATGCTCTTGAACATCCAGGATAGTGAGAGTTGTGTGGCGAGCTGATGTACAGGTGGACCTGTTGTATTAAGATCCTGTAGTTTAGATGTAGTACATGTATATGTATAAGTTTACCTTTCAATGTGTAATATCAAATGTTGTAACAATTCATGTTGTAATTATATGTTGAATGGTGAACATGTGTGTATGGTTTTATTATTGTTCATGTACATGTGCTACTGTTGTTTCCTTCTGACTCCCTTGATTTTCTCTTTCTTAGCCTGGTGTGGGGTGTTTAAATTGGGATTCTCACTGAGGTGAGGGTTTCAATTTGGACGTCTCACATCAGATTAAGTTTTTGAAAAATCCGGGGACGTCACAAGTGGTATCAGAGCATGAACAATAGCAAAGCCTGACATTTGCTCATTATGCAACACAAAACTAAAGAACCTTGAACTTAATAATCTTTTAGGGTTAGATTAGTCATCTTTTAGAGGCTAGATCTGACCTAGCCTCTAGGTTAGCACCTAGATGTCTGAGAACTAGGTCTAGACTGGTGCTTGTTGTGTAGCAAGCCTTTAGATGTTGTTCTTTCCTTATAGTGCAGCGGTATGGGACGTTGCATTATTTGGAAATGACGTGCATCAAGGGAAGAGTAACCCTAGACATATGGCTCTCGTTGTCTAGAGTATCTACACTAGTCTACCCCTTGTTCTCACCCCCTTTTCACTAGTTTTCATGAAACTGTACTCTCTACTATGTGTGGGACACTCGGTTTCAGGATTTGGTTTTTGATTCCAAACGGATCGAACCTTGATAGTTTTCTCTGACGCTTGTTTTATCGAAGAAAAACTATATAATATTTTATTATGTATATGTATTACAAAAATGTGTCCCCACACATGTACGAGTAGGAGGTGATCATGCAACCTAGGTGAAAGTGAATGACATCAGTCTAGAAGAGAGAGTAGTTCTAGATTAGATGTCTAGAGCCTTGTTGGAATATGTGATAGATGGAATAGATGAAATAAGTTTTGATGCTATGATGTAAGTCTTATATAGATGATATAAGATGATTAAAATGATTTATGTTGTCTTTGAGGACCTAAGTTCTGTTTGAGGATTTGAGATAAGTTTTGATGACACAAGTATGAGTTCTTTTATGAGATGAGATAAGTTAAGTTAAGATAGGTTGTGAGTCAGCATGAGCCTCAAGCTCTTTTATGAAGGAGGATCTCTAGTGTTAGGACCAGTTTAGGGGTTAGCTCAAGAGAGATCGAGACCCACAGGGAGAAGGTCAGAGAACCTAGTCTCCATGATATGAGAAATATGAGAAATATGTGATATGATATGTCCTAAACTAGAATACTCCTGAGTGATTGAGTTGAGTAGCTTTATGCATGATGCTTATAGTTATCTTGAACCCTAGATGTCCTTGGGAGGACCAAACCCTAGAGACAGAGAGAGGCTGGCTACATGTGCATATGTGAACATGAATATGAGTACCTACCATCTGGGTGAGGGAGAGAGCCCAAGACCCTAGAGGAGGTAGCTATGTTAGTTTCTGTGAAGCCTCACACTCGGGTTGGTGGTTTCCCACATAGGAATCTAGTGGTGTATAGAAGAAAGTTTTGGGTAAGATGTTTCATTGGTATAGAGATGAGAAGAGTATGTCATATCATGTTTTGGTTTGTGCTTATGTGGCTTGAGCCTGTAAGGCCATCCTTAGTGCCAATGAGGTAATCTGAGAACCCTAGACTGAGAGGAAAGATAAAGTATATGTGCTTATGAGATACTCAAAGAGATGAGTGAGCTCAGAGAGACTGAGCATGGAACTATCCTCATGATATGGGTCAAGAGAACCTCAGTTGGACTAGATAAAGTTTTGATATATGTTTAACAAACCACTCACATAAGTTTGTTTAGCACAACCATAATATAATACATGTACGGATGTGATCTAATCTCAAGACGTGATATATAGACACAATATGATGAAAACCTAGAGATGGTTTAATAGATATCAATGTATAAATGGTTAAGCATATACATGAATAATGATGATAATGTGAAACTGTAGGTTAATTTTGTGATGAAATCACTAGTAAATGTCACAATTTATCATAAACAATGAAATAAGATCATATGAATGAAACATGTTACACGAGGTGTTATTCTTAGTGCTTAACAAAGATGGAATATGTAGTTTGACAGCTTGCACAACATAACGATTATAACACCTTGATATGATCTAGATGGATAACGCGGGTTAATTATAGTTAACTCCCTCATAAATGTATATGTTAGTATTGAACATGTTCTAAAAACTAGCTCGATAAAATGTTGATGACACCTTATATAATAGGCTAACCCTAGTTAACTCCTTTAGAACATGGTGATATGATGTGGGAACCCTAATGCATGGGTAAAGATAAGGATGAAACCCTAACATATGAGACATGTCATGACATAATCAGAGTTTCTAAATCCTTGTTGAGCCTTCTATGAAGTGAGGTTTCACCTTAGATGCTTTTGAAACCTCCTAAGAGTGGTTTCGATATGATCGTGGAACTTTGTTTTGTGAATATGCTGCACCTAGAATAGTCCATACATGTGGATGAAGGCAAGATAAGATTCTTCCTAGAAGTATGAGTATGGTTTATTTTCGAGGACAAAATTTTCTTTTAAGATGTATATGATGTGACAGTGGTTTCTGGCTTAATTTCGAGGAAGAAATTTCTTTTAAGTTGAGTAGGATGTGATGGAGCCAACTTTTGATATTCTTGGTTATACATATTATAGTGACAAAACGATAGTCTTAAAGTGAGTTTTTGTACCAAAATAGAATGGAATGTAGCTATGATGAGGATAAAGCTATGGCTCAAATTTCATAAAGTTATGAAATTCCTAGAAGGAGATATTGTGATATGAAAGGGATGAAATAACGTATGTGTTGGTGACTTTAGAACTAAGTCTGCTAATGATTTTAGACCAAGCTGTTGATATGAGCAGTGTTACGCTACCCCTTGTTAATGTATATGGGTTGGTGCTTCTTTGAGGCGAGTGACATGGCCTTGTTTCAGTAGCCACGGATTGGCTTTTAGAATCAGCAATCACGACCATTGGATGAGATGCGAGGGTTGCTTCCACTATCCCCTACTTTGAGGTTACAAACGGACCATGGCCGTGATCCCTCCACGATGTACGTGGTAGCTTGGATGGAGAACGTGGACTGAGAGGGAAGATGTCCATGCCTCTTGAGGCTGAGATGTTAGGCCTCCATTATATGGCTTCTGGTTTGCGTGCATACAGTGTGAGTCCTCCTTCTCTGTAAGTTCTCCACTGCTGCGAGCATGGTTAAGTGAGGCAACACAGTCTTCAATTCTCGGCCTCTCCAGCAACATGATAGATGAGGAAGAAGGAACCTGAGAGAGGGACTGATGAAGGAAGCTTGGTAGGTGGAAAAGGAAGATGAGGTGCAGAGGAGGCGATCCCCAATGTTCACGGAAACTGCTCTGCTGCCGCGTCGAGGTACACACGTCGGCGCTTCCATGGTAGACGCCGACGGGGACGACAGGTTTATGTTTGGAGCCTTGAGGAGGAGCCGCAACAGCAGAAACTAGGAGATCAGAAGAGTGAACCCGGACACAGTAGAAACTCTTGGCTGTAGAAAGTAATGGCAAGGAGAAGGGGACGTGGTTGATCTGTCGCTGGCGTCTTAGTCAAGATGGTAGCAGGGTCTCCGAGCCACAAGGAGGTGCTGACGGTTATCCAAGGCTGATGGCGAGAAGGAGATCATGGGTGATCTCTCCTTGGCGGTGATGCAAAGCAGCAACAGTCGATGCCCATGATTGTGATGGATCCTGATAATGGTCCAAAGACCTTCCATGTCTCTTCGTCGAGGAGGTAATGGAGCTTGGTCTTTAGCCGGGTTTGACCTGCACGACAACATCCAGAAATCCGGTCATGCTCATGCCATGCCCAGCAGAGTAGGCATTTGGTTAGAGCTAGACGAAGATGAGGAAAGTGGTAACATCGCACGCCGGAGCAGAATCCCCGGTGGCGGCTACGTCATGAGAGGAGAGGAAGACCACGGTGGTGCGCATGCCAGGCCGACAAAGCAGAAGGGTGGAGCACGAAGCTGAGGAGGAGGAGAGGGATTCCTATCTCTCATTTGTGCCTCACGGAGGACCAGAGCCCCACTTGGGACTCTAGCTACCGAGCACGCAGTCGCAAGGTGGAGGCGCACGACGACGCTCGCGTTGGGGACTCCGTGGGCAAGCAGACAAGAAGGGCAACGAGAGGCCCGAACCAACCTTTTCCCAGCCTAAACTGGGTCTAGAAACCTGAACCCGGACCGGACCAGGCGGGTCCAACAAATGAGTGGGCTGCTTGCACAAGAAAAGCCACGAGCCACGTGGTGCCCGACTATTGGCCATTCAAGGTAATTAATTTCAGTTATTCTCAGATCTTGCATAATTCATAGAAAATAGCTCCAATGTCCGAAAAATACAAATAATATACCGAAATTCTCAGAAAAATGCATAGCACAAGATGGAACAATAATATCAGGCTTTTGATGTATTAATATCAACAATATCATGTGAGAGGTGTAATGCTTGTTTAATGGATAATAAATACCAAGTGATGTTCTAAAATCATGAGAAAATGTCAGTAAGTCCATAACCATGTCTTTAATGCATATGATATCAGATATGGTCATGTTATGACTCGAAAGCATGTAATTTTCTCAATATGGCTAATTAGGGCTAATAACCATAAATAAAAATGTATTAAATACATGCATGCTCAAGAATTGATGAAATTCACAGAGTAAGCTCATATCAGTATATTGAACTTCAGTTTTAATTATTCGATCATAATGATGAACAAAATCCATGTTATATGAAGATGAATCCTAATACATGTTATAAAACCCTAATCTAGGTTAATGATGTAACCTAGGGTTAATATGTGCGCAAAAAGGAATATGGAACTTAATGTTCAGATGATGAACTTTGAATGAGATGTAATCTGGAAAATGACATTAGTGAGATAATTATAAGACAAGAATGCAAGTAATAATGAGAATATCCTAATGAGTTAAGTAAACCCTAATGAACACAATTAGGGTTAAGATGAGATGTATGATGATGAGAACGTGATGATAGTATGTGATCTTGATCAGGGATGAACAAGGTTAGAGTTGACCTGAGGAATATGTGATGATTAGGTTTCTCTTGATCAAGGTACGCTATTACCTCTTACTTGGCTTATTATACAATATGCTTGTGTTATAGGTGTAGTAGAATACTTGGCATATGGTATTGGATGAAGTGATTGTTCTTGTATGATATCTTGCTTGATTTTCCATACTTATGGCTATGAACACATGAAATGTAAGATATCTGATCCATCATATGATAGCACTAAACTCTTTGGTAGTACAGTGCATTGATAAACATCAAAGCCCTAGGGGCAGATGTAACATCAAAGCCCTAGGGGCAGATGTACGATTCATATGACAAGGCCTAAAGACATCAAAGCCCTAGGGGCAGATGCATGAGATATATGATGGAAATAAGTTTAAAATCTGTGTTCTCTTTTGTTAATGAATATCTTTGTTCAAGTATATGCTTTTCTTATATTCTTCTGTTACTGCCAAGTATTAGTTTTATCTTACTACCAAGATATGATGAGAGGTAAATAAAAGACACGTAGGCGTACTCAGTACAATATTCTTGAAATATTGTGCTGACGTGTACCGCATGTAATCTTTTTTTTAGGTTGTGGTTATGCTCTTGAAGATCTAGGATAGTGAGAGTTGTGTGGCGAGCTGATGTACAGGTGGACCTGTTGTCTTAAGATCCTGTAGTTTAGATGTCGTACATGTATATGTATAAGTTTACCTTTCAATGTGTAATATCAAATGTTGTAACAATTCATGTTGTAATTATATGTTGAATGGTGAACATGTGTGTATGGTTTTATTATTGTTCATGTACATGTGCTACTGTTGTTTCCTTATGACTCCCTTGATTTTCTCTTTCTTAGCCTGGTGTGGGGTGTTTAAATTGGGATTCTCGCTGAGGTGAGGGTTTCAATTTGGACGTCTCACATCAGATTAAGTTTTTGAAAATCTGGGGACGTCACAAGTGGTATCAGAGCATGAACAATAGCAAAGCCTGACATTTGCTCATTATGCAACACAAAACTAAAGAACCTTGAACTTAATAATCTTTTAGGGTTAGATTAGTCATCTTTTAGAGACTAGATCTGACCTAGCCTCTAGGTTAGCACCTAGATGTCTGAGAACTAGGTCTAGACTGGTGCTTGTTGTGTAGCAAGCCTTTAGATGTCGTTCTTTCCGTATAGTGCAGCGGTATGGGACGTTGCATTATTTGGAAATGACGTGCATCAAGGGAAGAGAAACCCTAGACATATGACGCTCATTTTCTAGAGTAGCTACACTAGTCCACCCCTTGTTATCACCCCCTTTTCACTAGTTTTCATGACACTGTACTCTCTACTATGTGTGGGACACTCAGTTTCAGGATTTGGTTTTTTATTCCAAACGGATCGAACCTCGATAGTTTTTTCTGACGCTTGTTTTATCAGAGAAAAACTATATAATATTTTATTATGTATATGTATTAGAAAAATGTGTCCCCACACATGTACGAGTAGGAGGTGATTATGCAACCTAGGTGAAAGTGAATGACATTAGTCTAGAAGAGAGAGTAGTTCTAGATTAGATGTCTAGAGCCTTGTTGGAATATGTGATAGATGGAATAGGTGAAATAAGTTTTGATGCTATGATGTAAGTCTTATATAGATGATATAAGATGATTAAAATGATTTATGTTGTCTTTGAGGACCTAAGTTCTGTTTGAGGATTTGAGATAAGTTTTGATGACGCAAGTATGAGTTCTTTTATGAGATGAGATAAGTTAAGTTAAGACAGGTTGTGAGTCAGCATGAGCCTCAAGCTCTTTTACGAAGGAGGACCTCTAGTGTTAGGACCAGTTTTGGGGTTAGCTCAAGAGAGATCGAGACCCACAGGGAGAAGGTCAGAGAACCTAGTCTCCATGATATGAGAAATACGAGAAATATGTGATATGATATGTCCTAAACTAGAATACTCCTGAGTGATTGAGTTGAGTCTCTTTATGCATGATTCCTATAGTTATCTTGAACCCTAGATGTCCTTGGGAGGACCGAACCCTAGAGACAGAGAGAGGCTGGCTACATGTGCATATGTGAACATGAATATGAGTACCTACCATATGGGTGAGGGAGATAGCCCAAGACCCTAGAGGAGGTAGCTATGTTAGTTTCTGTGAAGCCTCACACTCAGGTTGGTGGTTTCCCACATAGAAATCTAGTGGTGTATAGAAGAAAGTTTTGGGTAAGATGTTTCATTGGTATAGAGCTGAGAAGAGTATGTCATATCATGTTTTGGTTTGTGCTTATGTGGCTTGAGCCTGTAAGGCCATCCTTAGTGCCAATGAGGTAATCTGAGAACCCTAGACTGAGAGGAAAGATAAAGTATATGTGCTTATGAGATACTCAAAGAGATGAGTGAGCTCAGAGAGACTGAGCATGGAACTATCCTCATGATATGGGTCAAGAGAACCTCAGTTGGACTAGATAAAGTTTTGATATATGTTTAACAAACCACTCACATAAGTTTGTTTAGCACAACCATAATATAATACATGTAGGGATGTGATCTAATCTCAAGACGTGATATATAGACACAATATGATGAAAACCTAGAGATGGTTTAATAGATATCAATGTATAAATGGTTAACCATATACATGAATAATGATGATAATGTGAAACTGTAGGTTAATTTTGTGATGAAATCACTAGTAAATGTCACAATTTATCATAAACAATGAAATAAGATCATATGAATGAAACATGTTACACGAGGTGTTAATCTTAGTTCTTAACAAAGATGGAATATGTAGTTTGACATATTGCACAACATAACGATTATAATACCTTGATATGATCTAGATGGATAACGCGGGTTAATTATAGTTAACTCCCTCATAAATGTATATGTTAATATTGAACATGTTCTAAAAACTAGCTTGATAAAATGTTGATGACACCTTATATAATAGGCTAACCCTAGTTAACTCCTTTAGAACATGGTGATATGATGTGGGAACCCTAATGCATGGGTAAAGATAAGGATGAAACCCTAACATATGAGACATGTCATGACATAATCAGAGTTTCTAAATCCTTGTTGAGCCTTCTATGAAGTGAGGTTTCACCTTAGATGCTTTTGAAACCTCCTAAGAGTGGTTTGGATATGATCGTGGAACTTTGTTTTGTGAATATGCTGCACCTCGAATAGTTCATACATGTGGATGAAGGCAAGATAAGATTCTTCCTAGAAGTATGAGTATGGTTTATTTTCGAGGACAAAATTTTCTTTTAAGATGTATATGATGTGACAAAGTGGTTTCTGGCTTAATTTGGAGGATGAAATTTCTTTTAAGTTGAGTAGGATGTGATGGAGCCAACTTTTGATATTCTTGGTTATACATATTATAGTGACAAAATGATAGTCTTAAAGTGAGTGTTTGTACCAAAATAGAATGGAATGTAGCTATGATGAGGATAAAGCTATGGCTCAAATTTCATAAAGTTATGAAATTCCTAGAAGGAGATATTGTGATATGAAAGGGATGAAATAACGTATGTGTTGGTGACTTTAGAACTAAGTCTACTAATGATTTTAGACCAAGCTATTGATATGAGCAGTGTTACGCTACCCCTTGTTAATGTATATGGGTTGGTGCCTCTTTGAGGCGAGTGACATGGCCTTGTTTCAGTAGCCACGGATTGGCTTTTAGAATCTGCAATCACGACCATTGGATGAGATGCGAGGGTTGCTTCCACTATCCCCTACTTTGAGGTTACAAACTGAGCATGGACGTGATCCCTCCACGATGTATGTGGTAGCTTGGATGGAGAACGTGGACTGAGAGGGAAGATGTCCATGCCTCTTGAGGCTGAGATGTCAGGCCTCCATTATGTGGCTTCTGGTTTGCGTGCATACAGTGTGAGTCCTCCTTCTCTGTAAGCTCTCCACTACTGCGAGCATGGTTAAGCGAGGCAATGCAGTCTTCAATTCTCAGCCTCTCTAGTGGCATGATAGATGAGGAAGAAGGAACCCGAGAGAGGGACTGATGAAGGAAGCTTGGAGGGAGGAAAAGGAAGACGAGGTGCAGAGGAGGCGATCCCCAATGTTCACAGAAATTGCTCTGCTGCCGCATCGAGGTACACACGTCGGCGCTTCCATGGTAGACGCTGACGGGGACGACAGGTTTCTATTTGGATCCTTGAGGAGGAGCCGCAACAGCAGCAACTAGGAGATCAGAAGAGTGAACCCGGACACAGTGGAAACTCTTGGCTGTAGAAATTAATGGCAAGGAGAAGGGGACGTGGTTGATCTGTCGCTGGCGTCTTAGTCAAGATGGCAGCAGGGTCTCCGAGCCACAAGGAGGCGCCGACGGTTATCCAAGGCCGATGGTGAGAAAGAGATCATGGGTGATCTCTCCTTGGCAGTGATGTAAAGTAGCAACAGTCGATGGCCATGATTCTGATGGATCATGATAATGGTGCAAAGACCTTCCATGTCTCTTCGTCGAGGAGGTAATGGCGCTTGGTCTTTAGCCGGGTTTATCCTGCACGGAAGCACCCAGAAATCCAGTCATGCTCATGTCGTGCCCAGCAGAGCAGGCGTTTGGTTAGAGCTAGATGAGGATGAGGAAAGTGGTAACATCGCATGCCAGAGCAGAATCCCCGGTTGCGGCTGCGTCATGAGAGGAGAGGAAGACCACGGTGGTGCGCATGCTAGGCCGGCAAAGCAGAAGGGTGGAGCACGAAGCTGAGGAGGAGGAGAGGGATTCCTATCTCTCATTTGTGCCTCACGGAGGACCAGAGCCCCACTTGGGACTCTAGCTACCGAGCACGCAGTCGCAAGGTGGAGGCGCACGACGACACTCGCGTTGGGGACTCCATGGGCAAGCAGACAAGAAGGGCAACGAGAGGCCCGAACCAACCTTTTCCCAGCCTAAACCGGGTCTAGAAACCTGAAACCGGACCAAACCAGGCGGGTTCAGCAAATGAGTGGGCTGCTTGCACAAGACAAGCCACGAGCCACGTGGTGCCCGACTATTGGCCATTCAAGGTCATTAATTTCAGTTATTCTCAGATCTTGCATAATTCATAGAAAATAGCTCCAATGTCCAAAAAATACAAATAATATACCGAAATTCTCAGAAAAATGCATAGCACAAGATGGAACAATAATATCAGGCTTTTGATGTATTAATATCAACAATATCATGTGAGAGGTGTAATGCTTGTTTAATGGATAATAAATACCAAGAGATGTTCTAAAATCATGAGAAAAGGTCAGTAAGTCCATAACCATGTCTTTAATGCATATGATATCAGATATGGTCATGTTATGACTCGAAAGCATGTAATTTTCTCAATATGGCTAATTAGGGCTAATAACCCTAAATAAAAATGTATTAAATACATGCATGCTCAAGAATTGATGAAATTCACAGAGTAAGCTCATATCAGTATATTGAACTTCAGTTTTAATTATTAGATCATAATGATGAACAAAATCCATGTTATATGAAGATGAATCCTAATACATGTTATAAAACCCTAATCTAGGTTAATGATGTAACCTAGGGTTAATATGTGCGCAAAAAGGAATATGGAACTTAATGTTCAGATGTTGAACTTTGAATGAGATGTAATCTGTAAAATGACATTAGTGAGATAATTATAAGACAAGAATGCAAGTAATAATGAGAATATCCTAATGAGTTAAGTAAACCCTAATGAACACAATTAGGGTTAAGATGAGATGTATGATGATGAGAACGTGATGATAGTATGTGATCTTGATCAGGGATGAACAAGGTTAGAGTTGACCTGAGGAATATGTGATGATTAGGTTTCTCTTGATCAAGGTACGCTATTACCTCTTACTTGGCTTATTATACAATATGCTTGTGTTATAGGTGTAGTAGAATACTTGACACATGGTATTGGATGAAGTGATTGTTCTTGTATGATATCTTGCTTGATTTTCCATACTTATGGCTATGAACACATGAAATGTAAGATATCTGATCCATCATATGATAGCACTAAACTCTTTGGTAGTACAGTGCATTGATAAACATCAAAGCCCTAGGGGCAGATGTAACATCAAAGCCCTAGGGGCAGATGTAAGATTCATATGACAAGGCCTAAAGACATCAAAGCCCTAGGGGCAGATGCATGAGATATATGATGGAAATAAGTTTAAAATCTGTGTTCTCTTTTGTTAATGAATATCTTTGTTCAAGTATATGCTTTTCTTATATTCTTCTGTTACTGCCAAGTATTAGTTTTATCTTACTGCCAAGATATGATGAGAGGTAAATAAAAGACACGTAGGCGTACTCAGTACAATATTCTTGAAATATTGTGCTGACGTGTACCGCATGTAATCTTTTTTTTAGGTTGTGTTTATGCTCTTGAAGATCTAGGATAGTGAGAGTTGTGTGGCAAGCTGATGTACAGGTGGACCTGTTGTCTTAAGATCATGTAGTTTAGATGTAGTACATGTATATGTATAAGTTTACCTTTCAATGTTTAATATCAAATGTTGTAACAATTCATGTTGTAATTATATGTTGAATGGTGAACATGTGTGTATGGTTTTATTATTGTTCATGTACATGTGCTACTGTTGTTTCCTTATGACTCCCTTGATTTTCTCTTTCTTAGCCTGGTGTGGGGTGTTTAAATTGGGATTCTCGCTGAGGTGAGGGTTTCAATTTAGACGTCTCACATCAGATTAAGTTTTTGAAAATCTGGGGACATCACAAGTGGTATCAGAGCATGAACAATAGTAAATCCTGACATTTGCTCATTATGCAACACAAAACTAAAGAACCTTGAACTTAATAATCTTTTAGGGTTAGATTAGTCATCTTTTAGAGACTAGATCTGACCTAGCCTCTAGGTTAGCACCTAGATGTCTGAGAACTAGGTCTAGACTGGTGCTTGTTGTGTAGCAAGCCTTTAGATGTCGTTCTTTCCGTATAGTGCAGCGGTATGGGACGTTGCATTATTTGGAAATGACGTGCATCAAGGGAAGAGAAACCCTAGACATATGGCGCTCGTTTTCTAGAGTAGCTACACTAGTCCACCCCTTGTTCTCACCCCCTTTTCACTAGTTTTCATGACACTGTACTCTCTACTATGTGTGGGACACTCAGTTTCAGGATTTGGTTTTTTATTCCAAACGGATCGAACCTCGACAATTTTTTCTGACGCTTGTTTTATCAGAGAAAAACTATATAATATTTTATTATGTATATGTATTACAAAAATGTGTCCCCACACATGTACGAGTAGGAGGTGATTATGCAACCTAGGTGAAAGTGAATGACATCAGTCTAGAAGAGAGAGTAGTTCTAGATTAGATGTCTAGAGCCTTGCTGGAATATGTGATAGATGGAATAGGTGAAATACGTTTTGATGCTATGATGTAAGTCTTATATAGATGATATAAGATGATTAAAATGATTTATGTTGTCTTTGAGGACCTAAGTTCTGTTTGAGGATTTGAGATAAGTTTTGATGACGCAAGTATGAGTTCTTTTATGAGATGAGATAAGTTAAGTTAAGACAGGTTGTGAGTCAACATGAGCCTCAAGCTCTTTTACGAAGGAGGACCTCTAGTGTGAGGACCAGTTTTGGGGTTAGCTCAAGAGAGATCGAGACCCACAGGGAGAAGGTCAGAGAACCTAGTCTCCATGATATGAGAAATATGAGAAATATGTGATATGATATGTCCTAAACTAGAATACTCCTGAGTGATTGAGTTGAGTCGCTTTATGCATGATTCCTATAGTTATCTTGAACCCTAGATGTCCTTGGGAGGACCGAACCCTAGAGACAGAGAGAGGTTGGCTACATGTGCATATGTGAACATGAATATGAGTACCTACCATATGGGTGAGGGAGAGAGCCCAAGACCCTAGTGGAGGTAGCTATGTTAGTTTCTGTGAAGCCTCACACTCAGGTTGGTGGTTTCCCACATAGGAATCTAGTGGTGTATAGAAGAAAGTTTTGGGTAAGATGTTTCATTGGTATAGAGCTGAGAAGAGTATGTCATATCATGTTTTGGTTTGTGCTTATGTGGCTTGAGCCTGTAAGGCCATCCTTAGTGCCAATGAGGTAATCTGAGAACCCTAGACCGAGAGGAAAGATAAAGTATATGTGCTTATGAGATACTCAAAGAGATGAGTGAGCTCAGAGAGACTAAGCATGGAACTATCCTCATGATATGGGTCAAGAGAACCTCAGTTGGACTAGATAAAGTTTTGATATATGTTTAACAAACCACTCACATAAGTTTGTTTAGCACAACCATAATATAATACATGTAGGGATGTGATCTAATCTCAAGACGTGATATATAGACACAATATGATGAAAACCTAGAGATGGTTTAATAGATATCAATGTATAAATGGTTAACCATATACATGAATAATGATGATAATGTGAAACTGTAGGTTAATTTTGTGATGAAATCACTAGTAAATGTCACAATTTATCATAAACAATGAAATAAGATCATATGAATGAAACATGATACACGAGGTGTTAATCTTAGTTCTTAACAAAGATGGAATATGTAGTTTGACATCTTGCACAACATAACGATTATAACACCTTGATATGATCTAGATGGATAACGCGGGTTAATTATAGTTAACTCCCTCATAAATGTATATGTTAATATTGAACATGTTCTAAAAACGAGCTCGATAAAATGTTGATGACACCTTATATAATAGGCTAACCCTAGTTAACTCCTTTAGAACATGGTGATATGATGTGGGAACCCTAATGCATGGGTAAAGATAAGGATGAAACCCTAACATATGAGACATGTCATGACATAATCAGAGTTTCTAAATCCTTGTTGAGCCTTCTATGAAGTGAGGTTTCACCTTAGATGCTTTTGAAACCTCCTAAGAGTGGTTTGGATATGATCGTGGAACTTTGTTTTGTGAATATGCTGCACCTAGAATAGTTCATACATGTGGATGAAGGCAATATAAGATTCTTCCTAGAAGTATGAGTATGGTTTATTTTCGAGGACAAAATTTTCTTTTAAGATGTATATGATGTGACAAAGTGGTTTCTGGCTTAATTTGGAGGACGAAATTTCTTTTAAGTTGAGTAGGATGTGATGGAGCCAACTTTTGATATTCTTGGTTATACATATTATAGTGACAAAATGATAGTCTTAAAGTGAGTGTTTGTACCAAAATAGAATGGAATGTAGCTATGATGAGGATAAAGCTATGGCTCAAATTTCATAAAGTTATGAAATTCCTAGAAGGAGATATTGTGATATGAAAGGGATGAAATAACGTATGTGTTGGTGACTTTAGAACTAAGTCTACTAATGATTTTAGACCAAGCTATTGATATGAGCAGTGTTATGCTACCCCTTGTTAATGTATATGGGTTGGTGCCTCTTTGAGGCGAGTGACATGGCCTTGTTTCAGTAGCCACAGATTGGCTTTTAGAATCTGCAATCACGACCATTGGATGAGATGCGAGGGTTGCTTCCACTATCCCCTACTTTGAGGTTACAAACTGAGCATGGCCGTGATCCCTCCACGATGTACGTGGTAGCTTGGATGGAGAACGTGGACTGAGAGGGAAGATGTCCATGCCTCTTGAGGCTGAGATGTCAGGCCTCCATTATGTGGCTTCTGGTTTGCGTGCATACAGTGTGAGTCCTCCTTCTCTGTAAGCTCTCCACTGCTGCGAGCATGGTTAAGCGAGGCAACGCAGTCTTCAATTCTCGGCCTCTCTAGTGGCATCATAGATGAGGAAGAAGGAACCCGAGAGAGGGACTGATGAGGGAAGCTTGGAGGGAGGAAAAGGAAGATGAGGTGCAGAGGAGGCGATCCCCAATGTTCACAGAAATTGCTCTGCTGCCGCATCGAGGTACACACGTCAGCGCTTCCATGGTAGACGCTGACGCGGACGACAGGTTTCTTTTTGGATCCTTGAGGAGGAGCCGCAACAGCAGCAACTAGGAGATCAGAAGAGTGAACCCGGACACAGTGGAAACTCTTGGCTGTAGAAATTAATGGCAAGGAGAAGGGGACGTGGTTGATCTGTCGCTGGTGTCTTAGTCAAGATGGCAGCAGGGTCTCCGAGCCACAAGGAGGCGCCGACGGTTATCCAAGGTCGATGGTGAGAAGGAGATCATGGGTGATCTCTCCTTGGCAGTGATGTAAAGCAGCAACAGCCGATGCCCATGATTCTGATGGATCATGATAATGGTGCAAAGACCTTCCATGTCTCTTCGTCGAGGAGGTAATGGCGCTTGGTCTTTAGCCGGGTTTGTCCTGCACGGCAGCACCCATAAATCCGGTCATGCTCATGTCGTGCCCAGTAGAGCAGGCGTTTGGTTAGAGCTAGACGAGGAGGAGGAAAGTGGTAACATCGCATGCCGGAGCAGAATCCCCGGTTGCGGCTGCGTCATGAGAGGAGAGGAAGACCACGGTGGTGCGCATGCTAGGCCGGCAAAGCAGAAGGGTGGAGCACGAAGCTGAGGAGGAGGAGAGGTATTACTATCTCTCATTTGTGCCTCACGGAGGACCAGAGCCCCACTTGGGACTCTATCTACCAAGCACACAGTCGCAAGGTGGAGGCGCACGACGGCGCTCGCGTTGGGGACTCCGTGGGCAAGCAGACAAGAAGGGAAACGAGAGGCCCGAACCAACCTTTTCCCAGCCTAAACCAGGTCTAGAAACCTGAACCCAGACCAGACCAGGCGGGTCTAGCAAATGAGTGGGCTGCTTGCACAAGGCAGGCCACGAGCCACGTGGTGCCCGACTATTGGCCATTCAAGGTAATTAATTTCAGTTATTCTCAGATCTTGCATAATTCATAGAAAATAGCTCCGATGTCCTAAAAATACAAATAATATACCGAAATTCTCAGAAAAATGCATAGCACAAGATGGAACAATAATATCAGGCTTTTGATGTATTAATATCAACAATATCATGTGAGAGGTGTAATGCTTGTTTAATGGATAATAAATACCAAGTGATGTTCTAAAATCATGAGAAAATGTCAGTAAGTCCATAACCATGTCTTTAATGCATATGATATTAGATATGGTCATGTTATGACTCGAAAGCATGTAAATTTCTCAATATGGCTAATTAGGGCTAATAACCCTAAATAAAAATGTATTAAATACATGCATGCTCAAGAATTGATGAAATTAACAGAGTAAGCTCATATCAGTATATTGAACTTTAGTTTTAATTATTAGATCATAATGATGAACAGAATCCATGTTATATGAAGATGAATCCTAATACATGTTATAAAACCCTAATCTAGGTTAATGATGTAACCTAGGGTTAATATGTGCGCAAAAAGGAATATGGAACTTAATGTTCAGATGATGAACTTTGAATGAGATGTAATCTGGAAAATGACATTAGTGAGATAATTATAAGACAAGAATGCAAGTAATAATGAGAATATCCTAATGAGTTAAGTAAACCCTAATGAACACAATTAGGGTTAAGATGAGATGTATGATGATGAGAACCTAATGATAGTATGTGATCTTGATCAGGGATGAACAAGGTTAGAGTTGACCTGAGGAATATGTGATGATTAGGTTTCTCTTGATCAAGGTACGCTATTACCTCTTACTTGGCTTATTATACAATATGCTTGTATTATAGATGTAGTAGAATACTTGGCATATGGTATTGGATGAAGTGATTGTTCTTGTATGATATCTTGCTTCATTTTCCATACTTATGGCTATGAACACATGAAATGTATGATATCTGATCCATCATATGATAGCACTAAACTCTTTGGTAGTACAGTGCATTGATAAACATCAAAGCCCTAGGGGCAGATGTACGATTCATATGACAAGGCCTAAAGACATCAAAGCCCTAGGGGCAGATGCACGAGATATATGATGGAAATAAGTTTAAAATATGTGTTCTCTTTTGTTAATGAATATCTTTGTTCAAGTATATGCTTTTCTTATATTCTTCTGTTACTGCCAAGTATTAGTTTTATCTTACTGCCAAGATATGATGAGAGGTAAATAAAAGACACGTAGGCATACTCAGTACAATATTCTTGAAATATTGTGCTGACGTGTACCGCATGTAATCTTTTGTTTAGGTTGTGGTTATTCTCTTGAAGATCCAGGATAGTGAGAGTTGTGTGGCGAGCTGATGTACAGGTGGACCTGTTGTCTTAAGATCCTGTAGTTTAGATGTTGTACATGTATATGTATAAGTTTACCTTTCAATGTGTAATATCAAATGTTGTAACAATTCATGTTGTAATTATATGTTGAATGGTGAACATGTGTGTATGGTTTTATTATTGTTCATATACATGTGCTACTGTTGTTTCCTTCTGACTCCCTTGATTTTCTCTTTCTTAGCCTGGTGTGGGGTGTTTAAATTGGGATTCCCGCTGAGGTGAGGGTTTCAATTTGGATGTCTCACATCAGATTAAGTTTTGAAAATCCAGGGACGTCACAAAAATAGTTTGAATAAGTAACTAAAATATGTGACACATACAAAATGGATCAAAGGAACTCCATGTTCATAGAATATGATCATTTGAAAACAAACAATATGAATGGAGATGTAAGAGCATTCATAGAGCATATAGATGAATTGTATACATTTCATTTTGCATTATACTTTGTGTAGGATACTTTCTACTTACAAGGTAGATGTTATAGTTTATATACATTTGTGATATAATGGAAAATTTATATTTTATTATGTTTGCATTTAACGCAAAGTAGCAAAGTAATGATGTTTTATAATAAAATCATATTTGATCATGCCTCAGTCGTAGTTTCATTAAATTCTATCACTACCACTACCATATTTTCCAATTCTTCCATGCTTCTACCCCACCTCCCCCTAACAAGGTTTCGAATGATGCTAACAATGACATCACTGTTAGGAATGCATGGGTGAGGACTCTTCAAAAGCCCATGTAGGTCCCACATAATTGTAGATGTGTGTACATCCCTATAGAACTGAAAACCCCAATTTTAAAGAGGGAGAAAGAAGACCTTAGATTAAATTTTATGAGCTAGTAATTGAGGATATGGTTGATTTCGACAAGTTCTACAACATGGTCCATGTCCTAGGTAAGAGGTACCAAATAGAGAAACAATATGGGTGGATGTCGAGATTATGGTGACCTCAGGGTGAACTCTATATATACGTTCTCAATGACAAATTTAGGATGTTGTATATAATTGAGTTGACATACTCATCATCATCATCATCATCATCATCATCATCATCATCATCATCATCATCATCATCATCATCATCATCATCATCATCATCATCATCATCATCATCATCATCATCATCATCATCATCATCATCATCGTCGTCATCGTCGTCATCTACATTAGGGGCCAACCAACACAGATCTTTCTTTTTCCATCATCAATCATCATCCATCATCATATCATCAATCATCATCATCGTTTTATCATTCATATCCAAGGTTTTGTGTAACATTAATTAATTCAATTCATTCTTCCATTTTGTGTTCATTCATTCATCATTAACACTAATTAATCATTATTAATCAACTACACAAAATTGAAGAACAATTATTGAACTAAGTTTTCTTTTGAAGGTGGAACCATTTTATTTACTCCAAATCAGAGCGAGCAAACTCCCACAACAAGTTTGGGAAAGAAGTTGGCTCCCTGGTTGAACTAATCATGCCATATAAGGCACTTTTAGACACCTCATGTGCCAACCTATTACAATCTCTCTTAACAAAGGAAAAGGAGCAAAAATTAAAAGAGCTAACTATAGACTTAATGTCAATTATAATAAGACCCAGATGGTCTCTTCTCTTGTGCGGAGTGAGTAAGGAATCAAAAACAACTTTCGAATATAGTAGACCATTTGATAATGGTGGAGGAGGAAGAGGAGAATGTAGTCACGGAAATCGTCATGGAGGAAATCGGCGTCCAACCACCCGATAGGGATATAACAGTCACCTCTCGTCTGAAGAAGAATAAGAATAAGAAAGGAGATCGAGAAAAAGAAAAGCCTCTGCTAACCCGGAAAGCAAGCCTAAGCAACGGGTATCAGATGAAGAGGAAGGGGAAGACGAAGGCCCCTGATCCGATCCCTAGAAGAAGGAGTAGCAAAATTGTTCAAATGGAGGCCAGTGAAGAGAGTAGACCCAACCCGGATCACGCAACAGATGGTCAGGCTGAGACAGGTGAGGTGAGTATGAAGAGTTTGGAAGTCGATTCGGCAGGCAAGAGCTGCGAGGGGGAGTGCTAGGTGTCGATCCTTTCTTCTTTCCATCCTTGCACTCGTTTAGTAGATTGATGCGTCTCTTCTGTTGGAATGTTTGTGGGATTGGTAATAAGGACCGATGCGCTATGGTATCCAATTACATACGGCAGCACAGACCAGATGTAATGGCACTCTTAGAACCAAGGATTAGTGGCGGAAAAGCCATTAAAACCATCAAAAAGCTTGGGTTCAATTGCTCGTTCAGAGTGGAAGCTCGGGGCTTTTCTGGTGGTATCTGGATTTGTTGGAAGGGTGGAGAGGATCTGGTCCAAATCATCTGTAGCCATAGACAATTTGTAACATGTAGGCTGGAGAACAAGGTAGTTGTGATGTTTGTCTATGCGAATCCACATAAAATAGTGAGGAATCTCCTGTGGAAGCACATTATCGACACCAGTGACAGCATAGATGGCCCATGGATAGTTATGGGGGACTTCAACACCACCCTGTCTCCGGCGGAGAAATCGGGTAGCGATCGCTATGACTTTGCTGAAGCTAGGGTGTTCAAGGAGACTATCATGGAGGCAGGCCTCTCGGACCTCGGCTTCAATGGCCCACGGTTCACTTATAAACACGGATGTTTACAGGAAAGACGGGATCGCGTGCTCGCGAATGAAGCATTTATTAGAGAGTACCCTCGATGGTTCGTCGAACATCTGCCGGGGGTCTCATCCGATCACTGCCTGTTGCTTCTCATACCGCGCAGGAAGGAGGCGAGGAAGAAGCGTTTTGTGGAAAAAGCTTCATGGAATGCTAACGAAGCGTTCAGATCGCTGGTCAAGGAGAAATAGGCGAATTCGCGAGGTTTTTATGATAACCTCCAAACTTCTAGGCATGATCTGCTCAAACTTGATGAGCAAGAGAGAAAAAGCCAGTACAAGGAGAAACAAAGGCTGCAACGCAATATCACCTCTCTGCAGCATATGCTCACAGAACATTACGATCCTATTTCTGACCAACTGTGTGTTAATATGCAAGCTGATCTCCAAACTCTTATTAACAAGGAGGAGGAGGATTGGAAACAAAAGGCTCATATCCATTGGCTTCAGAATGGAGATAACAATATCAGATTCTACCAGGCATGGGTGAATCAAAGACGGAGGCAGAACAACATTACTACTCTCAAGAATGGCGAAGGTAGTTGGGTATCTAATGAGGCAGAGGTAATGGAGATGGTGGTCAATCATTTTCAGAACATCCTGACCGAACCTACACGAGGGAACAGATTGAACTGTGCCAGCGTCCCGGGGAGGTTCCAGTCTTTGTCGAGGAATGCGGTGGAGTCTTTGGCCAAAGCACCCACACCGGAGGAGGTCAGTGACACTGTGAAGCGGATGAAGCCTTTCAAGGCAGCTGGTCCTGATGGGGTCACGGTGGAATTCTTGCAAGGTAACTGGGAGGCTGTGGGCACTTCAGTTACAACCACAGTTAAAAATCTTATAGCAGGCAGGAAACCGGATGAAGGATTGTGCGATGCCACGATAGTCCTTATTCCTAAGGTTGCACGCCCGGAGAAATGCGAGCAACTTAGGCCTATTTCGCTTAACAACATCATTCTGAAGATAGCTTCCAAGCTAGTGGTTGAGAGATTGAAACAGTTTATACCTACTTGGATCTCTGCGGAGCAAAGTAGTTTTGTTCTGGGAAGAAGAATCACGGACAACATTGCTTTGGTCCAGGAAATTATTCATGGCATGCGCAATCCAAGGGGAGCGAAGACAATGGCCATCAAAATCGACCTGTCCAAAGCTTACGACAGAATGTCTTGGAGATTCATTGAGGATACCTTGCTGCAGGTAGGGATCCCAGTTAACATTCGACAATTCATTATGTCATCTATTACAGAGGGATCATCTACCATTGTCTGGAACGGAAAACAGTCCCGGGAGTTCAAGGCGAGTCGCGGATTGCGGCAAGGGGACCCTTTGTCTCCCTATTTGTTCGTCCTGTGTCTTGAGCGTCTTTCCCAGTTGATTCAGGAGAGAGTTGTAGACGGGAGATGGAAACCCATTAGACTGGGCAGAACTGGATCGGTTATTGCCCATGTATGTTTTGCCGATGATCTACTCCTTTTTGCTCAGGCAAGCCGTGCCCAAATAAGAACAATCCTGCAATGCTTCAAGGTGTTTGGCAATGTGTCGGGGCAGATGATATCAGCGGAAAAATATCATATCTTCTTCTCAAGGAGTGTTCCCAGAGAAGTGCAAAGGTCTATAACGACACTTAGCAGGTTTGTTGCTACTGAAAATTTGGGCAAGTATCTTGGAGTCCCGATCCTGCATTCCAAGGTTGATAAACAGACGTACTTGGATGTTCTTGACAAGGTGGAAGGGAAGGTCCAGGCTTGGGCAGCTAAGACACTGTCACTGGCAGGGAGAGTTTGTTTGGCGAAGGCCACGCTAACTGCAATTCCAACCTACACGATGCAAACTGCGGCCCTTCCACTCAGTCTGTGTGATCGTATCGATGGCACCATTAGAAGGTTCATCTGGGGAGGCAGTTATAAGACGAGACCTATTTCTCTGGTGGCTTGGAACAAAGTCACGAGCGACATATCAAAAGGGGGACTGGGCATCAAGTCTATGAGGGAATGGAATGAGGCTCTGCTCATGAAGAATGCTTGGGAGGTTGCTATCGGGAGGGAGTCCATTTGGTGCCAGGCTGTACAATCTCGCTTCACTAATGCTGTAGTGGGAAAGAAAAACTCGGCTTCTAGGCTTGGCCAGGTGACGATTGCGGGGAAGCGATTCGTCATGGACAACTCTATTATGATCCCAGTAGGAGGAGGAATGATCAATGTATGGAACGATGTCTGGGTGGAGGAAGGTGTCACACTAAAGAATCGTTGCAAGCATATTATTCCCGATGATTTATAGGATTTGATGGTCAGCAGCCTGGTGTTGGACAAGGGTGAATGGGACAAGGAGTTCTTGGACTACTGGTTCGATGCAGCTACGGTTAATTTGATAATGGCCTTAGAGGTCCCGGACACTACTGAGCACATAGATTATAGGGCGTGGAATCATACGGCGGATGGGAATTTCTCATCGAAGTCAGCTTATCAGATACTAAGGGAGGGAAAGGAAAGGGCGTGCCCGGGAGATTGGGAGTCTGTTTGGAAGCTGCAGGTTCCAGCCAGGATCCGCACATTCGCCTGGTTGGTCACTCATGGAGCTCTTTTGACTAATGGTCGTCGGTTGGCAAGGCACATGTCTACAGATGGTTTGTGCCCCAAATGTAAGAAGACAGATGAGTCCGTGCTCCATGCCCTGAGGGATTGCGAGAAAGTTAATATGATATGGAACCAGTTCCCCGGGTGTAGCAATCCGATAGAGTTCTTTGGTCCGAACACCATTGAGCTTTGGGTGAATAACGCCTATGGGATCACAACTCTTTCGAAAGAGGTCTTTTGGATTATCTGTTGCAATGTGTGGGGGTTCAGGAATGCTGAGGTCTTTGAGGGTGCAGTTAGCTCGATAGATCATCAAGTACGTGCTATTCAGAAGGCCATCATGGTTACTACGACGGCGTGGGTGAAACAAAACACTAGTCAACGTCCGGGTAGAGATGACAAATGGAGGAAACCGGAGACGGGAAAGATAAAACTGAATGTCGACGCAGCAGTTAAAGGAGACAAAGTAGCGATTGCAGCGTTAGCTAGAGATGCACAAGGAAGGTGGCTCGGGGGATGGTCGAAGAAGATCAAATGTTCGTCGGTCACTGCGGCGGAGCTAGCTGGGGTCGTTTTTTCCCTGGAGCTGGCCCGAGCTAATGGTTGGAACGATTGCTCTGTGGAAACTGATTGCAAACTGGCGATGCAGTTATGCGGGGAGGAAGTTGATCGGTACCCTAAGTTTGCGTACTGGATGAGTCGAGTGAAGAAGACGATGACGGAGAATGTGCGAATATGTCACGTGAGTCGTGAGTGCAACGGTGTTGCAGACACAATGGCCAAACGCCAACTTCGTTGTGTGTTACAAGACCAGGCTTTTAGCAGGCTTCCAAGCTAGATTCGAAGCCTTGTTCTCAAAGAATGTATGTCTGAAAATTCGGAGGTGGGCCTGTCAGGCCATCGGTCGAATTTGAGTAGAGGAATACTATGTATTGACCCTTGATTGATTAATAAAGAGTCTTCTTTCTAAAAAAAAAACAACTTTCGAATCAGACTCCACGATCACTGAAGTAAAGCCCCAAACTGCTACTTTCTTAATTGCTGCTAGCATTACCTGTGCCTCAGTGATCTGCACATCCCTCGGATTAGCCCCTTGTTCAGCTACCACTACCATGAGCCTCCCTTCGGCATCTCGAATAGGTCCCCCATCCCGGACCGGCCGTTCTGTCCCATAGCCACGTCACAATTGATCTTGACTCTGCCTTGGGGTGGTCGTGCCCATGTTAGTGCAGCCGTGATAATGGTTACATGTTCTCTGTCTCGTGCCCCCTCATTAGACCTGCTGAAGTTGTCCATGAAGCTGAAAGCTTTCCAAATGATCGAGTGCACATTTACCTCCATATTACTGAAGATGCACTTGTTTTTGTTGGCCCACATCGCCCACATCAAGCCAACAACTCTCATATAAGTAGGATGGTTAAGGCTGGTCTGCAGGTGAAGCAAAGCTTCCGCAGGCTGTTTGCTGCTCAGTTCCTGTAAACAAATAGGGTCTAGTTCTCTCTGCCATATTGCACCAGCCGTCAGGAACTCAAAGATGGCATGAGTAATGGTTTCCATTATCATGTTGCACCTCGAGCAACTGCCGTCAACAATGCAGTGTCTATCCCATAGTCTGCCCTTTTTCGCCAGCCCCCCCCCCCCCCCCCCCGTGCAAGCTCACCATAGGAAATGTGAAACTTTTGGAGGTAGTTGAGCTCTCCACACAGTCCTCCAGACTTCATCTCTGTCCCCTATTCACAATCTAATAAATTCCTCCTTTCCCAGAACACACAACCAGTAGGCTCACTTTACTGAAAAACAACCTTTTGTGTCCAGCCACCACATCAGAACATCTTCAGGGAGATGATAGCTAATAGGCGTTGCGAGGATACCAGCTTGGACGTCTGTAGGGAATATCTCCTCTATGATTTGGGGATCCCATTTTCTAGTTTCCATATCTATGAGCTGGTGTACAAATTCTTTATCTCTGGGTAGTGAAGGATGTGATTCCTAAATACATTTTTGTTGTCCCTTTATCCATCTGTCTGTCCAGATGTGAATGTTTCTCCCATTACCCACATGCCAGCTTGTGCCTTCAACTAGCACTGATTTGGCTCCCCAAATACTCCGCCATGTAAAGCTCGGGTTGTGTCTTCTACAGGCATCGAGTAGTGATGACCTTTGGAAATAGCGTGCTTTGAGAACTTTGTGAGCTAGAGTATTCGTCTTTGTTAACAACCTAGATGCGATGATTTTGAGTCACATTTGTAGACTTTTTTTATATGTGTTTTATGCATTTATTAGTCATTTCTGTGGTTAATGTTGCATAATTCATCTGCTTTAGTCTATGCTACTTCTCTATGTCAAATCTCCCTTATTTCAGTATTTTGAGCATAAATTATCTAAGAATATGTTTTGTTTCGGCTTATGTGGTTTCATTTTGAAATTTTAGGAAAAACAAGTATCTGATGTTGTCGATACCATCGACAGTGGTCGATACCATCGACTGAACCACAGGTTTCCAGCCGCAAGGAGCAGCAGAATCTCGATACTATCGACAAGAGAGTCGATGGTATCGAGATAACATCAGGTTGCTGGAGAAAAGAGCATCGATACTATCGACACAAATGTTGATACCATCGACTAGTGGAGCTACAACGATGGTAAAAGGACAAAACTGACGCCTAAGAATGTCGATACCATCGACCCGTGTCGATGGTATCGAGGTGGCATCAGTTGCGACAAAGAAAAGGAAAGAAATCCAGCCGATACAGTGCAGGGTCGATACCATCGACTCGCGTCGATGGTATCGACACCGTCAGATACAAGTTTGCTTCAGATCGATCTAAATCCAACGGCTGTGATTATTTGGCGACCTAACTCGGGAATTATACCTAATGACGGCGGCCAAGAGAAATCCGTCACGTCATTAGCCACTACACACGTCCCGAGAAGGTGTGGAGAGAAGAACGGAGCCCAGAAGCACGCTCCAGCCGATCCGTACGTCGAAGAAGACGATTTCCACCACCGAAAGGTGGGAGAACGCATATTCTACGCCAAGGATCGCTTGGATCTTCTCCGTTCAGGGGTTTCACCACTCAATCATGTTTTTCTCCATGTTTCCCTTTTTCTACTCCATGTTTTGCTCTGAGATGAACATGCGGGGCTAATCCCCTTTGTCTTTAGGACCGAGAGTAGCCCGAGAATTCATTGTATGACAATTTTATCATAATAATTCATATTTTATCTCTTAAATCCGTGGTATAATTTCGTTTTCTCAATTATATTGTTATGCTTGATCACCATAATAATAATCTAATGCCCTTAATTACTTTTAAAAAAGAATTAATGGTTGAAAAGAGACGGAATTTACATTAATTGACAAATCCCTTGAACAAGGTGGTGTAAGGTTAATGGTGGATACTGAGAGGTCGTTTTTAATGCACCTAGTTTAGGGTATAGGTTACTACGACGGTGGAACCGACCTAGACGTAGGTAGTGAATTGTACCACGACAGTGGGCAATTCTGATTTCAGGCCACTTCCCGGATAGAGAGATAAATTTGAGTGACTACATAGAATTTAATGCAACGAAAACCCACAGTGAAACCACAATCCTAAAGATCTCATTTTGAATTGATTAAACCAAACATTTAATCGATTACTTTGTTTTGTTTTATTTTCTTTTTCTTTTAATTTTAACAACAATTTCCAACTCTTTAATCAGTCTAGCTGATTGTGAGTAGTTAGTAGTAGTCTCCGACAATTCACGTATCCCTGAGTTCGACTCAGGCCTCACAAAGGCCTATATTACATTGACGCGTACACTTGCGTTTCTACACACATAAAAATCGTGTCATGTTTTTGGCGCCGTTGTCGGGGATACGACAAATTGTCGGCACTACGAGTGCTGCAAGCGGCCACTCTAGGCCACATTTTTTTATTTTATCATTTCAAAAATTCATAGTTTATTTTCTAAATATTGGTAATCATCAAGAACTGTACTGAACTTAAATTTATACTTTGCAGGTACTGTGCATGGTGCAGACGCGTAGCACCAATTACACGCGGTGCGCACCAGAGGCTCCATTGTTGGGACCAGAAGACAAGGAGGATTACGGGCAAGATCACTTAGAAGATACATATTCAGAATCCGAACAAGAAGAGATGGCAGAGCCACAGACAATATGGGAGAAGATCAAAGCTTCTTCTTCATCCGCATCCAAGGGGCCAATCAAGAAGCAGGCAGTTAATATTCTGACATACAAGATTGATCCGGCATTAATCAACTTGGTGAAGTCGAATGCTTTCCATGGGCTCAAGAATGAAGACCCAGTCGCGCATATAAGTCAATTTGTGGAGAATTTTGATATGATAAAAATAGACAAATTTCCACAAGATGTTCTTTACTTGAAGCTCTTCCTGAGTTCTCTAGCGGGAAATGCACGAGAGTGGTTGCACAACCTGGACGATGAATATGTGGAATCCTGGGACCACATGGTGGAGGTTTTCTTTGAAAGGTTCTTCCCACCCGAGAAGACCAATGACATGATCAGGAAGATCCACAACTTCACCCAGAAAGTAGGAGAGACCTACTCTGAGACCTGGGAAAGGTTTCATATCATGCTTAGGCGGTGCCCACATCACGGGCTTGACAAGGAGACACATGTCAAGATCTTCTATTTTTCTCTCTCCGAGCACGACAGAAGTAACCTAGATTCAGCAGGCTCAAGATTCTTTTTGAACAATACCGACACGAGGCGTTGGGAAATTCTTAAGAACATGGCCAAGAAGCAATCGTGGGGTGATAGAGATGTCGTGGAGCATGTTCGAGTGGCAGGGGAATCTAAAGCAATCAAGGAGATGAATGAGAAGATGGATCTTCTCGCTAAGAAACTTCTTTTAAAGGAGGATACTGAGTCCGAGGATGAGGCTCAAGTTAAATTCATGAGGTAGCAGCAAGGCTACAGAAATAATGATTATTCATGGAGGAAAGACAAGAAGTTCTCCTGGAAGGATCCAAACAACTTCTTGCAGGATCCAGATGCAAAACCCCATCCAGTAGCAGAGGATAAGAGCACAGAGTTGCTCAATCAAGTGAAAAAGCAAAATCAAGAACTAATTACTACTTTTGGCCAGCAAATAAAGCAACAAGGGGAGTTTATGAACCAATTTGGGCAGACACTGCAGAGCCATGGGGCTCAAATGAGGACAATAGAGACGTCCATGGCGCCAATGGCAGTGGAGATAGTAAATTTGAAGAAGTCGGCACACCAAGGTTTTCCGGGTAACACTAATATTCCAGGAGGAAACTAGCAGGCGAAGGCCATCTTGCTAAGGAGTGGCAAGAAACTGTTAAATCCCAGAGTCGATGAACCAAGCAAACCCCAAGCAGAAATTGAAGGTGAGGCCACTGAGGAGCTGCCCATACCAGTCACAGAACCAGTTGCGGATATAGCAGTGGATGCTACTGAAGCTCCTATTGCAGATGAGGAGGAGACGCAGAAAAGGACACCTTATGTGCCACCGCATCAAAGGGCACAGGCTGTCCCAGTCCCATATCCGAACAGTGCTAAGGCAAGGAAAGTGGATGCCCAATTTAAAAAGTTTCTAGACAGTTTCAGAAAGCTTTCAGTTAACATCCCCTTATTTGAAGTAATTGAGCAAATTCCTTCTTACGGTAAATTTCTGAAAGACATCATTACCAAGAAGAGAAAAATACCAGACATGGAGGTTGTTGTGCTTAAGGAGTAGGTGAGTGCCTTCATCATGGGCACATTGCCACCAAAGAGGCAAGATCTGGGTTGTTTCAACATCTCATGTTACATTGGGAAAGTTAAGTTTGGTGAAGCGCTATGTGACTCAGGGGGGAGCATTAACTTGATGCCCCTCTCTACATTTAAGAAGCTGGGATTAAAAGAGTCATGGCCGAGCAACATGACAATTCAATTGGCGGAAAACTCAGTGGTAAAGCCATATGGTATTTGTGAAGACGTGCTAGTGAAAGTAGATCGATTTGTATTTCCAGCATATTTTGTCGTCATGGAGATGCAAGATGAACAAGGCAATGAGCTACTACTCGGACGACCCTTCCAAGCTACAGCTGACATGATACTTGAGATGGGGAGAGGTCGTTTGACCTTAGGTATAGCCGATGATCGATTCGAGATGGTCATGCCTTCTAGCGCCACTTCACCTAAAGCCAAGGAGCAATGCCACATGGTAAAACATTTTGATAACAATATTTCACTTTGTCTAGGGAAGCCATTTTTAGATATGGCCCATGTAATGACCAAGGTGGAAAAAGGGACTTTGGCTATGGACATCATGGAGCAAACCAAGGTGGTATCCCTTTGCAAGGCTGTTAGTTTTCCTAACGATGAGGAGGAGGACATTCCTCCCTCTACTGAAGATGAGGCTATAGCAAATTCAGTTTTTGACGCATATCCAGAATTACCACTTGAGGCCTGTTTAGTCAATATCACTCATGATTGGATGAGAAGAAAATCACTGAAGGAGTGAGCCAAGATGCTTCAGATGTTGTCATGCTTCTATGCAAGGTACTATGAAGATTTAGGCGAACTCCCACCACCGCTTCAATCATCCTTAATCAGCCCGCCAGAATTGGAGTTGAAGCCTTTGCCACCGCACATCAAGTATGCATTTCTAGCTGAGGAAGAAAAGTTTCCTGTGATTATATCTGCTTATCTGAGTGCTGAGGAGGAGGACCAGTTGTTGATCGTGCTAAAGAACCACCGAGGAGCATTCGGGTGGTTTGTTGCAGATGTTAAGGGGATCTCCCCTACTTTGTGCCAGCACAAGATTCGGCTTGAGGAGGGAGCCAAGCCGGTAATTCAACTGCAACGTCGACTAAATCCGAGCATGATGGAGGTTGTGAAGAAGGAGGTGATTAAGCTTCTTTCCGTAGGTATCATCTATGCCATTTCTGACTTGACATGGGTGAGTCCCACGCAGGTAGTCCCTAAAAAGGGGGGACTCACAGTTACCCATAATCTCTTAAATGAACATGTCACCACCCTCTTGGTAACCGGGTGGCGTGTTTGCATAGATTACCGTCGATTTAATGCCGCTATGCTAAAGGATCACTTTCCTCTTCCGTTTATTGATCAAATTTTAGAGCGCTTAGCCGGTCGATCACATTTTTGTTTTCTGGATGGGTATTCGGGGTACAATCAGATTTCGATAGATCCTAAGGACCAAGAGAAGTCCACCTTCACTTGTCCTTATGGAACGTTTGCGTACCGCCGTATGCCTTTTGGATTATGTAATGCACCGACGACCTTTCAGCGTTGTATGCTCGCCATTTTTTCGGATATGGTAGAACGATGTCTAGAAGTTTTTATGGATGGTTTCTCGGTTTATGGTGCATCTTTTGATGAATGCCTTTACAATCTGGATAAGGTTTTACAAAGTTGCGAGGACACACATTTGGTCCTCAATTGGGAAAAATGTCATATGATGGTGAGTGAAGGAATAGTGCTAGGACATAAAGTGTCTAGCAAAGGTTTAGAGGTAGACCCGGTAAAAATTGAAGTCATTTCCAAATTGCCCCCACCAAATTCGGTGAAAGGGGTGCGGAGTTTCTTAGGTCATGCCGATTTCTATCGTCGTTTTATAAAAGATTTTTCTAAAATTGCCAAACCTTTATCTGAGCTTTTAGAAAAGGATGTTGTTTTTTACTTCAATGAAAAATGTCTACACGCGTTCAACGTGCTTAAGGAAAAATTGATTTCTGCACCGGTTGTGCAAACACCGGATTGGACCAAGCTGTTTGAACTCATGTGTGACGCATCCGATTTTGTGGTTGGGGCGGTGTTGGGACATCAGGTGGACAATAAACCCGCTGTGATTTTTTATGCCTATAAAACATTTAATGACGTCCAACTCAATTACACGACTACCAAAAAAGAAATGCTTGCCGTTGTTTTTGCTTTTGAAAAAATTTCGGCAATATCTAGTTGGATCGAAAGTCGTAGTTTGGACGGACCACGCCGCTATTAAGAATTTGATGAAGAAAAAAGATGCCAAACCTAGATTGATTAGGTGGATCTTTCTTTTACAGGAATTTGATATCGAAATCAAAGACAAGACGGGGATTGAAAATGTGGTAGCAGATCATTTGTCTAGGTTAGAGAGGGTAGATGAAAAAGATTTACACATACCCATTATCGAGACATTTCTGGATGAACAGCTTTTGAAAGTGAATTCTAAAGATCTGTGGTTTTCATATATCGTGAACTATCTTGCATGCAGAATCATCCCGGATGATTGGACGTATCACGAGAAGAAGAAAATTTTCCATTCTCTACGATATTATTTTTGGGATGACCCTATTCTCTTGAAGTAGTGCAGAGATGGAGTCTTACATAGGTGTGTACCTGAGGTGGAATACGAGAGTGTTCTTCATCATTATCACACGCTACCGAAGGGAGGCCATCATGCAAGCTCTCGCACTGCAGCAAAAGTACTGGAAAGTGGCCTATATTAGCCTACATTGTTTAGGGATGCTTATGAGTTCGTGAGGCAATGTGATTCCTGCCAAAGGGCGGGTAACATTTCGAAGAGACAAGAGATGCCCCTTAATGTTTTCCAGGAGGTTGAGGTATTTGATTTATGGGGTATAGATTTTATGGGACCCTTTGTGTCCTTAAATTCTAATTTGTACATTCTTTTGGTCGTTGATTATGTGTCGAAGTGGGTAGAGGCAATACCCACACGGACTAATGATTCCACTATAGTGTGCAGGTTTGTTAAGGAAAATATTTTCTACATGTTCGGTGTGCCCAGAATGATCATTAGTGATGGGGGTACACACTTCCAGAATCAAAAGTACGCGACACTATTGAGAAAATACAGGGTCAAACATAACATTGGTACCCCGTACTACCCGCAAACTCAAGGACAAGTGGAGGTCTCCAATCGAGAAATTAAGAAGATTTTGGAGCGTACTATGGCTTCCACGAGGAAGAATTGGAGTGGCCTACTACCGGATGCATTGTGGGCATACAGGACGGCATAAAAGACACCTATAGGCACCACGCCTTTTAGGTTGTCTTATGGTCGGGCCTGTCACTTACCGGTGGAATTAGAGCACAAAGCACATTGGGTGCTGAGGAAGCTAAACCTGAGTTATGATGAAGCGGGAAAGAAGAGGTTACTTGAACTAAATGAACTGGATGAGCTGCGAATGAATGCATATGAAAACTCTAGGATATACAAGGAGCACACAAAGTTGATTCATGATCTCCACATTCAGATGTGCATTTTCAAGAAAGGAGATCGTGTCCTTTTGTTCAACTCCAGGCTGAAGATACATCCCAGGAAGCTGAAATCCCGATGGAGTGGACCATTCACAGTAGAAGAGGTCAGACCACATGGCGCAATCATGGTGTGCGATGGCGAGACCACATTTTTGGTCAATGGACAAAGGTTGAAATTGTATTTTAGTGAATATTACATGAGGAAAGTGAATGAGGTCAAACTCATTGCACTTCCGGATGCATGACGAGCTTCAAGTAGTCTAGCCTAAGTCATTAAATAAGGGTGCTTGTTGGGAGGCAACCCAACCATCAGTACTTTAGTTTAGTTCTTCTACATTCGTAGTTTGATTTGTTTTGACTTTGTTTTTAGTGTAAAAAAGATACCGTGATCGTTTGCTACATGTGCAGGGCTGAGGCAGAGTCGATACCATCGACCCTTGTGTCGATGGTATCGACCGTGGTACAGGTTGGCGACTGCAGAAATCGCATTGCGTTGATACTATCGACGGCCTCGTCAATGGTATCGACATACCAATAGGCAGATCGCAAGCAGAGGTCAATAGTATCGACATGGGTGTCGATACTCACGAGATCTCTGGAGATTTTCAGAAGAAATCGTCTCAGTAAAGTCGATACCATCGATGGGCCTGTCGATGGTATCGACACATTCACATACAGAAGGCGGCGGTCGGCCTCGTGAGGAAGTTGCCCTAATCAGAGAGTCGATACTATCGACTCGCGTCGATAGTATCGACGAGCCACGTCAACAAACCGCGAGGAAAGATCTATGGCGATCGCAGCAATCACAAAGTCAATCCGGGGGATGGGTCAATACCATCGACTCGCATCGATAGTATCGACACGTCAACGATCCATGCCCCGCAGATCCAACCATCGACGACCGTCGATACTAGCGGCGGTACGTATTGTGCTACCCGTGTAGATACCATCGACCCGTGTCGATGGTATCGACGGGCATACAGCAGCGCCGGCCACAACTATATATGAGAAGGATTGTCGTCATATGACATCACAACTCCAGAGCAATCCTCCTCCACCTGTGCCAAGCGTATTCCAGAGCGATCCGAGCCCGATGACGAGCAACAAGGAGCACGTTCTTCATCGAGCGGAGATTTCTTTCTTCGATCTTCACTGAGCTCTCTCTCTACTCCTCCTTCTGTCGCAACCATGGTGCATGTTGCTGGTGCATCTTCTTCACATGCCAACCCGATGGAGATCCCAGAGTTCGTGCCACCACCTACCGCTTTGATTTCACGCCCGCGGCTTATTCATCCATCCACGGAGGTCAAGAAGATCTACGAGGAGATCCTGAAGAGAAAAATCGAGCCGACCCGTTATGTTGAACAGGAGACAATCCGCAACTTGGGGTTCGAAGCCAACCTCACCTACGTTCTGCAGGGGCAGGACCGACACACGAGCAGGATGCCTGATGAGCTGGAGTACCACGTCGATGGCCAGCCGTTCTTCGGTGAGTGGCCTACTTACAAGGAGATGGTGGCTGAGTTTATGGCGTCGCTGGACGTCTGCATCGTACCCAACGACGTCATAGCCACCGACCGCGAGTGGATCAATGGCCGGGTGTCTTTCCGGCTGTACAACAATGACTACAACCTTACACTCTGTTAGTTCAACGAGATTTACAACTGGAATCATTCGCGGTCTGACTACCGGCGGCCAGACAACCGTACTGACTACGACGTGATCTTCGCCGAGCTTGTGACGATGCCTCCGGGAAAATCAGTGAGCTACCACAATGTCGCGGTAGCTGACTTCGAGCATCTGTTCGTACGGATTCTCCACCGGATGTTGAGTTCTACTTTGTTTGCTAGGGGTGATCTATCCCTTAGCAAGTTTCAGGAGTCAGACCTATTTTTCTTGTATAAACTCCTGAAGCGCCAAGAGTGCAACTGGGGAGCTTTCTTTCTGCAGTGAGTTTTGGTGGTCAAGCGAAGTACGCGGAAGGCTCCAATTCACTTTGGAGGACTCATCACTCCGCTGGCACACTACCTTGGGATGAACTTCGCAACCTTGACTCCGCTCTCCAACAGAAGCAAGGTCAATTTGCAACATATTCATCGATCAAACCTCATCCTGCTGTGAGATGGTTTACCATATGCTCACTGCCATATAAACCACACATATCAAGAATGCTCGCTTCCCGATCCTGTCTTCAATATCAAAGGGGCGAAACATTTCCGATGGCCTATCATAGCCATTGCTGACTTCGATGAAGATGGCGGCAATGACGATGACAACAATGACAAAGAGGCCAAAGAGGAAGAGGAGGCCTACACTCCTCTTTGGGCACGAGTGGCACCTAGGAAGCGTCCTCGCATGCATCCGGGTGCGTCTTCATCTTCACAGCCTCCGCCACCACCACCGCCCTCGCAACCAAGCGAGGATGTCTATTCGATGCAAGGTATGTATGCTATGTTGTAGGACATACAGCAGACGCAGCAGCATCACACTACAATGTATACCAGTATTCAGGATACTATGAATCGGTTACTTGACAATCAAAGGGCGATCTTCGAGAATGAGCGCCTCCTCCTCGACAACCAACAACAGATTCATGACCGGTTGCATAGGATGGAGATGCAACAACAACCATTTTATGATCACTATTGGAGCCAGAACTAATTTGGAGGCTATCCACAACCTCCACCCAGATCCCAGTTTGATCCGAGCTTTCAGGGAGAGTACCCATCCTGGGACCCTACGGCTCCATAGTACCCACCTCCGCCAGAAGAGTAAATCGGTATCTCTGTTCCAACCTTTAAGATTGTTTTTGACTATGAGGCCATAGTCAAATTCAAGCTTAGGGGGGTGTTGGAACAACTCTATCTTTTATTTTCTCTGTTTTTAGTTTTATTTCTTTGGTTATTGTTATTTCTTACAATCTTAGTTTTTTTTTGTAGGATCCACGTTCTATCTAGTGTAATTGTGGATGTCTTAGGTCTTGTGTCATCTCAATTGCATGTACATGGGAATTAAGGGAAAATTAAAAAAAATTAGTGTTTGCAAGCTTGAGTGTTGTTCAACTTTGAGCACATAACTTAAGAAAATGATTGGTTTTTTCAACTTTAAAACAGAAAATCACAACTGTACATTCCTAATGATTCATGAAAAGTGGACAGAATTGGTTGTTTGAGCCTAAAGTGACCAAATGATAATGAGACTCTAATTTGAAGTAAGAGAGAGAAACCTCTTAACTACTACACAGGTCAGTAAGGAGGGACACATACTACTTTTCAAAGGTTCAGTCAATTAGTCTTGTGATCTTTCCACCCAATTGCTTTTCACAATCCACCATAAGAATTGGAAGTACTTTACGGTTTTAACCTTTTTGATTGCATGTCATGTAGACAAGTTTTGCATTGCAACCAATTTCATATGTTTTGTATGAAAAATAAAAAATAGAATAGTTATACACGCACATTATCCTTAGGTGCATGTCATTTAGTTGCATTCATAATTTTTATGCATAGAGTATATCATGTACCTAATTCCTTCTTTAATGGTGAATTAATTTGTTCCATACCTTCTAAATAGTTCAAATATTTGAGTTATGCAGAAAAAGTAAGCCCAACAAATTACTCATTGTCATTTGTGGATATAAGGGCCAAAAAAAAAAGAGAAAAAAAATTTGAAAAATGAAAAAAAGAGAAAGTTAGTAAGAAGCAAGTAGAATAAGAGGGAGAAAGGAACATAATCTCACCTGCGCCTTAAGATGAGTAAGTACATGATGTAGCTCAGTTAGATATTCATCTCATTTTGAGAAGGGATGTTAGTGCATGCATCATTCCACCCAATCGTAGGCATTTAGGGCATTTTTGTTTTATGCATGTTGAAACCGTATATTGCTTCCACTTCTTCCATCAGCCACCCATTCCATCCACCCGTTGCTCAAATTGGTAGGCCACCGTGATTTTCTCCTCACTTGTGAATATCAGGAGAACTGCTTCCATGTAGATGGTATTTAGGGCGAGCAACGTAGTATAGGAGATCACAAGATGCACCAAGTCCGGACCGGCGAATTTTATTATGTTAACTACCTTATGTGATAGTGTTCATCGGTTTTGAGGTAAATATCTTTTATGGATGATTACTGTCACCTTTAGGGTAATTATCATTCCGTGGTTAGCGAGGGACGGAATGTGAATGTCCTGTGGGGATCATATGGGATGTTGGTTGTGATGATTTGTTCTTTAGTTGACTCTGGCAATTCTATTCTAAGGTTTAGTTTCTCGAGGGCGAGCAATGTTCAAGCTTAGGGGAGTTTGATGCGATGATTTTGAGTCGCATTTGTAGACTTGTTTTATATGTGTTTTATGCATTTATTAGTCATTTCTGTGGTTAATGTTGCATAATTCATCTGCTTTGGTCTATTTCTCCTCTCTATGTCAAATCTCCATTATTTTAGTATTTTGAGCATAAATTATCATAAGAATATGTTTTGTTTCGGCTTATGTGGTTTCATGTTGAAATTTTAGGAAAAACAAGTATCTGTTGTTGTCGATACCATCGACCGAACCACAGGTTGCCAGCCGCAAGGAGCAGCAGAATCTCGATACTGTCGACAGGAGAGTCGATGGTATAGAGATACCATCAGGTTGCTGGAGAAAAGAGTGTCGATACTATCGACACAAATGTCGATACCATCGACTAGTGGAGCTACAACGACGGTAAAAGGACAAAATTGACGCCTAAGAATGTCGATACCATCAACCCCTGTTGATGGTATCGAGGTGGCATCAGTTGCGACAAAGAAAAGGAAAGAAATCCAACTGATACAGTGCAGGGTCGATACCATCAACTCGCATCGATGGTATCGACACCGTCAGATACAAGTTTGCTTCAGATCGATCTAAATTCGACGGCTGTGATTATTTGGCGACCTAACTCGGGAATTATACCTAATGACGGCGACCAAGAGCAATCCATCACATCATTAGCCTCTACACACATCCTGAGAAGGTATGGAGAGAATAACGGAGCCCAGAAGCACGCCCCAGCCGATCTGGACGCCGAAGAAGATGATTTCCACCACCGAAAGGCGGGAGAACGCGTATTCTACGCCAAGGATCGCTTGGATCTTCTCCGTTCAGAGGTTTCACCACTCAATCACGTTTTTCTCCATGTTTCCCTTTTCCTACTCCATGTTTTGCTCTGAGATGAACATGTGGGGCTAATCCCCTTTGTCTTTAGGACCGGGAGTAGCCCGGGAATTCATTGTATGAAAATTTTATCATAGTAATTCATATTTTATCTCTTAAATCCGTGGTATAATTTCGTTTTCTCAATTATATTGTTATGCTTGATCACCATAATAATAATCTAATGCCCTTAATTACTTTGAAAGAAGAATTAAGTGTTGAAAAGAGACGGAATTTACATTAATTGACAAATCCCTTGAACAAGGTGGTGTAAGGTTAATGGTGGATACCGAGAGGTCGTTTTTAATGCACCTAGTTTAGGGTATAGGTTACTATGATGGTGGAACTGACCTAGACGTAGGTAGTGAATTGTACCATGACAGTGGGCAATTCTGATTGCAGGCCACTGCCCGGATAGAGAGATAAATTTGAGTGACTACATAGAATTTAATGCAACAAAAACTCGTGGTGAAACCGCAATCCTAAAGATCTCATTTTGAATTGATTAAACCAAACATTTAATTGATTGCTTTGTTTTGTTTTATTTTCTTTTTCTTTTCATTTTAACAACAATTTCTAACTCTTTAATCGGTCTAGCTGATTGCGAGTAGTTAGTAGTAGTCTCTGACAATTCACGTATCCCTGAGTTCGACTCGGGCCTCACAAAGGCCTATATTACATTGACGCGTACACTTGCATTTCTACGCACGTAAAAATCGTGTCAAGCCTCCACACTTGTGTGGCTAGCATCACCTGGTTGAAAGCGTGTAGATCTCTAAAGCCCAGACCTCCATCTCTTTTTGGTTTACACAGTGTGGCCCAGCTCAACCATGACATTTTTCGCTCATTGTTCTTTTCTCCCCACCAAAATTGCCCTATGCAACTGTGAAGCTCTTCAATCAGACCCACCGATAGAAGGAAGATGTTCATGATGTACATAGGGATGGCTTGAACCACTGCCTTAATTATCACCTCTTTTCCCGGCTTAGATAAAAGTTTTTCTTTCCAACCTTGAAGCTTTTTCCAAACTCTCTCTTTGATGTAGCTAAACACTTATTTCTTCGACCTCCCCACTGCTGCTGGGAGCCCCAAGTACTTCGCATGTCACTCTACCTCCTTCACATTGAGAAGATCACGTAGCTCACGTTACCTATGGAAAGGCACCCCTTTGCTGAATTCTTTGACCCAATGCATGTTCGTACTGGCTAATAAGATTAGCTATTTTCAGGCACTCCTCTTTAGTTTCTCTTGCAAAAAGGATTCTATCATCTACAAAGAAGAGGTGAGAGATGGGGGTCCATTTCTACTAACCTTTATACCCCGGATATAGTTTTCACTCATAGCTAGAGTAATGGACATAGAGAAAGCTTCTGCACAAAGAATAAAAAGATAGGGGGAGAGAGGATCACCTTGCCTTAGGCCTCAGGATGGTAGTATCGTCTTGGACCGGTAACCGTTGATGGCAAAAGACAAACGCATAGAAGATATACACTCCATAACCTTTCTTCTCCACACCCCACCGAACCCCAACTTTTCTTACACAAGGTCTAGAAAAGACCACTCCACTCTGTCATAAGCTTTAGACATGTCAAGTTTCAAAGCAATATTGCCCTTCTTCTTCTTTCCTTCCGTCTTCATCCTGTGGAAAACTTCAAAAGCTACCAGAGCATTATCTGTAATCATTCTTCCCGGAATAAAGCCACTTTGGTTTTTAGAAATCAGAGAATCCATCATAGGTTTGAGCCTATTTGCCAATACTTTAGCAGCAATCTTATAAACCACATTGCAGAGGCTAATAGGTCTATAGTCCGAAATGGTATTTGGAGTGTCCACCTTGGGGATCAACACCACCAAGGTGGAATTTAGTTTTCCAATGTCATCGTTCCCTTTCCACCACCCCTTTATATAGCTAGCAACATCCTTCCCCACGATAGTCCAATACTTCTGATAAAACAGGGGTTTCAACCCATCCGGGCCCGGAGCTTTATTTATATGCATTCCAGCTAAGGCCTCTGGAATTTCCTCATCAGTGATATCCCTATCCAGTGAGTCATTCATAGCAGAGTCCACCTTCTGTTTCAAACCTCTAACCCCCTCCTCCATATCATGCGGCGAGCTGGTAACGAACAATTCCTCAAAGAAATCTAGCAGCACAGCTTGGATGTCCTCCTCTTCTGACCGCACAACGCCCTCCTTGTCAAGCAGATGGTTTATATGATTTCTCTTACTCCTGTGGGAAGCATTCTGATGGAAATAAGCAGTGTTTCTATCACTTGCCTTCATCTCATTCACTCTAGCTCTCGCACACCAATATTCTTCATCTTGTCTATGCCACATCTGTAGATCTTGGGCCAACTTCTCACAGTTTTGCAGCACTTGATTATCGGGTGGTTTCTCTTTTTCTTCTGCTAGAAGCTTTTCCATCTCCTTAAGTTAATTCAATCACTAACAAGAGAGAAAGAAAGTAATATCAATTAATTAAATTAATTCATGCATCATTAACCCTGATTAATCAATATTAATCAACTACACAATCTTAGAGAAATTAAGTGTAAAACTAATTAATTAAGTTCATTAATGCAACATTAACCCTAATTAATTAATAGTAATCAACTATATAGTGGCATCATTAACCCTAAGTTTAAATCTAGTACTGATTAACCACTCACCGCACAGGTGGATCGAGCAGGATGTGGTGGCGGCGACCAGAGGTGGAGGTGGTCGGGCTGGAGGTGAAGGTGGCCAACATTGGAGGTAAAGTAGAGGAGGTGCAGGAGGTGGCTACTGGCGGTGACTGGAGAAGATGGAGGTGGCTAGAGGAAGGCTCCTCGCTCCACCTGGACCAGGTGGTAGCGACGACGGGAGTACGTGGTGGCGGCCGGTGACTGGCATCGATTGGATGGAAGCAACAGCTCCGATGGTGAGCAACTTCAAGCTCCTCATGGCGGTGACTGGCGGCATGCGGAGGTGGTGAGTAGCTTCAAGCTACTCGCGGAAGTAGGTGGCCAGTGAGCAGAGAAGGGGAGGCGGCGAAATTTTTTTCCAAACCTAGCTATTTTAGTATGCTCAGTTAAACAGGAGAAGAGTCGATCTGGCTCGCGCGGGTGTTCTATTAAGTTAACTATCGGCGTCAGTTAATAAAATAATTTGATGCCTAAAGGAACAGACATCGGTTACAAACCTAAGCCGACACTTATGTGTAATTTTTTTATTGCATAAAAATTTTCGTGGGGACAACGCGCAAATACACAACCTCGTTGGTTTTTCTGTGAAAAATGACGCCAAATAAGGGAATGAATTTTGCCTCGCAAAGGATATTTAGTCGTCAGTTCCTTGAGAAAAAACCGACAACCAATTAGTAGATAAAAACTTTCATGGGTCTTGACATAGAACATTTGTCGGCGGTGTTTGTAATACTGACACCGAATTGATATTTTTTGGAGGCAATTGTTTTCCCTGAAAAATAGTATTTCACGGGTGATTTTAGATGTCGGTTGTTATGTCAAAAAACTGACATTAAAGGAAAAATGATACCTGTGTCTTTTGTAAATCGGTCGACCTTCACATATAGGTGCTGATGCGATGATTTTGAGTCGCATTTATAGACTTGTTTGATATGTGTTTTATGCATTTATTAGTCATTTTCATGGTTAATGTTGCATAATTCATTCATTTTGGTCTATGCTACTTCTTTATGTCAAATTCCCTTTATTTAAGCATTTTGAGTATTAATTATCGAAAGAATATATTTTGTGTGGATTTATGTGTCTCCGTGTGTTAATTTCAGGAAAAACAAGTATCTGATGTCGTCGATACCATCGACGGTGGTCGATACCATCGACCAGACCACAGGTTGCCAGCCGCAAGGACCAGAATAAGATCGATACTATCGGCAGGGATGTCGATGGTATCGAGATACCATCAAGTTGTTGGTGAGACGTGAGTGGATACTATCGACCAAAATGTCGATACTATCGACTGGTGGAGCTACAGTGACACAAAATGACAAAACTGTCGCTACAGAGTTGTCAATACCATCGACCCGCGTCGATGGTATCGAGATGACATCAAGCACAAAGATGAAAGAAAAGAAGAACAATCGATGCCGCGCTAGGTCGATACCATCGACCCGCGTCGATGGTATCGACACCGTCAGATACAAGTTTGCTTCAGAATGATCTTATTCGGACGACTGTGGTTAATTGGCGACCTAATTCAGGAAATATACCTAATGACGGCACCCAGTGGTTATCATCACGTCATTAGCCGCTGCACGCATCCCGGAAGCAAGGAGAGAAGAACGGAGCCCAGACGCACGCCCCAGTCGATTCGGACACTGAAGAAGACGAATTCCACCACCGAAAGGTGGGAGAACATGGATTCTGCACCAAGGATCGCTTGGATATTCTCCGTTCAGGGGTTTCACCACCCAATCACGTTTTTCTCATGTTTCCCCTTTTCTCTACTATGTTTTGCTTTGAGATGAACATGCGGGGCTAATCCCTTTCGTCTTTAGGACTGGGAGTAGCTTGGGAATTCATTGTATGACGATTCTATCGTAGTAATTCATATCTTGTCTCTTAAATCCGTGGTATAATTTCATTTTCTCCAATATATTGTTATGCTTGATCACCATAATAATAATCTAATGCCCTTAATTGCTTTGAAAGAAGAATTAATGGTTGAAAAGAGATGGAATTTACATTAATTGACAAATCCTTTGAACAAGGTGGTGTAAGATTAATGGTGGATACCGAGAGGTCGTTTGTAATGCACCTAGTTTAGGGTATAGGTTACTATGACGGTGGAACCGACCTAGACGTAGGTAGTGAATTGTACCACGACAGTGGGCAATTCTGATTTCAGGCCACTACCCGGATAGAGAGATAAAATTGAGTGACTATATAGATTTTAATACGATGAAAACCTGCGGTGAAACCGCAATCCTAAAGATCTCCATTTTGAATTGATTAAACCAACATTTAATCGATTGCTTGTTTTGTTTTTATTTTTATTTTCTTTAAATTTTAACAACAACTCTCAATTATTTTATCGGTCTAGCTGATCGTGAGTA
This sequence comes from Alisma plantago-aquatica, assembly GCA_963693085.1. Taxonomy (NCBI): domain Eukaryota; kingdom Viridiplantae; phylum Streptophyta; class Magnoliopsida; order Alismatales; family Alismataceae; genus Alisma; species Alisma plantago-aquatica. The sequence continues at coordinate 831,140,901 of OY856411.1, read as the reverse complement.
GTTAGTAAGAGTCTCTGACAATTTCACGTATCCCTGAGTTCGACTCGGGCCTCACAAGGCCTGTACTACTTCGACGCGTTCACTTGTGTTTCAGTGCACAGTAAACCTGCATCAAGTTTTTGGCGCGGTTGTCGGGGATACGACGAAGTGTCGGCACTTCAAGTGCTGCAAGCGGCCACTCTAGGCCACTTTTTTATTTATTTTTTATTTTTTTATCATTCCAAAAATTCATAATTTATTTTCTAATTAGTTGCAATCATCAAGCAATGTACTGAAATTTAATTTTTCTATTCACAGGTGCGGTGCATGGTGCAAACGTGTAGTACAGACTACACAAGGCACGTACCAGAGGTTCCACTGACAGGACCTGACGACGAGGAAGGCCACAATCAAGACCATTTAGAAGAAACAGATTCAGAACCTGAACAAGAAGAGATGGACAAGCCACAAACAATATGGGAGAAGATCAAGGCTTCTTCCTCATCCGCTTCCAAGGGGCCGATCAAGAAGCAGGCGGTTAACATTCTGACTTACAAAATTGATCCGTCTTTAATCAACTTGGTGAATTCTAATGCCTTCCATGGGCTAAAAAATGAAGACCCCGTCGCACATATCAGTCAATTTGTGGAGAATTGTGATATGATAAAAATCGACAGATTTCCACAAGATGTGCTCTACTTGAAGCTCTTCCCGAGTTCTCTAGCGGGAAATGCGCGTGAATGGCTACACAATTTGGACGATGAATACGTGGAGTCTTGGGACCACATGTTAGAGGTTTTCTATGAGAGGTTCTTTTCGCCCGAGAAGACCAATGACATGATTAGGAAGATCTACAACTTCACCCAACAAGCAGGAGAGACCTATTCTGAGTCCTGGGAAAGGTTTCAGATCATGCTCAGGTGTTGCCCGCATCACGGGCTTGATAAGGAGACCCAAGTCAAGATCTTCTATTTTGCTCTCTCCGAGCATGATAGAAGCAGCCTCGATTCGGCCGGTTCTGGATTCTTCTTGAATAACACGGACACTAGATGTTGGGAGATCCTAAAGAATATGGCTAAGAAACAATTATGGGGCGAAAGAGGCGTCGTGGAATAGGTCCGAGTGGCAAGTGAATCTAAAGCAATAAAGGTGTTTAATGATAAGATGGATCTTCTCGCAAAGAAATTGCTTGCAAAGGAGGATACTGAGTCCGAGGATGAGGCTCAAGTGAAATTCATGAGGCAGCAGCAAGGCTACAAGAATAATGACTATTCATGGAGGAAAGACAAGAAGTTCTCTTGGAAGGATCCAAATAACTTCTTGCAGGATTCAGATGCTAAACCCCAACCAGTAGCGGAGGATAAGAGCACAGAGCTGCTCAATCAAGTGATAAAGCAAAATTAAGAACTCATGACTACTTTCGGCCAGCAAATAAAGCAACAAGGGGAGTTTATGAACCAATTTGGGTAGACACTGCAGAGCCATGGGGCTCAGATGAGGACAATAGAGACATCCATGGCACAGATGGCTGTAGAGATAGCCAGTTTAAAGAAGTTGGCACATCAAGGTTTCCCAGGAAATACTAATGTTTCAGGAGGAAACCAGCAGGCGAAGGCCATCTTGCTAAGAAGTGGCAAGAAATTGTTAAATCCCAGGGCCGATGAAGCAAGAAAACCCCAAGCTGAAATTGTAGGTGAGGCCACTGAGGAGCTGCCCATATCGGTCATAGAACCAGTTGATGACATAGCAGTGCATGCTACTAAAGACCCGATTGCAGAAGAGGAGGGTCCTCAGAAAAGGACACCCTATGTGCCACCGCATCAAAGGGCACAGGCTGTCCCGGTCCCTTATCCGAACAGTGCTAAGGCAAGGAAGGTAGATGCCCAATTCAAAAAGTTCTTAGACAGTTTTAGAAAGCTTTCAGTCAACATCCCTCTATTGGAAGCTATTGAGAAAATCCCTTGTTATGGGAAATTTCTGAAGGATATCATCACCAAGAAAAGAAAAATTCTGGACACTGAAGTAGTTGTGCTTAAGGAGCAGGTGAGTGCCTTTATCATGGGCACATTGCCACCAAAGAGGCAAGATCCGGGTTGTTTCAACATTTCATGCTATATCGGGAAAGTCAAATTTGGTGAGGCATTATGTGACTCGGGAGAAAGCATCAATCTAATGCCCCTTTCTACACTCAAGAATTTGGGCTTAAAGGAGTCACGGAAAATCAACATGACAATTCAATTGGCGGATAACTCTGTGGTGAAACCATATGGGATTTGTGAAGATGTGCTTGTGAAAGTGGATAGATTTGTATTTCCTGCAGATTTTGTCGTCATGGAGATGCAAGATGAACAAGCCAATGAGCTATTACTCGGAAGACCATTCCAAGCTACAGCCGACATGATACTTGAGATGGGGAGAGGTCAGTTGACCTTGGGTATAGCCGATGACCGATTTGAGATGGTCATGCCTTCCAGCGCTACTTCACCTAAATCCAAGGAGCAATGTCACATGGTAAAACATTTTGATAATACCATCTCACTTTGTCTAGGGAAGCCATTTCTAGATATGGCTCATGTAATGACCAAGGTGGATAAAGGGACTTTGGCTATAGACATCATGGAGCAGACCAAAGTAGTATCCCTTTGCAAGGCTGTCGGGTTCCCGAATGATGAGGATGAGGACATTCCTCCCTCTATGGAGGATGATGCCATAGCAAGTTCAGTTTTTGATGCATATCCAGAATTACCAATGGAGGCTTGTTTAGTCAATATCACTCATGATTGGATGAGAAGCAAATCACTCAAGGAGTGTGCCAAAATGCTTCAGATGCTTCCATGCTTCTATGCGAGGTATTATGAAGATTTAGGTGAACTTCCCCCTCCACTTCAATCATCATTGATCAGCCCACCGGAGTTAGAGTTAAAGCCAGTGCCACCACACCTCAAGTACTCCTTTCTAGCGAAGGAAGAAAAGTTACATGTGATCATTTTTGCATATCTGAGTGCGGAAGAGGAGGACCAATTGTTGATAGTGCTGAAGAACCATCGGGGAGCATTTGGGTGGTCTATTTCAGATATCAAGGGGATTTTCCCTACCTTGTGTCAGCATAAGATTCGGCTCGAGGAGGAAGCCAAGCCAGTAATTCAACCGCAACGTCGACTAAATCTGAGCATGATGGAGGTGGTGAAGAAAGAGGTGATTAAGCTTCTCTCTGCAGGTATCATCTATGCGATTTCAGACTCGACATGGGTAAGTCCCACGTAGGTAGTCCCTAAAAAGGGGGGTATTACTGTCACTCAAAATATTTTAAATGAACCTGTCACCACCCGCTTGGTAACCGGGTGGCGAGTTTGTATTGATTACCAACGTCTTAATGCCTCTACGCTAAAGGATCACTTTCCTCTCCCATTTATTGATCAAATTCTAGAGCGCTTAGCCGGTCGATCTCATTTCTATTTTCTGGACGGGTATTCGGGATACAATCATATTTCAATCGACCCTAAGGACCAAGAGAAATCTACTTTCACTTGTCCCTATGGAACTTTTGCGTATCACCGCATGCCTTTTGGATTATCCAATGCACCAGTGACTTTTCAGCGTTGTATGCTTGCCATTTTTTCTGATTTGGTAGAACGATGTCTAGAGGTCTTTATGGATGATTTTTTGGTTTATGGTGCTTCTTTTGATGAATGCCTTTATAATTTGGATAAGGTGTTACAAAGATGTGAGGACACACATTTGGTCCTCAACTGGGAGAAATGTCATATGATGGTGAGTGAGGGGATAGTTCTAGGACATAAAGTGTCTAGCAAAGGTTTGGAGGTAGATCCTGTTAAAATTGAAGTAATTTCTAAATTGCCCCCACAAAATTTGCTAAAAGGGGTAAGAAGCTTCTTAGGACACGCCAGATTTTATCATCGGTTCATAAAAGATTTTTCTAAAATCGCCAAACCTCTATCTGAACTTCTCGAGACGGATGTAGTTTTTTATTTCAATGACAAATGTTTACATGTGTTCAACGTGCTGAAGGAGAAATTGATTTCCACACCCGTTGTTCAAACACCGGATTGGACTAAGCCATTTGAACTCATGTGTGACGCATCAGATTTTGCTGTAGGAGCTGTGTTGGGACAGCGGGTGGACAATAAACCCATCGTGATCTTTTATGCTTCTAAGACTTTGAATGATGCTTAATTAAATTACACGACTACTGAAAAAGAATTGCTTGCTGTTGTTTTCGCTTTTGAAAAATTCTGGAAATATTTAGTTGGCTCGAAAGTAGTTGTTTGGACTGATCACGCCGCTATTAAATATTTGATGGAGAAAAAAGATGCCAAACCTAGATTGATTAGGTGGATCTTGCTCCTATAAGAATTTGATATCGAAATTAAAGACAAGGCGGGGATCGAAAATGTTGTAGTTGATCATTTGTCTAGGTTAGAGAGGGTAGATGAAAAAGATTTACACATACCCATAACTGAGACATTTCCGGATGAACAATTGTTGAAAGTGAATTCTAAGGATCCGTGGTTTTCCTATATTGTGAATTATCTTGCTTGCAGGATCATCCCAGATGATTGGATATATCAAGAGAAGAAGAAATTTTTCCATTATCTACGATATTATTTTTGGGATGACCCCATTCTTTTGAAGCAATGCAGGGATGGTGTTCTACGCAGGTGTGTACCTGAGGAGAAATACGAGAGTGTTCTTCGTCACTGGCACACTCTACCTACGGGCGGACACCATGCGAGCTCTCGTACAGCTGCCAAAGTGTTGGAAAGTGGCCTATATTGGCCTACCTTGTTTATAGACGCCTATGAGTTCGTGAGACAATGTGATTCCTGCCAAAGGGCGGGTAACATTTCAAAGAGACAAGAGATGCCCCTAAATGTTTTTCAAGAGGTTGAGGTATTTGACCTATGGGGTATAGATTTCATGGGACCCTTTGTGTCCTCAAATTCGAATTTATATATTCTTTTAGTTGTTGATTATGTGTCGAAGTGGGTAGAAGCAATACCCACAAGGACTAATGATTCTACTGTAGTGTGCAGGTTCGTTAAAGAAAATATCTTCTGCAGGTTTGGAGTGCCCCAAATGATCATTAGCGATGGGGGTACGCACTTTAGGAATCAAAAGTTCTCAGCACTACTGAAGAAATATGGGGTAAAACATAACATAGGTACCTTGTATCACCCGCAAACTCAAGGACAAGTGGAGGTCTCCAACCGCGAAATTAAGAAGATCTTGGAGCGTACGGTGGCTTCCACGAGGAAGAACTGGAGTGCCTTACTACCGGATGCATTATGGGCATATAGGACGGCATACAAGACACCTATAGGCACCACGCCTTTTAGGTTGGCATACGGCTGGGCTTGTCACTTACCAGTGGAGTTAGAGCACAAAGCACACTGGGTGTTGAGAAAGCTCAACTTGAGTTATGATGAGGCGGGGAAGAAGAGATTACTTGAATTAAATGAATTGGATGAGCTGCGAATGACTGCATATGAGAACTCTCGGATATACAAGGAGCGCACTAAGTTGATCCACGATCATCACATTTAGATGCACACCTTCAAGAAGGGAGATCGTGTGCTTTTGTTCAATTCAAGGCTGAAGTTGCTTCCCGGGAAGCTTAAATCCCGGTGGAGTGGACCATTTACGGTGGAAGAGGTCAAACCACATGGCCCAATCATGGTGCGCAATGGCGAGACTACATTTTTGGTAAATGGACAGAGGTTGAAGCTATATTTTGGAGAAGATTACACAAGGAAGGTGAATGAGGTCAAACTCATTCCACTTTCGGACGCATGATGTGTTTCAAGTCGTCTAGCCTAAGACGTTAAATAAGGGTGCTTGTTGGGAGGCAACCCAACCATTGGTACCTTACTTTAGTTCATTTACATTCGTAGTTTTATTTGTTTTAACTTAGTTTGTAGTGTAAAAAAGATACCGTGATCGTTTGTTACACGTGCAGGGCTGAGGCAGAGTTGATACCATCGACCCTTGTGTCGATGGTATCGACCATGGTACAGGTTGGCGACTACAGAAATCACACTACATCGATACTATCGACGGCCTGATCGATGGTATCGACCATGGTACAGGCAGATCGCAGGCAGAGGTCGATGGTATCGAGATGCCATTCGATACCATCGAGATCTCTGGAGATTTTTAGAACAAATCGTCTCAGGAAAGTCGATACCATCGATGGGCCTGTCGATGGTATCGACACTTTCACACACAGCAGGCGGCGGCCGGGCCTTGCGAGGGTTTTCCCTAATCAGAGAGTCGATACTATCGACTCGTGTCGATAGTATCGACGCGCCACGTCAACGATCCACAAGGAAAGATCAACAGTGATCGCAGCAAGGAAGAAGTTGATCCGGGGGACGGGTCGATACTATCGACCCACGTCGATAGTATCAACGCGTCAGCAATCCGGGCCCCACAGATCCAGCCACCGACAACCGTCGATACTCGCAGAGGTACGGATCGTGTTACCCGAGTCGATACCATCGACTCACGTCGATGGTATCGACGGGCGGACAGTAGCGCCTGCCACGGCTATATATGAGGAGTATTTGCATCAGATGACATCACACCTCTAGTGCAATCCTCCTTCACTTGTGTCGTGTGTAATCCAGAGCGATCCGAGCCCGATGACGAGCAACTCCGAGCAAGTTCTTCATCGAGCGGAGATTCTTTTCTCCGATCTTCACCGAGCTCTCTCTCTATTCCTCCTTCTGTCGACATCATGGTGCATGTGGCTGGTGCATCGTCTTCACGCGCGAATCCGATGGACATCCCAGAGTTTGTGCCACCTCCTCTGACATCCATCTCCCGCCTACGGCTTGTTCATCCATCCGCGGAGATCAAGAAAATCTACAAGGAGATCTTGAAGAGGAAGATCGAGCTGACCCGATATGCTGATCGGGATACCATCTGCAACTTAGGGTTCGAAGCCAACCTTGACTACGTCCTGAAGGGTCAAGCCCGACACACGGGCAGACGGCCTGATGACCTAGAATTTCATGCAGATGGACAGCCGTTCTTCGGCGAGTGGACCACGTACAAGGAATTGGTGGCTGAGTTTATGGCATCACTGGACGTCTGCGTCGTACCCAACGACGTCATAGCCTCTGACCGTGAGTGGATCAAGGGCCGGGTGTCCATCCGGCTGTACAACAATGACTACACCATTACACTCCGGCAGTTCAACAAGATTTTCAACTGGAATCACTCGAAACATGATTACCGGCGACCGGACACCCGCACCGACTATGATGCCATCTTCGCCGAGCTAGTAACGGTGCCGTCGGGAAAGTTAGTGAGCTACCATAATGCTGCGGTAGCTGATTTCGAGCACCCTTTCGTCTGGATACTGCACCGGATGCTCAGTTCTACATTGTTTGCTCGGGGTGATTTGACCCTCAGCAAGTTTCACAAGACAAACTTATTCTTCTTGTATAAGCTCCTGAAACGTCAAGAATGCAATTGGGGCGCCTTCTTTTTGCAGAGAGTTTTGGCGGTGAAGAGGAGTACACGGAAAGCGCCAATTCACTTTGGAGGGCTTATCACACAGCTGGACTCCTATCTTGGGTTGAATTTCCAGATGCTTACTCCTCTATCCACCAGGAGCAAGGTGAACTTGCAACATCTGCACCACTCCAACCTCTTACTTCTTTGAGATGGCTTGGCGTATGCGCACTGCCACGTCAACCATGCCTACCAGGAATGCTCGCTGCCTGATCCAGTCTTCAACATCGAAGGGGCGCAACACTTCCGATGGCCAATCATAGCCATCGCCGACTCCGATGAAGACGGAAGCAACGACGATGGCAATGACAATGACGACAAGGATGAAGAGGAAGAGGAGGCTTTCACACCTCTTCGGGCATGAGTGGCACCACGGAAGCATCCTCGTATGCATTTGGGTGCATCTTCATCATCACAGCCTCCGCCGCCACCACCACCGCTCTCGCAGCCAAGCGAGGATGCCTACTCTATGCAGGGCATGTATGCTATGCTGCACGACATAGAGCAGACGCAGCAGCATCACATGGCATTGTACACCGGTATTCAAGACACTACAAACCGGTTGCTGGACAATCAAAGGGAAATGTTTTAAATAGTTGTCGAAAGAATCTCCGTACACTGAGAAATCGTCCATAAATACCTTAATGACGGATTATGTTAAACCGGCGAAGATAGCAGACATACATCGTTGGAAAGTGGCAGGTGCGTTACATAGCCCAAATGACATTCTTCTAAAGGCATATGACCCAAAAGGACATGTGAAGGTGGTTTTTTCCTGGTCCTCCGGGTGTATGGGTATTTTGTAAAACCCAGAGTAACCGTCGAGGTAACAAAAATATTTTTGGTGAGCTAGGCATTCCAGGACTTCATCAAGGAAAGGTAGAGGGTGGTGGTCTTTCCTTGTGGCTTTGTTCAACTTTCTATAATCAATACACATTCGCCATCCAGTTACAGTCCTGGTAGGCACTAGTTCATTTTTGTCATTTAGCACTACAGTAGTGCCTCCCTTTTTTGGAACAACCTGAACGGGGCTGACCCACTGGGAGTCAGAAATAGGATAGATCATGCCGTCTTTGAGTAATTTAAGAACCTCCAGACGCACTACCTCCTTTAGATTAGGATTTAGTTTTCTTTGCTGTTCTCGAGAGGGCTTGAATTCATCAACCATAGGAAGTCTATGCATACACAAGGCTGGATTTATGCCTGTTAGGTCAGTTATCTTATATCTTATGACCTTTTTATGCTTCCTCAGCTCGTTTAGAAGCTTTTCCTCTTGATCTCTTGTAAGGGTGGAGCTGATGATAACTGGGCATAGTTTTTCCTTATCTAAGAAAGCATGTTTAAGCCCTGTGGGTAAGGTCTTCATTTCAAGGGCTTTTGGTGGCTCAGCTGCTTCTATAGCAATAACGGCTTTAAGTTCTTCAAAAGTGGCATTTGGCATTTCTTCGGCCTTTTCTAGATGTTACAAAAATTGTTGAACTAGCTCGTTCACAGAGAATTCAACATCCGGATTGATTAGAACATTTTCAAGTTCGTCAACTGGCTCGGAGATTTCCAACTGTGACATTTGTTGAATAGAATCAAGGAGAAAAACCTCCTCTTGGATGTTGGGCCCTTTCATACTATTAAGGACTCGGAATTGAATTGCTTCTTTTCCGAGCCTAAGAATGATGGTACCAGCTTCAACGTCAATCAGCGCTCTGGCAGTAGAGAGAAATGGTCTGCCAAAAATGATTGGATACCTCAGGTCTTCTTTAATGTCCATGACAACGAAGTCGCATGGTACATAAGCATCCTTGCCTATCCTTACCGGGATATCTTCAATGATCCCCAAAGGTGCGGTTATAGTGGAATCAGCTAATTGGATAGTCATTGCTATAGGCAGTAATTCAGTGAAACCCAGACGTTTCCACATTGAGTAAGGCATAATAGATATGCTGGCCCCAAGGTCAGCTAATCCCTTTCTAGAAGATGTGTTGCCAATGCAACATTGGATTCCGAAGGAGCCTGGGTCCTTCTTCTTTTTGGACATCTTGTTTAAGATGATGTCTGAAGTAGTCTGAGCAAGCTTAATAGTTTCTTTCTCCTCGGTTATGTACTTTCTTGATAATAAGGTCTTGAGGTATTTCGCCCAGGCTGGCACTTCGGAAAGAGCATCAAGGAGTGGGATATCAATGTATAGTTTCTTCATTGCCTCTTTGAACTTTTGAAACCTGGTGTCCATCTTTGTTTCTCGTAATCTTCCTGGGTACGGGATTCTTGCTTTATATTGCAAAACTTCAAGTTCTGTGAACACTTTATCTTTTCCCTTTGTGTCCTCGGAGGGCTTCTCCATTCCTTGTTGCGGGTTCTCATTCGTCATGAAAGTAGGGGTATCATCATTATCCAGGGTGATCTTGGTAGTCTCATGAAGAATGCATCCAGATCTGGTGGTGATGGCATTCAACTGCTCATGTCTGTTTTGTCCGTGCTTAGGATTTGATTCAGGATGCCCAACAAACGTACCTGCTGGGGGCTTCAATTGTGCAGCGATCTGAGCAAGCTGAGCTTCAACTGCTTTTTGTTGAGCCTGCTAGTCAGCTAGCATAGTTTGCTGCGACTGTAACATCTGCCTAATCAAGGATATTTCATCTTCCGGTTGGGTAGGAGCATTTTTCGAAGGAATTGATTGCTGGGTTTGTTGAGATTGTTGGGGTGGTAACGCCAGCTGAGGTTGCTGAGTATGCAGCTGTGGATGGAGCGGAGGATGAGTGTACTGGTAGTAGGCTGATTGGTTCCTGGGGTAGTTAGCCCTAGGAAAGTTACTCCTGGAATTCCCTTGGTTTTTGTTGAAGTTGTTTGGGAATCCAGGTGTTAGCCTACTAGTAGATCCCCCCTATGTTTGATGCTGGGGATTGGCAGTCCCAGCAAGGTTTCCATATTGAAACCCTGGATGATTCCTTGGCTGATTAGAGTTGTAGTAGACTTGCCCAGGGATAGAGTGGATAGAGTTAACTTGTTCCGGTAGTTGCTCTTCTGACTGATCAATGATAGGTTCATATTGTTGTGGTGGTAGATGCAGATCCATCATCACATTATATAGCATATTGCAGGAAAGGGTCGGATGGTCAGAAGCATGACAAGCCTCACAGGATCCCGTGACAGCTTTCACTTGTTGAACTAGCAGAGTTTTCTTCTTATCGATCTCTCCGAGAGAAGTCTCAAGAGCTTGCTGTTTATAAACTATGGTTTTCAGGACTTCATGTATTTCTTTCATCTCTATTGACTCTTTAGCTTTGAAAACTTTGAGGACACTTTTACTGGTTGACCGTCCCCAGTTGGACTGGTTTTCAGCTCTAAGAGTAACAATCTTCCATGCGTCCTCATAATTTTTCCTCATGAAGTTTCCTCCAGAAGAGGAATCTAAGAACTGTTTAATATCATCACTTACTCCCCGGTAGAAGGTTTCTATCGGTTGATTCTGGGAGATTCCATGATGGGGGCATTTACACAGAAGTTCTTTAAATCTCTCCCATGCCTCAGCAAGGGTTTCTCTAGGCAACTGAGAGAAGTGATTGATCTGCCCTCTGATTTCATAGGTCAGTGAGGGTGGAAAGAACTTCTCTAAGAACTTTTCCTCAAGAGGAGCCCAGTTGGTTATTATTGGTTCTCTGTCAAGTGTGTTATACCAACACAAGGCCCTCCCAGATAGGGTGAAATGGAACAGATGAAGCATTATCGCATCATAAGCGACACCAGCTTGTGGAACCAGGCGGCACAGCGCCTTAAACCTTTTTAAATGATCCATGCAATCATCTCCAGAACCTCCGGAGAAAGATATGCCTTGCATTATCTGGATCCACTGGGTCCGAATCTCAAAGTTGGGGATATTAATAATCAGAGGTCGGACCAGGTGGTTATCCTCATAGTTCTTTGGGACTACGTAGTCCCTCAGTTGTTTGTTTCTTAACTCCAACTGAGCAGCTTGGGTTGATGCCTCAGTTTCAGCTCTGATGCGAGCTTGCTCTTCCGCACGAATCTCCGCTTGGATTTGGGCACGAGTTTTAGTGATGAGTTGTGCCCTTTGAGCGGCGATGGTGGCGTTGACCCTCTCCATTACCAAAGCAGCCTGGCGTTGATCTTCAGCCATTTGCCTGGCCCTTTGGCGATTGAGTCGAATGCGGCGGTGGAAGCTTCTCTCTACCTCAGAGTCAAACTCTGGATCAGGGGAGAATCCGAGGCTATGCACAGGTTGCATACACGATTTCTACCTGAATAGAGAAAAGAAAACACCTTTAGATAATGACAAAGATATGATAGTTTCAAGAGAATATAGTGTTATGATTAAAAAGAAAGTGTAAAATCCTATCCAACTAGAAAGGTACTAAGTGAAATTACAACGTTCCGTTGTCCCCGGCAACGACGCCAATTTTTGATGGAGCTTCCACTCACGTGGAATTGCGTGCACCACTAAAAATCCTAAAGATTGTAAGTCTTTAAGTTTAGCCTTGCTTATACTAGATAGAGAACTCCACCCACGTATGCTAAGATACGTAGAAGTCTTATCGTAGTATAGTTAAGGGTTGAATCCTCGAGACAACGGTCTTGTTGTTGCCAACAAGATGGAAAATGTAATAATTTCACTTAATCTCTTTAGTAGTTGGTATTTAAATCAAAAGGTTGATTTGGTTGTTTTTAAGCTAAATGCAAGTAAAGTAAAGGAAGAAAATGAATCTATGAGTTAAACTATAATAAAAGATCACTAGGGTGTGATCGGTTTTTCACCGCCACTACACATGCATCAACACATGCAAGGAAAAAACATAACCTGCAAAAGAGTCTAGTCAGTTATTATCCTTGTAGACTTAGCTTCCTTTCGGAGAACTAACTACGAGAAGTGCGGGAATGTTACAACGCCAGCCATTCCCGAACAAATGGTCACATTACTTTACATCATTCCCCTCGCAAAGTGTGTTCCTTGACTTACCAAGGTTGCACTTCCATATGTCAACTGATTCCATTTCATAGTATGAAAGTGCAACGGATGGTAGTGAGTTTACTCCACTTCTTGAGATACACTTCTAGATACCGAAACAGATGCATGGTGGATACATGCACTAAGAACCAACATACAAACGAGTTTCGAATCTAATAGTACAAACGTAGACAATTCATACTAAAAGATAAAGGATAACACAAGTTGGAGATCAAGCAACATGCATTCATTAATCGTTTGATGTCGAACTGAAGAAGATAAGAACTCTAAATTACAAGATATGGATTACATTTGCATGATATGAAAACATGGGTAGCGGGGCTACTCCCCGCACCCTAGTGAGAGAGACTTCTCTCTCATGACTAGGACAAAGAAGGAGGCAAGAAGAGAGAGAGAAAGCAGCATCCCCATGAAGGAGATTGGAAGGTCAACCCCTTGGAGAGAGAGCAACGATCCACCAGTCTTCAAAGGTTGCACAATGATGACATCTCCCCTTCCCACCTTCTTTGGCGAAGAAGGAGAAAGCAGCTTCAAGATGGAGTATGGGTCTCAGACCGGCAGCCCCAGGGCGGGGGATGGAAGTAGCAAGAGCTCTGGAATGATTGAGGCAGCCTTTGGACGTCTAAAACTTCCCCCCTGGTCAAGGACCCTTGGGGTCTTATTTATAGGCCTTAAGTGAAGTCCAAATGGTTTGGAGACCGTTTGGACCTCAAGACCATTTGGACCTCAAGATCGTTTGGTCCTGAGACCGTTTGAACCTTGAGACTGTTTGAACTCCATGCGGTCTCGGGACCGGTTGGCTTCATGCGGTCTTTGGACCGTTTGACTCCATGCGGTCTCGGGACCGGTTGGCTTCATGCTATCTCGGGACCGTGTGACTCCATGCGGTCTCGAGACCGATTGGCTTCATGCGGTCTTGGGACCGTTTGACTCCATGCGGTCTTGGGACCGTGTGACTCCATGCGGTCTCGGGACCGGTTGGCTTCATGCGGTCTCGAGACCGATTGGCTTCATGCGGTCTTGGGACCGTTTGGCTTCATGCGGTCTGGGACCGTTTGACTCCATGCAGTCTCGGGACCGGTTGGCTTCATGCGGTCTTGGGACCGTGTGACTCCATGCGGTCTTGAGACTGATTGGCTTCATGCGGTCTTGGGACCGTTTGGCTTCATGCGGTCTTGGGACCGTTTGGCTTCATGCGGTCTTGGGACCATTTGACTCCATGCGGTCTCGGGACCGGTTGGCTTCATGCGGTCTTGGGACCGTGTGACTCCATGCGGTCTCGAGACTGATTGGCTTCATGCAGTCTTGGGACCGTTTGAATCCATGCGGTCTTGAGGTTGAGTTATTCTTTTATGATTTTTTTGTGCTTTTTCTGCATATATAGAAAGGAAAGTTAGTGTGATGGTATATTTACAAAAAAAGGGTAAAATTAGGATTATGTATAGTTGAAGTTTTAGAAAAGGTATGGAAAACTAAAGAAAAGGACTAAGATAATCGACTAAAATAGAATGTTATCAGTTGCAACGGATGGAGATGCAACAGGAGCCCTTTTACGACCACTATTGGAGCCAAAATTACTTTGGAGGCTATCCACAACCTCCACCTAGGGCCCAGTTTGATCCAAGCTTCCAGGGGGAGTATCCTTCTTGGGACCCTACGGCTCCGCAGTACCCGCCTCCACCTGAAGAGTAAAAGCGGTATCCCTGTTCCAACCTTTAAGATTGTTTTTGACTATGAGGCCATAGTCGAATTCAAGCTTGGGGGGGGTGATTGGAACAGCTCTATCTTTTATTTTCTTTGTTTTTAGATTTATTGCTTTTGTTTCTTGTTATTTGTTTCCTACAATTTTAGTTTGTTTGTAGGATGCACATTCTATCTAGTGTAATCGTGGATGTCTTTAATCTTGAGTCATCTCAGTTGCATGTGCATGGGGAATTAAGGGAAACTAAAATTTTTTAGTGTTTGCAAGCTTGAGTGTTGTTAACCTTGATCACTTAACTTAGAAAATGATTGGTTTTGTCAACTTTAAAACAGAAAATCACAATTGTATATTCCTAATGATTCATGAAAGTGGATAGAATTGGTTGTTTGAGCCTGAACAGACCAAATCATAATGAGACTTTAATTTGAAGTAAGAGAGAAAAAACCTCTTAACTACTACACAGGTCAGAAAGGAGGGACACATAATATTTTTCAAAGGTTCAGTCAACTAGTCTTGTGATCTTTCCACCTCATTATTTTTCACAATCCACCAAGATTTGGAAGTAAAGTACGGTTTTAACTCTTTTTGATTGCATGGCATTTAGATAGGACTTGCATTGCAATCACCTTCATTTGTTTTGCCGCACAACACCCTCCTTGTCAAGCAGATGGTTTATATGATTTCTCTTACTCCTGTGGGAAGCATTCTGATGGAAATAAGCAGTGTTTCTATCACTTGCCTTCATCTCATTCACTCTAGCTCTCACACACCAATATTCTTCGTCTTGTCTATGCCACATCTATAGATCTTGGGCCAACTTCTCATAGTTTTTCAGCACTTGATTATCAGGTGGTTTCTCTTTTTCTTCTGCTAGAAGCTTTTCCATCTCCTTAAGTTAATTCAATCACTAATAAGAGAGAAAGAAAGTAATATCAATTAATTAAATTAATTCATGCATCAATAACCCTGATTAATCAATATTAATCAACTACAAATTCTTAGAGAAATTAAGTGCAAAATTAATTAATTAAGTTCATTAATGCATCATTAACCCTAATTAACTAATAGTAATCAACTATATAGTGGCATCATTAACCCTAAGTTTAAATCTAGTACTGATTAACCACTCACCACACAGGTGGATCGAGCAGGCTGTGGTGGCGGCGACCAGAGGTGGAGGTGGTCGGGCTGGAGGTGAAGGTGGCCAACATTGGAGGTGAAGCAGAGGAGGTGCAGGAGGTGGCTACTGGCGGTGACTGGAGAAGATGGAGGTGGCTAGAGGAAGGCTCCTCGCTCCACCAGGACCAGGTGGTAGCGGCGACGGGAGTAGGTGGTGGTGGCCGGTGACTGGCGTCGACTAGATGGAAGCAACAGCTCCGATGGTGAGCAGCTTCAAGCTCCTCATGGCGGCGACTGGGCGGCACGTGGAGGTAGTGAGTAGCTTCAAGCTACTCACGGAAGTAGGCGGCCAGTGAGCAGAGAAGGGGAGGCAGCGAAAAAAATTGCCAGACCTAGCTATTTCAGTATGCTCAGTTAAACAGGAGAAGAGTCGATCTGGCTCACGCGGGTGTTCTATTAAGTTAACTATCAGCGTCGGTTAATAAAATAATTTGATGCCTAAAGGAATAGACATCGGTTACAAACCTAAGCCGACACTTATGTGTAATTTTTTTATTGCATAAAAATTTTTGTGGGGACAACGCGCAAATACACAACCTCGTTGGTTTTTTTGTGAAAACTGACGCCAAATAAGGGAATGAATTTTGCCTCGCAAAGGATATTTAGTCGTCAGTTCCTTGAGAAAAAACCGACAACCAATTAGTAGATAAAATCTTTCA